>OY986436.1:216093352-216693352 GCA_963920525.1 Dichetophora obliterata | reverse complement strand
ATCGCCAGACCATTACATTCCCTCCCCCGTGCTTTACTGTGCCTTTAGTATAGCGTGGGTCAAGGCGTTTTCCTCTTGGTCTACGCACTAGCTTGAATCCGTCAGAATCCTTTAAATTGAATTTCGATTCGTCAGAGAAAAGCACAGTTTTCCATCGAGAAGTAGTCCAGTTAAGATGTTCCTTTGCAAACTCAAGCCTGGCCTTTACATTTTTATGGGAAATAAACGGTTTTTTTTTGCGCTTCTGTATGTTGCGAAGCCACCATCCACAGCTCGTCTTTGGATGGATCTGGGCGTTATGTTTAATTCCAATTGTTTTGCAATAGACCTTGCTGATACAAAAGGATCCTTTTTAATAATCCGAATAATTGCCTGGTCTTCGCGTTTGGTGGTTTTTCGCGGTCGACCACCTCCATGTATGGTAGTCAACGAACCCGAAGAGCTGAATCGGCTTATAATCCGGGAAATTACGCTATGGTGAATGCCAAATTTCTTAGAAATGCATGTCACTGATTCACCATTATTAAAATCACTAATTATTTTTTCTCTGATTTGAGTTGAATACTTATTGCGAGCCATTTTGTTTGATAAATTTTAAAAAGATGCACGGCTACTTTAAATGATCAAATATGACTGATATCCACGTGTCAAATTTTTCTAAACACTCAATGTTCTTCACAAGATGTTCTCCAAATAACGGTTTTCTTATTTAACGGCACTTGTTGTTGGTAGTTTCTAATAATCAAATAAAACAGCAAGCATCAAAGATTATGTGCTTTAGTTTTGTCGCTGGCATTTCTTGGCTTTTGACATAACTTTGCAAAAAAAAACATGGTTAAATTAAAAACAAAAGCATTTTAATTATAATTTTTGTATATTTAGTATGTTTTCCACATAAAATAAAGAATACAAATTAAATAAGTGTTTTTATTTAAACTTTATTGTATAATTTGGGAACAAGCAGAAGTCCGTGCTTTGGTTTTGTCCGATACTGTATGTGTAACCAGAAAAATATGGACTTATTTCACTATAAAAAATAAATGGACAAGAAGTTATATTTGAAAGTGGTAAAAGTCCCTTTATACCAAAAAAACGGTTTATATTTTTTAATTATGTTATAAATTACTATTGCGTTATAAAATTTTACCGATATATAATGCTAAAAACGTATCCTTGATAGGATAATTGCCAAAAAGTTTAAAATTTATCAAACGCAAACTTTTAACCCATTAAACGCTGACATGTGATTTCTTTGGCCGATTTGGATGATTTTTTCAGGAATTCCTTTTTTTTGCTCCTTAGATCACAAATTCTGAGTTTAGAAAAAACCAAAATTCTGGTATTCAAGAAAAAAAGTCTTACATGACTTTTTAAAATAACTAAAGTTAATATATTTCTTTAAAAATTTAATAAATAAATTTGATCATTCACTAAAATGAATTTTAGAATTAATTTAAGAAAAGATATCAGCAAAATTGAATCATTAGCTTACCAGTAACAAGCTCTCAAAAACCTTAGACTCGATTTTCTCGAAACAACATTATTTCTCTCACACCTTTTTTGCACCCAATGCAATAAAATAAAAATAAAACAGATTAGTTTTTTTCAGAGACAACAGTTAACTTTTATTTAAGCAAAGACTTAACAAAGTCTATGGGAGCGGTTTTCATATCAGGTGTTTTTAAAGCAACACCATTAAAAAAAAATATCTAAGTATTTAAAAGGTTGAAAGATCACTTTAAGTGGAGCTTTTATTTTTTGAACTTTAGACTGATTTTTTGGCTTCACATTTGAGTCATAATTTGATAAATAACAGCTTTGTTTAAGTTTAGTAAACTGTTCAGAGAAATGTCTAAAACTCTAAAGGTCTAAAACTTCCCCTTAAGAAATTCAATAGGCCTTGAAAGTCAATAGGTAAAACTTTGTCTCCCCAAAATTTCAAGTCAAAAGCTCAATGCATTGATTTTTGAAATTTTTTAATAGAAGCGTTGCTTTAAAGCAATGCCGGCGTTTAATGGGTTAAGTATCATAATATAAACAAAAGTGGACTTATTCCAATTTCAAATATACGGGCTCGTATGTCCAAGAGAACTACCCCTAGTGTTCTATTGATTGCAACAATTTTCAGTACAGAAGTATTACTCTATTTGCCTAGCCTTTTAAAAGAGTTTCGTCACAAGAGTTTCTCATACAATATCGTGTGAAAAATTAATAACGGTCCAAGGAGGTGCCCCTAGAGACTGAAAGATTTCAACCATGTTTGATATTTTTCTTAAGTAGCTTAAACTAACCAAATATACAAAATTTCATTATCATAAAAGCATTCCTGCAATTTTTGTTGAACTTTTGTATGGGATCAACGCGATGTGGACCTCAAAGATATTACATTTTTAGCGAAAAATTTAAGGACTTTTCTTTCACAAATATACATACCCATGTTAGGTGGCTACAATGAAAAAGTTTTTATTTGTTAAAATATATTACCCAGGTATTATATAACAGTTCAATGTACTTACTTCATCAACAAACAAGAGAGCACATGTTATTCGTTAATTTATTATGAAAGCTGATTCTATTTTTTAAGCTGAACTAAGATTTTTCTTTTTATATATCTTAATTCTGTGACATTGATGCAACAATAGCGCAAAAGACTTTTATAGCTCATAAATTTATATCATAAGGAAATTTATCGAGAACTTTTACTATTTATAAATCTTAGTTTGATCTTCTCAAAACTCTTTCAAATCAGAATGAAGCAAGATTTTGTAATAAATTCTTTAAATCTTATACGTGGAAAAATGTTATCCTATTAACAGTGATTAATTGGCACTTAAGAGGTTGCCAAATCGAGCTTCTTTAAGCTAGCAAAAACCACTTAAGACACATACAAGTGCTTAAAAACGTATAAAATATATGAGGACAACAAGAATTATTACATTCAAACTGTTCGATACTCTTATGTGCAATAAAATCTTAAGAGTGAAAAACAATTTAGAGCTTTCACAAAAAGAATACATGCCCAACATTAAAAAAAAAATTAAAATGCAACAGCGCACCAGAGACACATGTAAATAATTTTTTGAGCTAGCATAAATATCATAAAATTGACATCTTTCGAAAAAATCCAGACACATCAATGGCGACATTTCAAAACAACAAGCAAAACAAACACATTCAACATTACAAAAAGCAATTCAAGCTTCATTTAGCACTTCAAGTATTTAACAGTCACTCAAGCATGCTATTTATATAGACCTCAAAATATGGAATCCCAAAAGCAGAGGTCCTCCTGTACACCCAGTCGCCGGTCTTAAGGGGGCAACTAAGTGGCAGTGACGCTGTCTATCAGCAGCCTACTCGACAGTTCTTATAGAATATCAATTAAAATGAGAAGTGATGACTTTTTTGGTATAGCTTGACTCCCAGGTTACTCCATAAACGACACCCCACACACACTTCAAACACAGCTATTTCGATGTTTGGACATATATTTTTGTGATTTTAAGTAAGTTTGATGCATTCCAAGCAATTTCTTAATGTTTGCTGCGTGCCTGCTTTTAAAATTTTGAAAATTCTTTCAATAACTTTTGATGACATGTTTTTCTATCTCTCATTCTCTCTCTCTCTCTCTCTACCTCTTTCTCTTTCGATACATTTTGGCCCACAAAATTAAGGAAAAACAATTTTCACTTTTCAGTATCTGCTCAACAACTTCAACTTTTAGTCAATCCCATTCTTGACAATCTCTTTCTTGAGTGTCTATAACACGTTTGTCTCTCGAGTGATTCTTGGAATTCTCTTCACAGGAATTTCGAATTTTTAATGTCTTTTTGCTTTTCCCATTGTGCATTTCCTCCTCAACTCGTTGACTTTTCTTCTTAGCCTGCTGCTTCAGCTCCAACCCCTTACATTTAACCATAAGTGTTGAGTAATGAGCTAATCTGTGTTGATTAAGTGTTTCACTGATTAACTCAAAAGTGTTTTCTGAATGTTTGTAATACTTTTGTCATATTTTTATCATATTGTGGTTGTTTTTGGGGATTTATTTTTTCGTAATCTGTTGTAGCTTGCTTTGAGGTATAGCGTGAGGAAAGTGTTGTCAAAAGTGATTATTAGGGTTGTTGTTAAATATACATATCTTTAAGTAAGAAAAAATTTTTTGCTCAATATGATGAATGATGAACTAGCATTTTAAAAAGATTTCAATTTTGTGTAAAGAACATACATTTGTTTATTTTTTTTCGGTTTGTTGTTATTAGAGCATTGTATCTGCTTTTAAAAACTATATTTCACCAATACACTTTTACAAAGATTATTTTTACAAATGTTCGCATTACTTGTACAAACCACAAACAGATTAAGAAAAATTTAAATAACTCAGCGAATACATAACTCATTAGCTCAAAAGCAGACAATCATAAAGATTTTTTGGAAAGCTTATTGTGAAATAAAAAAAATTATTTTACATATAAATTTTGATTCAATATAGGTTAAAAATATTCGATAGGCACTTTTGAAGACATAAAAAAATATTCCAGCTATTTTAAAAAGTTTTTTTTTTAATTTAATGTATTAACATGTCATTAAAAAATTAATTTGGCAGATTAAAATGCCCAAAATAGGCCTAAAATGTCATTCCTGTAACCTGTACTTGATCAAAATAATAGCAATTCAGAGAGTGTAGCTTCTGTAATTTTTATTTCTACATGTTCTAGATGACAAAGTCGAAATATAGCGTATACCGGAGCATTTTCTGCAAATAAATAATTATCTAAATAATTAAAAGATTTATTAAAAGAGAATTATAAGATTTTTTAATGTATGTTGAATCTGCAAAGTATTTGTCGCCTTTAACTCTTTAACCCTTTGACGACAAATGAGTAAAGAATAACCCATACCTTTTTAAGTCGTGTGAGCACAATTTTCGAGATATTTTTATAAAGTTGAGCTTAAAGGATTAGAAATCCAAGTGGCTTTTAACGTGTGCCATATTTTTCGAATTTGTTTTAATTTTAAGAGAAAGAAAAACTAGGAAGTCAAAAGAAATTTTTTTTTATGGGTATATATTAATCCCAATATCTCAGAGACTACAGATATAGGTACCACAAACAAGCTGATATATTTTCTCATCTCAACTATGTCATAACCTTTATGAATCAGCCTCACCAACAAAGTTAAAAATACATGTTTCCGGATGGGTTTTTCTGGATTTTTTCAATAATTTTTTTCACTTTAGTATAGAAATAGGCTAAAGTGAAAATAGAAATAAATAGAATAGAATTATATTATAATTAGAATTAAATAAAATTATGTTTTTATTTAAATAAACACTTTAAATAGAAATAGAAATAGAGATCAAACGAAGAATAACTCTTGCCAACGTAACACCTGTTCAGTAGGCAATTGAGAAGCAGAACCCTCTCTCGACGAACGAAAATCACGCGCTATAAATCGCTCATCATGCCCGTCCTACTTTACTCATCACAAACCTGGACGCTGAGCAGTATAGATGAAAAGACTTTAGGAGCATTCGAGAGAAAGATTCTTCGTAAGAATTACGGACCAATCTGCGTCAATGGCGAGTACCGAATACGGTGGAATGATGAACTGTATGAGCTGTACGTTGGCATCGACATAGTCAAGCGCATTAAAATCGAGCGGCTTCGCTGGCTTGGTCATGTTCAGCGCATGAAAGACGATGCTCCAATGAAGAAAACATTCGATTCAGTACCCAGCGGCGGTCAACGCGAAGAGGACGACCGCATCTTCGTTGGAAAGACGAAGTAGAGGACAACCTGACGAAGCTTGGAATTTCCAACTGGCGCCAGCAAGAGAAAGACAGAAATGGATGGCGCAAATTCTTAGATGAGGCCAAGACCGACATACGGTTGTAGCGCCAACTAAGTAAGTAAGAAAGTGTAGAAATAGGCCATCGGTAATGATAATACCACAAAAAAAATTTTAAATTTACAGCGGTTTGCTTTTCGTCCTTAAAGGGTTAAGTAAACAAAACTATTGGACAGTTTTTCAATACGAGTTTAAAGTGTAGTCAAATCAAACCGAGCTTAACTCACCAAAAAAAGAAGGTTTTTGCAAAAAAGAAACACATTATATGATAATTTAAGTCATTTAATTTCAGCGAATGCTAAGATATCTGGTTAAACCGAGCTTAAACGTCCAATTTTGGTGGGTTCAGCTAGGCTTAATTTGACTTAAGTTTAAGCTCGTACTGAAAAACTGGCCCTAAGAGGCAAGTATTGTTTGAGCGCCCTCTTATTAAGGCTTTTAATACTATTTATATTCAAGTTTGAAAAATCTACCAATTTGAGTGCGAAAATCAAGTGCTCTATTAAAGTTATTTGTTATATAATTAATATTTAAAACAAAAAAGTTGTCATTTCTGTAACCAACTGTGTATTTGGATAATGATGGACTAAAACGAAATTGAATTTAAAACATTAAAGCATCATAGTTTTCAAATATATGATAAAAACGTGCGGAAAAGTGTTTTAGTTTTCTCTGATGCCTGAAATCTCAAGAAAAAATACGATTTTGTCATTCCTGGCATTTTGTGTCATTCCGGCAACCACTCAAAAATCCACATAGTGCATACAAATCAATTTAATGACGTAATGCCGTGTGGCCTCAAGCGATTTAAACTTACTTTTTGTCCAAATAGTATAAATATACCATATTTCTAGCTTTCAGTTTTATTTTTACATCTATTCATTTTTCTATCCAAGAAAAACTTTTTTCAAATGCTTCGAACTGGAGCTCGTTTTTATAAACTTTGGCAAAAAGAATGCCCCACAGGTTTTCTATAGGATTCAAGTCTGGACTAACAGCGTGCTACTCTAGCACGGGTATAGTTTGCGATTGTAGAAAGTCCCTTCCCAGTAAAAAAATATGCGATCGCTCCCATGAGGAGCAATAAGGGAGCGCTCTTTTGCTGTTTAAAAGGATCAAAAAGTGAGCACTTCTGCCCTTGTACTCCTTTACTGTTTTATAGGATCAATAAGCGATTAATGAAAAAAAAGAACATAAGTGAGGCATGTGCTTTTTAGGAAACTCTATAAATTTTTCCTGTGACAAAAAAAAATATTTAAAATATTCCTTTCATTCGCGTCGATTCAACGCCATGATCGTGAAGTGCGACCAGCCAACGGTAATTGCGTTTTGTCCATCCGCTGATGCGACTGACGCAATTAAAGTACAGTTTTTAAATAGAATCAAAAACGATCCATAATTTGTGATGGCGTTGTAAGTCTCACGATTTGGCCAAATAATTTTCTCGCCACCTAAGGGTCTTGTGGAGTCAACTTTAGCTAGGGCAGCCTAGCTTTCGAAATAAACCTAAATTCCCAAAAAAATAAGTAAATGTTCCTTTGCTGATCCATTTTGATCATTTATTGATCGCTCCATTTGAGCTCCTCTGGGATGTTTAAAAGAGCGCGTCCCTTTTTAGGACATACAATGTTAAAAGAGAACACAAAATACACCTAGCTTGGATCAATAAGGAGCACTCCTCGATCGCTCATAGCATGATCCACTTTTTTAATGGGTTGGGGCTCGGGCGTTGTGCATGGTGCGTTTTTTTACTTAAAACTCCAATTATCCCCGCATAGATATTCTGCGAACTCAATAAGCACATCATCTAATAACTCACTATACATTTGTGCATTTCTTTTACACGAAATAAAACAAAGCGAAAGATTTCGAAAATATCCGGAAGCGGACCAATTCATAAATGAGCTATCTACATGACTACGCCCATACCTGCTTTTTTCTTGCTTAGATTATCAACCAAATTTCGTAATCTTTACGTTATCTCGGTCAAAAAACAAATAAAACATTTTTGCACATATAAATTTGCTATTGGACACGCGAAATTTCACACTTTTTTTGATTAACGGTACAACAAACACGAGGAAGACAAGAATCCTCTATTTGACTAATAAACACCAAACTTAAGAAAAAATTTTGGTTTACTCAAAGATATTGTTTTGCTATATAACCAAGGAGGAAAATATTAAAAAATATTTGTGCACATATAAATATTTCACTTAGGTATATCGATTTGAGCATTAGGATTACCTTAGATTAAAATTTACTAAAGATTAAAACCTTTTGCTCAGTGAAACCCCGAATTTAATCCCTCCAGGAAATGTGGGCATTCCCGGATGTTACCAGGAAACATTCCATGGAATGTAGGAAGCATTCCCTTCGTTGCACACTCCATTGCTTTTTTAACATAGCATGTCATTAGAGGGAAACATTCCTCCCCGCTGTGTTAAAAAGTCATGTGGAAACATTCCTTTCCCTTGTTATGAAAATGGATTCGGTCAGGATTCGAGCCCGGGACCCCTGAGCGACAGTCGAGCGCGCTACCACTAGACTATCGAATTCTAAAATAAGCGGCTAGAAAACAATGATATTAATATTTTCTATTGTCATTGCCTGACAATAAATAAAAGTTTCCACATCCATTCTTAAAGCAGCGGTTTGGAAACAATATAAATGCAAAACTACCCTTAAGCTTCCAAAAGATGCGGTGGGGAAACAATATAAATACAAAACTACCCTTAAACTTTCAAAAGATACGGTGAGGAATGTTTCTTTATCACTTTTAGATGGAAGCCTTCCGATTTTTCCTGGAGGGATAATTCAGTGAATTTCTGAAAATTAATTTTTTCTGCACGAATACTAGCTAATATTTTTATGAATTAGTTAGGCAGAGGAATGATATAAAAGGAAAATATCTTGATATCAGCTGCAAGTTTTACCACAAGTTGTTGATAGGACGTTTTCAATAAGAAATCGAAACATTATTTTGAATCGTTTCAAACAAAATATTTTTTTATAAGCATATGTGGTGTTAATGCATGGGCCACTTCACGTGAAGCGCACAGCAAAAATAAATTTATACCTTCGATTGTTTTTATTTCAGATATTTTATACATACTCTATAAGAATCTTATATGTGTGCAATGTTTTTTTTTATGACCAAAGCCGAATTGTATCTTATTAAAAATTACTTTATTTAAAGTAGGCTAATTTTCGAAGATGATTACGGGGCTTAAGAAACTTATAGAAAAATAAATTATGTACTGAGTTCAATTGAAAACTATATGATCTGTCTACATCATTTCAAATTTTAATTCAGAAAAAATCTATTAAGATTCTGAAATCCCATTTGAGTTTCGGAGTACATTGTTTGAAATTAAGAAATTTCATTTTTTATTCAGAAAAGATAATTTGGAATTCAGAACAGAGCAATAAAAATTCAGTAAAGATTAATTTCATATCAAAAAACTTTATTTTATATTAAGAAATTATGTTGATTTTCTATGATTCTAAATGTTTGATAGTTTAAATCATTCTTGATTTTAAATACTAGTTGTTTGATAGTTTAAAATCGTTTATTGAGCTTTAGGTCAGGTTAGAACAATTAATTGCTTTAGCAAATTTTTTTCCAAAGAAACAACAACAACAACAACATTTTCAATATGAAAAGGAAATCATCACTAGCTGATTTAATTGCAATTTCGGCCCTGCTAATTTCGATGCCGGCGGGAATCGAATCCGGGCCGTTCTTGCCTCGTGCACCACAACGACCAAAAACAGACTGAAACAGCCTGAAGATTTGTCAGCAAATCTAAAAACAACTTCAGTAACCATGTTTTGTTAGGCCGCGTTCATAGTAAACGCTTTTAGCTTAGCCGAGAGGTTTAGCTGAAAAACGCTTTGTGTATAATCATATATGGAAAAAGCTCAAAGTGTTCATAGTGCCAGCAGAAAGCTAGCATAAAGCTTATTTATTTTGCCTGTTACCAATTTTTTTGTGGATTTTGTTTTATTTGTTGGATTTTTTTGTGCTGAAGTTTTAACTATTGTTGTGTTGTTGTTGCAATGTTGTTTCGTTTTGTGGTGCTTTTCATTTGCATTCACTTGTGTATTCTATCTCGTTTGTTTACACAGTTTTCGTTGTTCTTGCTTACTTCTTCGGTAATTTTTGTGCTGAACTTTCCACCGTTGTTATGCTTTGTGTTTTCAAGTTCCTTTGAACTTTTGTTTGTTATTTGTTTGATCTTTCATTGGTGATCATCGCGAATCTAGATACTCATTAAACAAAAAATCTTTCATTTACTTTGCAAAACGCAATTGAGGACATTATTTTCTAAAGAGACAAATGAAAACAAAGCATCTCAGCCACAAGCATAAAGTGCGCACTATGAATACCAATAAGCTCAATAAGCTACTTTGTGCGTTCACTATGATCAAAAAAAGCTGGACAAAGCAGCTTTAAGCTTCAGCTTCAGCCAAAGCATCCACTATGAACGCGGCCTTAGTGGTGAATTCTAACAGACTGTTAAACTCCATATAATAACGTAAGCATAAACTAAAGTAAAGCAAAAATAAAAAAAACAACAAGAAAAGGGAGAAAAACTGAGAAATTGACACTGAAATCTCATCGTCTGTGTGGTGTAGTGCGCTAAGATGCGCTTGCACGAGGCAAGCACGGCCCAATTCGATTCCCGCTGGCATCACAAAGATTTCTGATGAAGCTTGTAGCAGGGCCGAAATTGCAAGAAAATCAGTTAGTGATGTTTTCCTTTTCATATTGAAAATGTTGTTGTTGTTCTTTCTTTGGAAAAAATTCCTTAGAGCAATTAATTGTTCTAACCTGACCTAAAGCTCAATAAATGATTTTAAACTATCAAACAACTAGAATTTGTATTTAAAATCAAGAATGATTTAAACTATCAAAAATTTAGAATTTGTATTTAAATCATACAAAATCAACATAATAAATAACAAGGTCATATAAAAAACATTAATATTAAGAAATGATATTTGAAATCTCAATTTTAATTGTTCTTTTCGAAATTTAAATTGATTTTTTGTAAACTGCAATTGATCTTTTCTGAATCTCAATTTATCTATTCAGAATTTTAATAGTTCTATTCAGAGTTTCAAAAAATTTTTAATTTCTGTTGATATTTTCTGAATTTCAATTTGATCATTTTTGAATATCTAATATTAATTTCAAACTTCAATTAATTTTTTTTTTTTTACTTCACATGGAATTTTTTTATTTTATTTGATAATTAGTAATTCAAATTGGTTTTTTCTGAATAACAGTTTATCTCTAATGAATTTTAAATACTATTTTGAATTATCTATTTTTCAAAAAGAATTTCTAAATTTCAATTGAAAAACTATTTGGCCATTTCAACCCTTGAAAGTTTAATCAATTGACATCAACAATCATCAACAATGAAATCAGCATCTGGTTGTGCCACTAGCTAGTTTTCAGTTAAAACACTAGCTTCTGGTGAAGCAAAATTCGTTTTAATTTTCTATTGTACATTCCGGCAGAATCGTCGAACTCCAAAGAAAATCGAAAATATAAGAAGCAACTAGAACAGACGGCAACCCTGATAGAGTTAAAGGCTTGATCTAAAAATAACTACTGCTCTAATGTCATATGATTAAATGGCCGATGAGACCATTAAAATTCTTACGAATTCGTTCGAACAAGAGTCAAATGATAAAAGACTTAAGCAGTTGGTGGTCACAGCTTAATCACTCAAGACTACTGAAGAGCGAGGCTTAGCAGCCTCCGAATTAGTTCTGTCTAGTCTGCTGTGTGATTGACTCTATACGGAGTTGTTGCTACCTTCTTCAAACTTACTTTGATTGACAAAATTGATTTAATTTCTGATCTCGATTTCTCTGACTTTGTGTCGAGTGACTCTACGAATTATTCTGATGATAGTCAATAATTTTCTCTCATTCTTAAGATTTATGTTAAACTAGCAGAAAACCGGCGCGTTGCTGCCACGCCCCCGTTGCCAAACTTAAATAATATGTTATCAGTGAACCTGCATGTGCAAATTGAGTTCGAATACTGAATTCTGAGGATGTGCGATCTATAACTCCAAAGCAATTCAATATCGCAAATTTGGGCTGTATGGAAGGTGTCACATACCATATTTCAACGCCCATAAAATTTGATCAGTGAAACGGCACGTGTAAATTGTGGTCGAATACCGAATTCCGAAGCTGTACAACCTTTACTTCCAAAGCTATTCGATATCGCAAATTTGGGAGGTGCCACGCCGCCTTATTTAACGCCTATAAAATTTTATCAGTGAAATGGCATCTGTAAATCGTGGTCGAATAATGAATTTCTAGACTGTGCGGCCTATAACTCCAAAGCTATTCGATATAGCAAATTGTAAATTTGGGTTGTATGGGAGGTGCCCCTGAATGGCATGTGTAAATTGTGGTAGAATACCCAATTCCATAGCTGTGCGAACTATAACTCAAAAGCTATTCGATATCGCATATTATGGAAGGTTGCCACGACCCCTTTTTACTACGCCCATAAAATGTTATCAATAAAACGACATGTGTAAATTATGCTCGAATACCGAATTCTGAGCCTGTGCGCTCTATATCTCAAAAGCTACTCGATATCTCAAATTTGTGTTGCATGGAATGTGCCACGCCCCCTTGTTAAACACCATACAGTATTTTCAGTTAAACTTCATGTGTAAACTGAGTTCGAATACTTAATTCCGAGACTATGCGGTCTATAACTCCAAACCTATTCGATATCGCAAATTTGGATTGTATGAGAGGTGCCACGCCCCCTTTACCAAACCCATAAAATGTTATCAGTAAAACGGCACGTGTAAATTGTGGTCGAATACCAAATTCCATGGCTGTGCAAACTATAACTCAAAAGCTATTCGATATCTCAAATTTTAGTTGCATGGGAGGTGCCACGCCCTTTGTCCAACGCTGTTCGTTTTACGACTACAACCTGCGCATTAGGGCGGGTTGATTTGTATGGATGAAGAAAAAAAATGATAAATCGTATAGTAAAAACGTAATCTACATAAAGTTTTAAGAAAATTCTCCGTAGAAACCATAGGTCTAAAATCAAACCCTAATCCGCGCCTATCGTCTTGAAATTTTTTTTTTCCCCTTTTTTCGCTAAAAATTTTGTTGAAATATATTATGTTTTATTATATTATAGTTTATGCAATACAGGTTTTGTTTTGAGACTACTCAAAATATTCAATTATCAAAAAAGCAGTTGAACCCCAATTTGCATCTCTTCTGCTTTGCGTTCTATATAAAAAATAGTCAGAACACGTTTTAGCTAACCACGTTTGCATAAAACAAAGAATAATTAAAAAAATATTTTTTTTGTTTGTAATAAAATACGCAAAACATACTTCTTAAAACAGAAAAAAAACATGACCTCTAATCCAGTTTATTTGATCTCTAATTCGTTTTCTGTGACTTCTACAGTCGTCAGCACAAGAAACTCTAGAAAGTCGTTCCAAAGTACCTAGAATGGATAGTTCAAAAGACTTAACAAAATTAACATATAACCAAAAACTGAAGATTTCCTTGTATTCTATAATTGCTTCTTTGTATGTATTAAAGACGTTATTTGTTTTAATGACACAAAATTTGTTTATGAAAAAAAAAATTACTCAAATATTGTTTGAGTGAAAACACTTTTTTTGTTTGTTTTTATTTGCATTATAAAATACGAATTGTTTATCTATGTTCCTTATAAAAATATTAAATATAAAATTATGTACAAACTTTTTTACTTGGGTGAATATTTTTTTATGTAAAAAAATTTTGAGTGTAGAAAAGAGGTCATATAAATTTTCAAGTCGAGAGGCGGGATTAGGATTTTATTTGAGATACATGGTTTCTTCGGAGAATTTTCTTAAAATTTAATGTAGTTTACGTTTTTGCTATACGATTTAAAAAAAAACCCTGCGCATGAATGCGAACAACCAATTTGGAAAGTTTCTTCGCGATCGGATGAGCGGTGTAGAAATGCATTCAGGACACACAAACAAACAAACAAACAAACAAACGAACAAACAAATAAACAAACAAACAAACATACAAACAAACAAACAAACGTACATTCATTTTTATATACAAAGTTTTAAGCAAACTCATGTATTAAAATAAAAATATTTTTTTTAAATTAATAAACTTCATTGACTAACTACTGTGTTGGAGGCGGGTGAAGGACGTGGCCAATCTGAGTAAAATAATTATATTATAGTTAAGTGAAATAAGCTAAAAGTAAACAAGTTAATTTCCATTCTTATACTTTCTACAGCTTGAGATATTAAACTTTTATTCTTAATTTTGTATGGAAGGTGAGCAAAGAGCGTGGCAGATCATGATGAAAATTTTATATGATAATTTTGTGAATGTAGTTAATAACTTATTACAAAAATAGTTCACTTCTCACTTAAACATAAGCGAAGCTTTTGCGTAAGGTGGAAGTTTTGCGAACGTTTTTGGAAAGAATTTTTTTCATTTTTGATTTTATATTTGGTCTATTAAAAGTGCTTGCTATAGAAGATTAAATCCGTGAAAACTTTTCCCATAAATAATAACTGTACTTCTCTTGCAAAATTCATAAAAAACTTATTTTGAGTCAAAAAAGAACCATTTAGAAGCTAAACATTCCTCGTAAATGAAAAAATTTTGTTAAATGTGCGTGACAGCAGATGTGTTTGTTTTAAGTTTCGATTTTGCTTAAAATTTCAACTAAAACCTCAATGAATTCATTACTATCATTAAGTAATCTACTGGGACTTTTCTTTTTAACTATAATTAAAAATCTTGGAATAAATTGAATTTTTTCTGTTCTTTATATATGACCACACCAGCTTTGGTTTCAAATTTAGTATTTGCAAAATACTAAAAAATTGTTTTAATACAGCTTTGGTTTAAAATTTAGTACAAGCTCTGATTATAATATAACAACAAAAAAATAATAAACACAGTGAGATTCGAACCAGGAACATCCAGTTTTTAAGCTCACTACGTTAACCACTGGGCTACTGCGCCTTACGAAACAAAAGCAAGAAACAGGCATATGAACACGATAGCCTAATATTCAGTTCCAGCATTGCAATATTTCTTTGGTTTAAATTTTAGTACAGAACATTTTTAATTTTTTTTACAACCTTTTTTTTAAACAAATTATCGCTATGTTATAATAAATAATATTATGCAATAATAAAATTTATAATTAAAAAAGATTCATTTTTTAACTCATTTCTAAACAAAAAAGTTCGTTTTTGAAAAGCAATTCAGCCCGGCGATTGGTACAAAAATGGTTCATTTCCGAGTGAAAAATACCTTTTCTTTAGTTCATTTTAAGCTCATTTCCGAAGAAAAAAATTTCGTTTCTGAGAGGCATTTTCAACCGGCAAATGATTCAAAAAGAGTTATTTTCCGAGTGCGGAAACACAACTTTTCTATTGTTCTTTTTAACTGATTTCCGAAAAAAATAGTAATTTTTGAGAGGTATTTTAGTCCAACGAAAGATACAAAAAGGGCTAATTTATGAGTGTTGAAAATGACCGCTTCTACCCGAAAAAGTTCATAAATGAATTCGAAAACGGAAGTTTTGGTTCACTGGGTTATTTATTTTTTACTTTTTACAACACGATTTGTTGCACTTTTATTCTTAATTTTGTATGGGAGGTGGGCGAAAGGCGTAGCTGATATTGATGAGTGTGGCATTTTATATTTATGAAATAATGACACATGCAAAATTGCATGCACCTACGATGATTCCTTCTCTTTTTGTCCCTCATCCCATAGACCTCGTTACACTGTGCGGCGTAAATTTCTTGTGTTAACTTCTTATTGTTGCTGCGCCGCAAATAAGAGCATTTGTGCTGTATATAAATTTGTGCATATACCTTATTAAGTTTTTTTTAAAAATATAATATTTAAAACTTCCCTTTTGGGAAATCAACTAATTTAAAAGTAGTTGAAAAGGTAGTTTTTTGTCAACCACAACTAGTTGAAATTTTGACTTTTTTCCATAGAACGAACTAACATATTTTGTATGGTGATGTCCGCTAAATAAGTCAATTGACTTGTTGAATTTTAATTATTTTTTTTAATACTTTAAAATAAATCAATTGAAAACCGCGTATATTTTCAACTACTTGTTAAATAAGTTAAATTTAAATTATTTTTTTAATTACTTTAAAATGAATCAATGAAAAACCGGATATATTTTCAACTGTTTGTCAAATTAGTTAAATTTATATTATTTTTTTAATTACTTTAAAATAAATCCATTGAAAACTAGTTAATATTCCACTTACTGAAGATGAATTTAACAGCATAATAATTTTAAATTTCTATACATCAAAGAGATCATTTATTTTATTGTTTTTAAAAAAAAATACATACATTCATATTAGTGAAAGCCTAAAGTTAATAATATTTAATGAAACAGCATGGTTAAATATATATAAACTTGTAATCTAACAAAAATTTGTAATAAAAAAATGTCAAAATCAGAGTGCTTGTCGCCTTAATATAATTCGAAGTAGTTTTTAAGCCATCAGTTTTGAAGAAGTTTTTCAATTACTTCATATATAATACAATAAAAGCTATTCAAAATTGGAGTGGATGCCGCTTTAATATGATTCAAAATAGTTCAAAAACTAGTTTATTTTAAATTAGTTTTTTAATTAGTTGTTTTTAAAAACAAGTTAGTTTGTTCCTACAGAGTTAATATACGTTTGTCTTTCTGCCAAAATAAAATTGTAAAAACAAACTTAATTTTCTTTTATTGACCTCCTTAATATTTTATTTTAGTACTTCAAATACTGCATCACACGACATATTGACATAGTCAACAAAATTGAAAGGACAACATTTTTTTATGCTATCCGATTTACGTGAAATGCTCCATACATTTAAATTTCTAGTTTTTATTTATTTTAAATATATACTAAACAATGAAATCAAAAATTACATTAACCCTAGTAAGATAACGCACGTCGAAATGACGTATTTATTTTTTCTATTACGCTCTTAATCTCTTATTTGTTTTCGGAGCAACTGCACACGCTTAGTTTACTCAGTAAGTAGCTGTAGCTCTTTATTGGTGATTGTTTGTTTGAGGTGAGTTTGTTTTTTTCTGAGTTATGATCATAACGTACGCCAAAAAGACGTAGCATTATCTTTTGTGTTACTTTTTGGTTTCTAAATTGCATATTGTATACATTTTTTATTAGCACTTTTTGTGTTTCGTTTCACAGTGTATTAGTGTTTTATTCTTGTTTTTTAATTTTTATTTGTTGAAAACATGTCATCTACATGTAGATTAGATGATTCACAAATAATTAGTCTATTGGAACAGTAATACAATATGATTTATCATGCATCAGCATAACATGATAAGTATCAATAAAAATCCCTTACGCCGTAAAGATTATCTGAAGGTGCTTTCGTCATCGTCAAGAATACCCTGGATGAAAACAAGACTTAAAATTACTTCATTGTCAAGAACTTTGCGAAGCAACATTCAAGTTGCCTTACAAAACACATTCGACAGCGCTGGAGGAAGCAGTGCTATTCCATAGGCCTATCCAGATAATACTAATAGTGATCGTGAAGGCAGTGCAGATCAGCCAAAGCATTAAAAAAGACAAACCTGTCGTTTCTGTCTGTCGAAAATAAGACCCATGTCAAAAAAGGTATGCGTCGTATGTAAAACACCTCTGTGTTAAGATCACCAAAATCAAGTTTGCAATACTTGCATATAAACTTGCTCGATTCTAGTCTTTTTTGTTTTGAACCATTATTTGATGCATTTTTGTGCAAATGAAGTCGAAAATTTTTAATTAATTCCGATTTAAGAGCTCAATTCGTGTTCTTATGTTTAGACTGCCTAATTTTTATTATTTTTTGTAAAACAAAATTAATTTTACTATTTGTTTTATGTTATCTATTATTGCATGTTTATATATACTTTATTTGACTAAAAATCTATGAAATAAATGATCTCAATTAAAAACTTAGTAGTATTCATTTTTATTACATCCTTAAATGACACAAAAAGGAGATACGTCATTCAGACGTATTCTTATCATTTCAGGGGTAGAAAATAACGTTATCTCACTAGGGTTAAATAAATTAAAAGGGTTGGCACTATTACATATCCTTTTTTGACTCATTTTTGACACAATTTTATAAATCTTAAAAAATTTCTTTAAAAGTAAACATAGACGGCTAGAAATAGGTCTAGGAAAATATAATTGTGATAACAGAATAGTTTTACTATCAGATTTTTTGGACATTATTTTTATTTTTTGACATCAATCATGTCAATTTCATTCTCATTGTACATTTATGTTGATTTAATCATATCATATATTGTAGTTGAAGGAATTTCTTATTTCCCCTTAATGATCTGTAATCGTATTCTATGTTCTTTACAACGTAATGTGTTATGAAAGAAGTGCGGTCAAAGTGTGAAATATCAAGATCACAAGTAAAAAAGCATGTACAAAAAATAAAGAAACAATCTAGAATTTGAATATTTTTTTCAATTTATTTTTTGTTATTTGGTACAACTTATCACTATGGTAGGTTTGCTTCAAAGCAGAGATTATAAACATCAATGAATTAATGCTGAATAATAAAAATTACACAAAGATCTCAGCTTTTGATAAAAAAAGGTCAGCCCATTTATTGAAATTAAAATATCGAATTCTTTCTATCCGTTATTTATTGCTATTTATGAGTATTGCTATATTTTTATAATAATATAAATAAAACGCATTCCAAAAATAATTTAATTTAGAGGAAATTAAATATTGAGTTACATATAATTATGTATCGAAGAACCTTTCAACGCGTTCTCTATGATAACATCTGTATAAACGCATTCTCTAGACTCAACATCATACAATTAATGCTCTTTGAAATCGAAACCAGTATCCATTCTATATAATCCTATCATAGCTCAAAAACTAAACTAGGTCAAGCTATCAGAAGTACTAAAGAACCAAAAACCTGCACAAATTTAAAAACTACAAATCAACAGATAAGGAAGCCGTGGTAATAAGACATGAATGAAAATGAGAAAAGTTATGGTATAGTAAGAATTTTATAAAAAAACAATAATTCAAAGAAATAAAATAAGATAATAGCAGGTCGAAATGTTACATTAATAAAAAACAACCAAAAACAAAACGCCAACACCAGCTGCACTCACTGAAATTGCCAGCGACAGCGAGTGGCTAACAGCTCAGGTGTCAACGATAAGCATCACCCAGAAGATGGCTCAGAAAATTTATTTATTTCTTTATAGGGGCACATAAAAGCAAAACAAAAACTCCAAAAACAACTTGTTCTCTGCAAGTTTTTTTGTAAGCAGGCCGTTCGGTGTGGTCTCATTATAGCAGAAATTCACATAATCTCACATTTATTTTTGATGATATCTCGAAAGCAAAAAAAAAAAAAAACACAGAAAAGCAAAGCAACAATTATTATACAAAGAGACAAAAAATGTGAGTTGGCATTACTTTGATAAGGTCACTATGCGGTCAAGTGAGCTAAGAAAATGTTGCTGATCACAGCTTGAAAATTGCATGGGTATTTTTCAATATAGCCAGCTTTACACTCGTATACGGGGTATCGTATATGATTCTTCTCGTTCATATAGCAGAGATTTTTATCGGGATGCTTAGGTAGTTTTATGAGATTTTTGCAAATGCGTTAAGGTGCAGAACAAGAAGAAGAAGAAGGAGAAGGAACACCTAAAGATAGCAGCGCGTATAAAAATGCTCAATAAAAATGTCAAATGTTAAGATCTTTGCGACATAAATACTATATACAAGTACTATGTAGTGTTTAAGAGAGTGTGTAAACCTGTGATAAAGATTTGTATTAGATTTATGTAGTAATTTATATATGTTGATAATAAGTTTGACTACATTGGCGAAGAATAGAAAATTTAAGAACCTTTTTGCCATTCATTTATATGGAATAGACTGACTTCTACTACTTTCGCAAGCAGGAAGTATTTTTTTGCATGAGTGCAAAATGTAAGTTTAAAAAAAATCTAATCTGAAAAAGCAGCATTAGATAAAAAACTAATTATATACGTTCCTTTGGCATAAAAACTTGTTCTAAAAACTATGAACAATAACGTTAATTATAGGGTGCAAATCAGGCGCGGTGATGCGTAAAAAAAGGCATCTATGCCGGATTTATAACAAATTTTTGATGTATGGCGGTAGCCGTTTTTGTTATTTCAAAAAACCGCAAAAATTACTATTTCGGTTCGCTGCACATAAAAATCAAACAAAAATTTCTAGATTTTACCTGAAAAAGGTTGCATCATATAAAGAAGAAGAGTACCAAAAAAAAAACAGGAAAATAAAATGAAATGTTTACAGATAAAAATATGCCAAATTAAAAAAAAATTATTTGGATTAGAAAATACAACGTGTAGTGAAAAAGTAAGCACAGAAAACATATCATTAAATATTGAGTAAGCACAAAAAAACATAAACACATTGAATGAAAAATAAGAGCAATTATTTACATTGATCTGTATTTATATTGAAAATTTTTTGGGGTCGTTTGCGTGTTTTATGTTGTTATATATTTGTAATGTTTTTATAAATTTTTCTATATGGTAAAAAATAAAATTATTAAAAATAATTGTTGAGTTATTTGTAGACCTCTGATTTTGTTTGTAGTTTTGTTCGCCATTGTTTTTTTTTTTTAACATGCAATAACAATAGAGTTCAGCTACTACAACTTTTTCGCACTTTCTCCACATTAGACTATCTTTAGAACCAACTTAATATCATTGAAATATCTCAACGATATACATAGATAAAAGTGGTCCAAAACAATCTTAACCCAGTGTGCCAAACGGATCTGTTACGAATCCGTAACGAACTCACTTCTTCGTACATTTTGTCCGAAACGGATTGCGTTTCGCATCCGGAACGGATCCTTTTTCGTATGAAATTCCTCTCTCCGTTACGGACTTCAGTTACGAATCCGTTTCGGACTTCAGATACGAATCCGTTTCGGACTTCAGTTACGAATCCATTTCGGACTTCAGATACGAATCCGTTTCGGACTTCAGATACGAATCCGTTTCGGACTTCAGATACGAATCTGTTTCGGGCTTCAGATACGAATCCGTTTTGAACTTCAGATACGAATCCATTTCGGACTTATATACGAAACAGACGTTTCAGACTCTTTTTTTTTAAATAATGCGAACTCGCAACGGACTCGTTTGACGCATATAGCTACAGATGTTAAAAATCTAGGTTCTCTAAACAAGTTTGACGCATTCAAATTCAAAAAATTTTTGCAGGAAATAAACGAAAATTAAAACAAAAAAAATTATTTTGTAATTAAATTTATAAGAGAGTAGTGGAGGCTAGTTTAAATGGTAAAAAAATTAATTCAAAATATCAAACAAACGAGCACATTGTTGGTGAGTTCCAGAATGGCTCATACTTGTTTCTTCAAACAGCTAAACATTATTTTTCATTGAAGCATCCCAATAACTTTTACCGCTATAATGACAAAGCGTACAAAATTCACGCAATTAAAAAAGTTTCCGAAAAATATCTTGTTTACGGCTATCCTTTAGTCACATTTAACTTGATCACTAATGATAAATATTTAAAAATTCTGACTAGTACTTTTCTTCGATTTGAAGGAGAGCTTGAGGAGCACGAGCCTAATGAAATAAAAAAGTTGTTTAAAATAAAAATAAGTACACTAATTGTATTTCGTATCCCTAATCCACTGAAAATAAAATTAGAAATTGTAAAACAAATTTAAGACTGTCTTTTATGTTAACGTTGTGGTAATTTTTTTACGGATTCGTAACGGGTCCGTCCAAACATAAGAGCGATTCCTCTCAAAAATACGAATGGCTTTTTCCATTTTTTCGGATCCGCCTCGAACTCAGAACGGACTTCAGAAACGAATCCGTAACGGACTTCAGATACGAATCCGTTTCGGACTTCATATACGAATCCGTTTCAGACTCTTTTGGCGGATTCGTAACGGGTTCGTAACGGGTCCGTCGAAACATAAGAGAGCGTAGTGCGTACTGACAGACTCGTAACGGGTTCGTAACGGATCCGCATCCGTTTTTGTGCACATTGGGAAGTGAGAAAAATTTACCCACTATAATATGGGTTGGGCTCAGGGACAACACAAGTCATAACAACTAACCATGCGTTAACATAGATCTAATCATACATTAGTTTTCAATCTACTTTTAAGTTGAGCTTTCGATAAGTTAACATCAAAAAAGCTACAATTGTTAACAAAGGTACTCATGCGATTTAAAGGTTTAAGCTCAATATCCACTTTTATTAAAATAAAAAACTTTGTTTTATAACTTATTATGTATTATTGCTTAACCAATATCCTCTGAAAGTCATCTTCAAGGTAAATAAAAAAGAAAAATAATGATGATTCACAATTAAAAAATTTTAGCATACATTTAAAAAAAAGTAAACAAAATTAAAAAACTTTGTCAAACAGTTTATCTCTCCTTATTAGGACATTTAAAAATACCCAACTAACTCACGAACTTCTATTAGGTTAGGAAATTATAAGATTCGACGATTCAAGCTTCGATTCAGCTTCTTTTGAGCTTGAAATAGAAAATTAACAAAAACATTGGCCGCAACCGAGGTAAATAAACCATAATTTATATAAAAGCTGTTGTCAGGTCATTTCAAAAAAAGCTCAGAGGCTTAACTCGACTTCGCACAGGTTTAACTCGATGTTTTCAACAAAATTCGAAAAACTTGTTAAACAAGTTATGGAAAACTCTTTCTTTCATACAGTTTAAGAAAAATCAGAAACGAAAGTAATATTGGTTAAATTATTAGAGGAAGTCCGCATGCGGCAGTTTTTGCAAGGCGCTTGCCCTTTGTTTATACAAATCCAACGTTCTTTTATTATATCTCGTGTGGATCTAAGTTCTTGAAATTATTGAAAAAAATTGAAATTTATTTTAGAATAAATTAAGTACAACCTAATTTACAACGCCAAAGTTTTTGAAAAACAATTGAAAATTATCAAAATTTAAATTACCAAAACAAATCAAAAATATTGAGAAATGTTAACGAAAATGAATTGTGAAAAACTAATTATGGCATATTTTTAATTAGTATTTATTTAATAATTTAAAACAAATTTTAAATTTATAAGAATTATTTTTAATTTAGTAAACTTCTGTGGCTTCTGTAGTTCATACATTTTTATAAGCTTATACGCACAACTTTTGCTTAATCAAAACAGAAATATTTGTGATGTTTGCCTTTCAAAGCAAGTTCTTTTTACCCAACTACGGCGAAGCAAAAGGAGCGGTATATGTATTTGACCGGTATGTAGGGGAAGAGTGGCATGAAAGAGCCAGGTTTTGAAAGAGCCACTACGAATTACACGGTAGTTTTCGAACGAATAATACATTCACTGTAATTTTTAAATAGATGCACTAGCCAGATGTCACCCACAAACATTTGACAGTTCAGCGATAACATACGGCATCGGATTTAGAATTTCGTGGTCATAAAGTAAGTTTTTTAGTGCATTTTATATATTTTTTTAAGGTCAATACCTATAACATTAACAATCATATCATTAAACTATAAAGTTATGCATAATATAGGCCTAAGAATAGCATATTTATTTTGCCGGAAAACTTTAAATTTCGTAATAACTTTTGAGGTTATGCTTCTTGGGACAATATGTTTTGAAAGAGCCTGGTTGCGGTGTTATGAAAAAGCCGGTCATGAAAGAGCTATTTTTGCATTGTAATTCCATACCTTGACTTATGAATTACATTTATAATTGAATTATTTTATTTTGATATAACAATACAATAGGCCTTTATTTTCTTAAAGCAACAATGGCATCTGAAAGAGCTAAAAAAATTTTTTTGCATAAAATGTTTTTAATTTTTTCAAACCATTTATTTTTGTTTTTATTTTTTTTTGTGGGTTTTTTTTCGAAGAGATGAAATAATTTTTTATTTTTTCCAAAAATGTTTTTTAGTTTTAAACCATGTATTTTTGTTTTTAGTATTTTTCCAAAACAAAATGTTTATAATAATACTTACAAAAAATATAAATAAATGTTTATAATATATCTTTGTTGAACACATTTGATGTCTTATAATAAGAACGTGGCTCTTTCATAACTTTGGTAGGCTCTTGCAATGCCGAAAGAGCCGAATTTAATATTTCTTATAAATAAATAGAAGTCCAAGAATATTGTTGATTTTTGAAAAAGTTTCATGATACTGCGTGCATAATGGAATAAACACGTTCTTTTGATATAAGTCTCATTATTTTCCTATATCTTTTTATCATTTTTTCACCTCTTTTAAAAACTGGCTCTTTCATGCCACTTTTCTCCTATGTATAATGTATGTTTATATGTTTGTGTGTATGTAAGATTTTATGTATTAGGGAGTCCAATCTCGGAAGCTTTTCATGATCCCGGGATTATCGGGATGAACAATATCAATCCGTGGATGCTGGGATTAGTTCGGCATTTAAAAATTTAAAAAGTAAATAATTCAAAACGTTGTTTACAATTTTTTATTATATATTCCTTGAAACTAAAAAATTTACATTAATTCATTTATACAGCAACAAAAAAAAAACACAACACACATTAAAGGTATTCACAATTGCGATGTTTTCTGTGCAGTTAAACAACCCCGTGGTTTTGATACCAGACTTTACCGAAATCTCTTAAACCGAAAAATGTGTTTATTTTAAGCAGCCAAAAATGGAAGAAGCTCAAAATACAAGTTAAACTTTTTTATGCCATATTTTAATAAAATATATCTGATAGGATAGTTAATTTATTTGCATAGTAACAAAAAGCTAAAGTTGGTTTTCAACTATGGCAAAAAACCACAATACCACACAACTATGAATACCCTTATTGTTAATGAACACAAAAAAATTAAATAATATTATCCATGCCATAATATAGCCATTAGCTAGCATACTGTAATAGTTTTAAAAAATATAGAGATCAGTTTAAGGTATTATTATATAAATGCTACAAATTTTTTCAAATAAAGTCAAATAAAGGTTATAAAAGACTTTTTAAAATTAAATTTTTTGTTTTAATTATTTCTAAAATAATACATTAAGCTGATCAACGAGCCTTAATTTTCATTAGAGAGTTTTGTTCGGATATTATTACAAATATAACAAGAAATGGGCATGATTACAAATCACAATTACTGATTATGATAACATGTATTCAGATTGCTCAGATTACTTGATTTTTCTAAGTATTCAGAAAAATCACATTAAAAACCAAATAAAAATACTTTCAATTAAGTAATCATGGTAAGTAATTACATACATGAGCTTATAAAAAAAAAAGTAATCACGCAATGTGATTACATGATTTTAAAAAAAACAAGTAATCGTAACAATGAATTACATGATTTTTTAATAAATCAAGTAATCAGTAATCAGACCCAGCTTTCAGTGATTACAGATAACTTCTCGTCAGACAAAAAATTCAAAATGTGTCTGTAATTTTATGATTTCAGTTATTGCTATTTACCATAATGGTCTACCATAAATAAAATATTTTCTTCAGCAGCTATTAAAGTGCTGTTTATGTTTGTAAAAGAAGTGTAAGAATAGTGCTCAGAAACCTTTTCTGTATTTTACTTGTCCTAATTTTACAG
Source organism: Dichetophora obliterata (assembly GCA_963920525.1). Classification (NCBI taxonomy): domain Eukaryota; kingdom Metazoa; phylum Arthropoda; class Insecta; order Diptera; family Sciomyzidae; genus Dichetophora; species Dichetophora obliterata. The sequence goes on along the minus strand of OY986436.1, from coordinate 216,667,758 downwards.
TTGAATCATATATATAAAAAAAAGATATAAAACAATATATAAGTTAAAGAAATCTGGAATCAACGATTGGTTAAGTCTGATTACTAATAAATTTCTTAATCAGAATAATTCATTCATTGCTGGCAAATGATTGATTACTTAAATTAATCACTGATTACTTCTGCATGATTACTGATTTCTCAAAAAAATCACTGACTGCTTTAAAGTGATTAATGATTTTTTTTTAAGTATACTTGATTACTTGTATAGTATACGTATAAGTTTGTGTATGATTAATTGTAATCAGTAATTTTTTATAATCATTACACGAAAGTAATCATTACTGGCCAACCGTGAATATAACGCACTGATGAGAAGCTATGCTAGTGGAGAAATAGTTGTACGATAATCGTAAGCAATTTGTAAGTTTCGATCACGATTGCCTTCACCACAAATCAAAATTATTTCCTAAGTCAGAATATCTGACAATTCTTAAATAGCACATAACTGACTTCGCGATGTTGCAAGTTCTTCTAAAACTTTGCAAAGGCTTTGCTGCAGTGATTCACACTTATCGTCCTTACAATCTTTTTCAGCCTCAATAAGAGGTTTTTCTTATTCTATATTCATATCAACTTAAATTAAAATAGTTGCATTTACAAGAATATTTGAATCCTGGGATTAAAAGGGGCTTAAATCGTCCGGGATCCCGGGATTGGCTTCCCTAGTATGTATGTATGCATGCATGTATGTATGTTCATCTGTTCCACTCTCACTTCTAAGCTACTTATCATAATTTAACTAATAGGTATCGTTGAAAGCGTTTTGATTGTCCGCTGGTTATACGTTATGTGAGGTCACATAAAATGTGATATGAAGCCCTCTAGAGGACAGAAAGTAAACCAAACCCCAAACTTCTAAACTACTAATCATAATTTTTCAAGTGAGGTATCGTTTAAAGCGTTTTGATCATCTGCTTGTTAAAGGCTATGTAACGACCTTAAAAAACCAAGGCACGCGCCCAATACAAACAAGGTTTGGTATTTAACCTGAAAGGAAAGGGATAGATTTATTTAGAGGAATAGATTGGAACCATACGTGAATTATGGATTAGGCGAAACAACCGTGAAAGACAATTTGAATTGCCTTTAACCGAGGCTAGTTTTATGCCTTAAGCTCGGCAAGCATTTCCAGCCCTTAGAGGCCATCCATAAACTACGTTACCAATTTAGGGGGGGGGGGTTTGAAATGCTCTACGATAAGTAACGGTAGGGGGGGAGGTGTTTAGATATTGTAACGTTACCAAAAATTAAGAAAATCGACGAAAAACCTCTAATTAATAACGCAATCATTTCAAAAAATTTTAACCTTACATGTTTATGTTTGATCGTCTTAATTGATGGTTAACTTTTGTTACAACGATTTCTTCCACCACCTTTTCCCTCGACACAGGTACCTTTTGGTATTCCTTCACCATCTCAGCACACGTCTGAAAAATTTGGGTCTTTGCTTTTGCGACAGGCTTTGACGTTAAGGCCTGAATGTTCTTGATCAAAGGAGATACCGTATGACATGTACTGTCCTTCTCAGAAAGAAGAAATTGGTTCAAGGTCGTGTCCTACCTGCGGCTTGTATTTCGTTTTTAAAACTTCTATGAATTGCCATAAGTTTGTATTATATCGTTTACAATAAATCGGAATAAAAAATACTATTTAAATAAATCAATTTTCAGAAAGCATTTACACAAAAACACAGAACTTGGTGCAGCTCGGGTGCAGCCTTTAAGGGTACTACGTCAAAGACCAGGTGAATTTCTTTGCGTTAGAAATGAGGATTCACCTGAATGGGTCGACATAGAATCCGATGAAAAATTCTATTTTGAAGAATCCTCAACAAAGCTACCAGCTTCTTCTATCCCAGTGATTGAGAGCATCGAATCTTGGATCGCAGATGGAATAGCTTTTACTGATGATATTAATTATTGATTTTTTTCTAATTGTTCCTTTAATGTATCTAGTCATACTAGTCACTAATACTAGTGAAAATTGTCAGAGCTAGTCAAAATATATAATCATTCGAATGAATTAATTTCATATGTCACGTTACTTTATGGGGGGAGGGGTTTTGAAAAGCACTACGAAAAGTAACGCAGGGGGAGGGGGGGTAAAAAAAACCGGAAAATCAGTAACGTAGTTTATGGACGACCCCTTAGTTGTTACTGTCCTTTAATTTTTATGTTTTTTCCATAATTCTTAAATACAGGAAAGAACAAATAAAGTGAAAAGTAGCATGCCCGAACCCGGATTCGAACCAGGGACCTCTGGGTTCAAGGCTGACCATTATTGATAACGTTTTAATATTTATATGAGCACTGAACACTGGATCGGCAAAAACACATACTGATTTTATTGATAACGTTAGTGATTATTGGAATAGAACAGAGTAAATTATATCAAAGCTTAAACGCATAGTTTTAGGTTCAGGCATGATGAAATTACATAGAAAGAAGCAGCTAGCCGTAGTTTCCGTTTGCAAACTTTTTTAAATTATTTGAATTTAATTTGAAAAAGAACACCTTATCTCTGTAAATTAAAAAGAAAAAAATGAGAATTAAAGCGTATTTCTGCTCCACCTAACTCATTGCGTTATTGTTTAAGATATAATTTGACTCTTTGTATTTTATGGATTAGTACGCACTCTTTCGTGATTTTTAGGACTATTGATGAGAACAAGGTTGACCGAATCACAATTATCGCGAGCTATTACGGTACGTCAAAGTTCCTTGGTGCCCCAAATATTCCATCTGGAGAAAATACCGCTAGAGTGGTTTATGAACAATTAGATAAATGTAATATGTCAGATCAGGTTTCTGCCATTTGATACAAATTCCTCTAATACGGTCCCGATGCTCGTGTTTATTGGCAAGATTACCTCGGTCGAAATTAAGTAAAACTGTCATGACGTCATTACATATACAAAATCATACTAAGAAGAGTTTTTGAAACAAAATTGTGCAAAAGTAGCGCACCCAATTCCAATTTTCAATCGCTTTGCGAATAGGTGGAACATCCTAGATCACTCTTTATTCCAATTTGACCTCAAATATCATATTATGCGCTCGAAAATAGGTGGCAATGAGAGTCAGGTAATCACAAATTTTTGTCAAACACAACTGCAGCAAACTCAAATTTTTGCGGATTATTAATAATTGGTACAGCTAGAATAAAGTCAGCTTGGCTTTATTTCTCTCTCGTTTCTTCGCAGGTTACTGCCTTTCTGCCTGTCTATCTGAATCGGCATTCACTCTGTTTGAGTGGGGAATTAAATTTATTAAAGACTACAACAGGATTCTAACAAACGATTAAGATCAGAAACAATTAGTACCACAAATTAGAGTTCGCAAACTATCGATGGCACTATCGATACTATCAATAGTTTTACACTATCCATACTATCAATAGATTTAATCTATCGTGGTTATCGATAGTTTTGGACTGACTTTCGATGGTTTTCGATAGTATTTAAATATTTGTTTCATTGACACCACTAATCAAATTAATTTGATTTTGAGAATTTGGCATTTTTATTTTTTTTTATACTGAACTAACGCTTATTGGATCCTAAGGAAAAGCGGAATATGGTTGAACGCATCCAGTTCGCGGAGCCTATTGTTAAACTAGCAGGTGATTAAAAAATTGCCAAACCAGAGCTTTTGTTGACAACAAAATTCTTCGTTTCCTTCGGTTTCCGATCAGAGTCCTCTGAATTTGGTCCATCTACGTGAGAACACAACAAAGATTTCAAAGACACTGCTTACTTTTGTAACGATTTGTTTGCCGTCAATGATACTGCTGAGAGGGGAATCAAATTCATTAAATAGTACAACGGGATCCTGACAAATAATTAAGATCAGAAGCAATTAGTACTACAAATTAGAGTTCGCAAACTATCGTGGCTATCGATAGTTTTGGACTGACTATCAATGGTTTTCGATAGTATTTAGATATTTTTTTCATTGACACTAATATTTAGGTGTCATTGCCATTGCTGCCAAATTAATTTGATTTTGAGAATTTAGCATTTTAATTTTTTTTATACTGAACTTACGCTTAAGGGGATGCCTCTTATAAATGTATAAGTATTGTGTTGTTTCGGATGATGGGCGGTAGTTAGTTGGAGGTAGGACAGATGGAGTAGTGTCGGTGAAGATTTGTTTTAAATTTGCAAAGGTAATGGTAAAGGTCCGGAGCTCCAAATAAAAACTTGAAGCCCCTGCCTGTGCGAATTGTACTCTATTTTTGGCCTGATACATGAGGTGTAGATCATGCGAAGATCAGCCAGAGTGAAATATTTTTGCACCGTTTCAAAAAACATAGCCACTTGGCTGGTTCTTCCTACACACCGAAGATATGATAGATTTTGGTTTTGCTTAAAAGTTTTCGAATCCCTATTATAAGTTTTATAATAGGGTGTTTCGTTTTTGTGTCATAACTTTTGCTTAGGTCATGCTAGAAATTATCATCGATAACTCAGTTTTGTCTTTTGCTTAATCTCGTGTTCATTTAGGAAACAAAATGTAATTTTTCAATAAAAGAGCATATATTGTTCAGATATGTGAATACTACATATTAAAATAAACACTATCGAAAACTATAGATTGTTTATCGAGGGTTAGTAAAAAACTATCGCCCACTATCGATCGGTCGGTACTATCGATAGTTTGCGAACTCTACTACAAATGTTTGAATCATACCGACAAAAATATCCATCGTGTTCGAAATCGCATAATTTTTTTTCAAATAACTGGTATAATTACCATATATAAGATTTGGCAAGCTACCACGTATATTTTCTAAACATCAGACGAGCCACACTTCTTTTACGATTTTTGAGGTCAGTGTGAGAAGAGGTAATTCTTTTCGTGCCACATTTTCCCTCACGTCCTGCTTACGTGTTTATTTGATCAATTTGAATTTGTATTCAGTTAACGACAGATATCGAAACACCTGCAATAAATGCTATGTCTATCTGGGAATGTGTTGAGTGAAGGAAGTAATAATGTCTGTGTATCCACACATTTTTTTTGGGACGTGTCCGAAGCCTTGCCTAAGCTGAAATTTTAAGTTATAACGTCATATTGTAAACAAAATTGAACTTTACTCATAACTTTAAGAAAAATTAATGCACAAATATATATAACTTACGTTTTGATTACTTTTTACGAAAACAACCTGGAAAAAAAAACAATTTGAAAAATTTTTAAGCAACCTTTCTACAACAGCAGTTTTCGACAAACGCGAGCGAGTCGAGATGTAACAGTACTTTTGTCAAAAATGGAGCAGGTTTCTAGAGTTGCCACTTATCAAAAACAAAAGTAATGATACCAGTAAAAATACCAAAAAAAAAAATAGCCATATGAAAATCAACTTGTATACTTATAAAATGAATCTTACTAGTAATAACATAAATATGAGTACAGTCCTCAATAATCTGTCAAACCACTGTAGGCCGTCTCATTTTTTTAACTAAATTTTCTCATTTGATTTTTGAAGGCAAAAATTGGGAAAAAATTTTTATACAAAAATTTGTATGTTGTGATATAATATATCTGTGGTCACAAGGAATAACGACTAAACTCAAAGTATCGTAAAAACGATATTTTAATTGCACGACCTACGACCATTTTTTCTGAAATATATGAACTGTTACAAACAAAATATGTGCAGACATAAGTGATGATCGATTCTAGGCAAAAAATGGATATCTGCATACTTCCAAAAATTGGCAATAAAGTGAATTCCATATCGCTTTTTTACGATATTTTGAGTTTAGTCATAATTCCTTGTGACCACAGATATGTCGGCGGGTTTTGTCTTTGTTTTTGACATGTTCTCTAAGATTTGAAAAAAAATTAAACACACTGGCTATGAAACAAAAAAATAAATCCGCAAACATGGTATGTCATAACATAAAAATTTTAGTGCCAACATTTTTTTCAAATTTTTTGCATCCAATTTAAATGGAAATGGAACAAAACTAACACAAATTTAAATATTTTGAAAGATACTTTTATTCAAAATTGAACAAAGGCAGTTTAAGGAGATTACAATTAAATATTAATTAAAAAGGTATTGGCAAATTTTAAAGGATTTCAAAGAATTTGAAACAACAACTGAAGTGAAAAGTTCCTTATGGGGTTGTCATAAACATGTATGACTCTTTGGTGAATTAATCCTTAATCTTTGGGTTGATCGATATAATCTAAAACAAATATCTCTCATTAATTTAGTGTCCTGAATGTTTGCGATTAGCCTTTAATTAATAAGCCTTCAAAAATTCATATAAGAGCGATAAAATTAAGCCGGATCAAGTTAAATACTAAATGTATTCGAGATCAAAGAAATTCTTAATTAGCGACTTTAAATATATGGCAAATAGCCACTGACTGAAATTAAAACGGACTTAACTGGGCAATAACAATAATAATAAAGACGCATACAAATAAGACAATAAAAAATAATTTTTAAAACTGTAGAAGCGGAAACATCGAAAAAAGAAATAAAATCAACAAAAACCGGTAAGCAAAAGCATAAAAATAAACTCCAAGAACGTGCTTGGCAAAGGATCATAAAAGCCCACTAATTGCCATAAACGCCATGGCGAAAAATGGAGCAAAAATGTGAAGTTAAGTGGAAACGATAATGAAATGCGCAGAAATCGAGTCCCCACAAATTAGCAATAAAAACGCGTCAGACGAAAATGCAGGAACGTCTGACGTCGTTCAATGCTGATCATGGCTTGAACAACTTTGAAGATCAACCGTAAAGACAAAAGCATGCTAGTTGCAGAGGGTAGAACTTTAAAAGAAATAAAAAAGGGGCACATATTTTTGCCATAATTTAGAAATTGATGTTTTTCGCAAAGAAACAGAACACAAAGCAAAAAAAAACGGCTGCTAAAAGGTAGCAAAAACTTAATTGAACCAAAATGAAAACCAGCCGTATCCTTCTTTCTTAGCTAAGATAGCGCTTTCAATTCTAGGAAATGCATTAAATTCAAACATCAGTTTTGGAACATTTTTCGGATGTTCTAAAGCAAAAACCATGTCAAAAAACTAAATGTTTTTTGGAGTGCCAAATCAAGCAAAATCAGAAAAAAGTGAAGCTTTAAAATTTGGGAAAAATGCTGTATTTTATGTTTATAGTTTTTTCAGACTGCTGCCTCAATTTTGCGCTTGTTTTTTTTCTATTCATTCAGAGTTCAGTACAACTCAAGCGTGTCCCGAAATTTGTCAAGGACTCTTTGCTTAGCATTCGCTACAGTTTGCGGTGACTCTGCATTTGGCAGCTGAGTCATGAGTATCGACATTTTGGGTAACACAATTTACACATTATGTGAGAAAATTTCTCATTTAATTATGGTGTGAGAAAAATTCTGTTTTACGTAAGATTTCTTTTTGTTTTCAAACTTCTAATATGTTATAATGTTAGGTCATGCGGGTGAAAAGATTGTTCTACAACATGAAGAAGGTAGCCATTCCAACATGTGTGTTGGACAACACGAAAATTTAAGAAACAGTAATGGTTTGTTTTTATGGACAAGGATTTATCTAAAAACATGGTGTTGAACTCAATTTATTTAAATTGCTAAAGCTAGCCTGGATTGTGTTGACTTTGATGGAGAATTGTCAATTTTTGCAACATACTTTTATACATTAAAGTATAATTTGTAAAAGAAATCATGTATCTTCATGTATGCAGGCAGTCATACAAAAGATTGTTTCTTCTAAATAGTAAGCACAAAAAAAATTTGAGTTTGAGTCAGAAAAAGTGAATATGTACCCGACCTGTAAAATCGGCATTCATATTCAGAACTTTAAGTACAAATGAATAACTACATAAGAATGCATACAATGAATGCAAAATTGATTTATTCACATTCATTTTTAAAAAAATTATTAATTATTCATCTCAATTATTCATTTTCGTTATTCAGAATAATGAATCAATTTTTTATTCATTTGAATGTTATTCAAAAAGAATGCAATTTATTTTATTTTTATTTTTTATTTTATTTTATTCATTTAAGTAATCATAAGTACAATAAGAGCTATGCTCTTTTATAGTACAACATAAATGCATTAATATAATTAATTTACATTTGAATTAATTAAAATAAAAATGAATATTAATATTAAAATGAAAATGAAAAATTTAAATTAAAAATTTAAATTTAAGTAAGAAATTAAAAATTAAGAATAATAACAACTATTTAAAACAGAATCAAAAATAACATCCTTAATTTTTAAACAATATTGGCTTTATATTATTTTTTTATTTTAAAGTATATAAAAAATAAAAAGAATTAAAGCTAAGTTAAAATTGAAAAAGTTTACGAAGCAAAGAATAGATAAAGAATAGATAACATAGAGAAGTAAGGAAGTGAAAAGCTATTGAGAAGAGAAAAATGAAAAGATAGATTGCCTAAAAGGACCTCTCCCACTGACCTCCCTAAGCCATCGTGGCAAAGCATTCCACAACCTAATGCCGTTAATGAAAAACAGGTGGAAGAGTTTAATGAGTTGTGCCTCGAAACTATCAGAACATGGCTTCTACTTGACATACAAAACTGAAGTTTTTCATGCAGATAGCAAGGAGTTTTCTCATGGACTAGTTTGTGCAGGTAAATAGAGTTTCTAGCATTTAGGTAAGCAGTTATGTCGCATCCAAATATTGCATTTCGGAAATGAGACAAACGTTTTTGTGGAGACCATACACATAGCGCGTGGTGTAATTAAATGCAATTTGAATTTTTAACTAGGAAGATGCGCCAAGTTTACTATAACCTATGTCTGAATAAGAAATTATTGGTAAAATTAGCTGTGTGACTTGTCTACGTTTAATTTAAGTAGGAGTGACACTAGCAGACATTCTTAAGTTTCGTAGGACATAATAAACTTTTTGGACTATACTATTAACATGGTCTACACAGGACAAAGAAGAATTAATGTAGAAACCTAGATTTACTACTTTTGACACCACAGTAAGTTCGCTATTGCCAATAAACAGATCAGGGACAAATGGTAGTATCAACGACACAAGTTTTACTCTTACATTTTTGTTTTTTTTAGACTGAACCAACGCTCAGGGGATGCCCCCTATAAATGCGTAAGCATTGTGTTGATTCGGAAGATGGGTGATAGTTAGTTGGAGGGTGGATAGATGGAGTAGTGTCGGTGAAGATTTGTTTTGAATTTGCACAGCTCAAAACTGCCGGGAAACACGCTCGCAGGGAGACTATTCCACAACTTAACCGCGCGACTAAAGAACGAATTATCGCGGTAATGCGAGGTTCTATTAGGCATCGATGCAATGGTAAAGGGGTGGGCTTGGACAGTTGCCCGAGTGGACCTGGGAAACACACGAGCTGGTGGCGTCAGGCCATGTATCTCCCTTGAACACTTCCCATGGTAATACCTATACAGAAGGCTTAGGCAACCTACATTACGATGAAATACTTTCGTCTCCTATCAAATATATCGCACGACGTTGAATTCGGTCCAGAAGCTCCAAATAAGATCTTGAAGCCCCTGCCCAAATGTGCGAATTGTACTCCATTTTCGGCCTTATATATGAGGTGTAGATCATGCGAAGATCAGCTGAAGTGAAATATTTTTTGCACCGTTTTAGAAAACCTAGGCACTTGCCCGCTTCTTTCGACACATCGAAAATATGATCATTCCAACGAAGATCAGATTGGATCGATATGCCCAGAACGTCAAGAGCGGCTGATTCCACAAGATCCACGCCATTCATACTGAGAGGAGCTAAAGGGCAATTCACTCGCTTGTGGGTTAACAGACAACACTGGGTCTTGCTTGCATTGAACTCTACTCTATTAGCAAGACCCCATTTTTTGTAGATCATTAAGGAGTGAATGACAAATGCTGCTGTCGTCCGCAAACGAATGCATTGGGTTATGCTTCAACGACAGAAGGTAGTTGATAAAAACCAGAAACAAGGTGGGCGATAGAACTGAACCCTGCGGTACTCCTGCGTTGATGGCGTGCTTCTCGGACGAAATATCATCAACTACGACTCGAATCGTTCTGTCCTTGAGAAAACACGTGATCCAGCGAGCAAAATCACCACCAAAACCATATGCAGCAAGTTTTGACACGAGCGCTTTATGCCACACTCGGTCGAACGCTTTAGAAATATCAAGAGCAACAACCCTGCTCTCGCCGAAAAAGTGAACGCATTTATTCCATTCTTCGGTTAAGAACGCCATAAGATCACCAGTAGAGCGAGCCCTACGGAAACCATATTGACGGTCACTGAGCAGTTGGTTGCGCTCCAGATAGTTCACAACGTTGAAGTTTATTACGCTCTCCATAACTTTGGAAAGCGTAGAGCATATCGCAATGGGTCGGTAGTTTGCAGGGTTCGTGGCATCACCCTTTTTAGGTACCGGCTGGACATTTGCCACCTTCCAACAAGATGGAAATATTCCTGTTCTGTAGGAAATGTTGAAAAGGTTGCGCAAAGGCCGAGCCAGCGAAGAAGCACACATTTTAAGCACAATTGGCGGTATGCCATCAGGACTAGAGGCTTTGTTTACGTTGAGATTTGAAAGGACCCTTTTAACTGCTCTCGTTCGAAAGTATATCTCCTGCATTGCAGAAGATCCATTCTCAACAAAGGGCAGTGGCTGATTGCTATCCGAGATAGTGGAATTTTGTGCAAACAATCTAGCCAATAGGTTCGCTTTATCAGCCGAGTCAGTGAAGATTTGGTCATATTTTAAAAGAGCTGGAATCGATGACGATGTCTGGTTCTTAACTCTTTTAACAAATGACCAAAAATTTTTGCTCCCTTTGGGGCAGAGAAGAACCTGTTCTCGAATGCGAGCTTCGTGCAGAAACTTTTCGCGTTTTAAAATTGCATTACAGCGTTGTTCCTATATGTTGTTACATATAGGAACAACATACGATTTGGCAGCGTTTAGTTGAAGGGCATTACTTTTGGCCCACTCATTGATGCTACTGAGATCCTCATTTACCCTACAACACAGATCATCAAGAAGCCCAGTTCGTCGCGAAAGATAAAGCTTCACATCATCTGCATTAGCATGAACAGATGCATTCCGGCAAACAATAAAGATGTCGTTTATAAAAATTGAAAATAACAGAGGACCTAGTATAGAGCCTTGTGGAACACCACTTACTACTAATTTGTATGACGAGGATACCTGACCAACCTTAACTCTTTGCATTCTATTACACAAATAACTACACATTAGATTAACAGCACCATCACAGAACCCCAAAAAAAATCCCTAAGCTTTTGACACAAATAACTATGATTGACTTTATCAAAGGCCTTGGAAAAATCAAGTAAGCAGAGTAAAATCATAGAGCCGGCATCATATTCGGGTCGAATATCATCAAAAACCTTTACTTCCGCTGAGGAACACCCACGCCCTGCCCTAAAACAAGACTGATAGCGGGATAGTAGCTTTTTCTCAGAAAGATATTTGCTAATTTGTTGAGCCATAAGTTTTTCACATATCTTTGACAATGGTGACAGTATACTTATAGGCCTATAACTATTCTCACCATCCAAGATGGATTTTGCTTTTTAGCTATAGGTATAACGATGGCATTTTTCCACATGCCGGGAAAGGAGGATGTTATAAAGCAATGATTTATAATGTGCGTAAGAGAAGTTATTATGTGAGGTAGTAAAAGTTTAAAGAATTTTATGGGAATGCCATCTTCTGCCCTCTATCATTAGATGTAGAAAAAAATGTCAACAAAAAAATTATTTAGAATCTCAGGATCTTTATTGCATTCATTACGATTTTTATTACATAAGCCAAGTCTTTTTATGTTGTTCCACAACGTTTTGCAATTAAGGGATAAATCTAGTTTCTCAGAAAAAAATCGTGTTTTGGCCTGTCTTACTAACAGAAAAGCTTCATTTCTAGCCAAGCGAAAAGATTCCCAGTTTTCAGGAGATGGTCAGATTTTCCATATTTTCTGTAATTTGTTTCTTTTTTAATGCTATTAGATACGTATTTGGTGAACCAGGGACAAGACACATTCTTCACGGTTGTCGTTCGTAGCGGTACATGTTTATCAAAAAGATATGTAATCCGTGCTAAAAGAGACCTAAGCTTATCGTTTATATTATGATGAAGTCAACATTCATTGAAAGATAACTTTGACACGTCGAGGAACAGGGACTGATAGTTATAATTTTTGAAATCACGGAAAAAAAATTATTAGAAATTGCATTACGAGACAAATTAACATTTAACGAACAAAAGATTAAGTCGTGATCAGATAAAAAATTGAGTTGATCGAATAGAGAAACTGCTGAAAGATCAAAAACAATAAAATAATCAAGTAGACTAGGAGTGAAATTATTGCAGTACCGCGTGGGTAAAGTATCATTTACAACTGATAGCCCTACTGTCGATAAATTATCATACAATAAAAACTTACTAGTTTCATTGGAAATAATATTGATGTTGAAATCTCCACACAACATTATGAAGTCATAATCAAGAATACTGCTTGTTAAAGCAGAAAACAGAGGATCAACAGAGAAACACTTATTAGGATTATACACGCATGACAAAAATATCTTAGTACTATTATCCCAAACACATAAATTTAAAAACTCAATACCTGGTCCACTGGATTTACCTTCAGCTTTAGAGTTAAGGGTGGTTTTACAACAAATAGCAACTCCTCCGCATTTTTTTCCAGTCGATAGTTTCTGTACAACATATGATTAAATAAGGCACCAAAATCCAAAAAATTTTTTTCCACCAATTTTTTCTTATGGACTTTGGCCTTCTAAACACGAATATCACAATAAAAAAAATTTCTATGGATGAGTTTTTGAGATATGATTTTTTGAAAAAATTCCCCTTTTTCCAGGATGTAGTGTCATAAATAGTGTAGTGACACAAACGGTGATTTTTTGAAATGTTTGTATGGGGACCCCCCAGGGTGTTCCAGGGGATGCGCCACTGGCATGGGTGGTGGATCGGTCATAAGTTTGGACTCGATTGGGGCACTCTAAATAGGTCAAAGAGGGTTTTTTCAAAATTTGACCTAACCGGACAAAAGTCAAAAGTTGGGGCATTACAATTCGTTTTAGTGGTATAGTTCCTCGGGCAAAGTTTCTTATTTTGATCCCTAGAATACGATTTTCACTAAGCAATGGGCGATTTTTTTGCCTCCCCACAAATCGACCTGGCCTAATATATATATATATATTTGAATACAATCGACAAAACAGGGAAAAAATCATTTTTAAAGTTTGCCATTGCCAAACAATTTAATTTTCGAATACCTTTCTGAACTTATTTTATCGCTTTCTAATTCAACATCTGTATCTTATTTCCTTTCCTATTTAAATCTTCTTTTTTTTTAATTCTTTTTATTCTGTACTTTTTAAGGATTTGTATAGATATTTAATATTTCGTTAAAAATAAAAATATTTAATTAAAAATTAATTTCAGATGTGTTTATATTAAATTAACCGGCATTAAATAAAAAAAATCATAAAAAAGTAGATTTTCGGTACCTTCATTCAATGGTTTATAACTTCATTATTCTACCATGATTTTTCCTCAAAGGCAGTGTGTTTTTTCTTCAAAGAACTATCTTTACGTACAAAATGATAAGCTGCGATTTTTTTGAGATTTCGATATTTTTAGATTATTGAAACATTATTCGACTTGATTTTTTACAAAAAAAAAATTCGCCGAATTTCTTCTAACTCCGTCAAATTTACTGAGCCAAATGACAAAGTTTGTTCAAAGCATTTGTAGGTAATTTAATTTTCTTGATTTAATTTTTTTTTTTTAAATTGGTTAATTCGTTTTCGAGATAGGTTGCTATTTATGACACTACATCCTGGAAAAAGGGGAAATTTTTTCAAAAAATCATATCTCAAAAGCTTATCCATAGAAAATTATTTTATTGTGATATTCGTGTTTAGAAGGCCAAAGTCCATAAGAAAAAAATTAGTGGCATGTGGATCACAAAATGGGTGGCGCCTAGTGTTATTAACGAGTTTCATTCACAAAGAATTTCAGAATTATCAATTATTCTTTTTTTTTTATTCATTATTCTTTTGTTATTCATTATTAATTTTTTTATTCATTATTTATTTTTTATTCATTATTAATTTGGTATTCATTATTCTTTTTTATTCATTATTAATTTTTAATCATTATTAGTTTTTTATTCATTATTAATTTTTTATTCATTATTCATTTTTTATTCATTATTAATGTAATATTTTTTTTTTCATTTTTTATTCACTATAGTCCCAAGCCATAAATAAAAAATGAATAACAAATGAATAATGAATAAAAAATTAATATTTAAGAACAAATAATGAATAAAAAATTAATAATGATTAAAAAATGAATAATGAATAAAAATTAACAATGAATAACAAGTGAATAATGAAAAATAAATGAACAATAAATAAAAAATGAATAATGAATAACAAATGAATAATGAATACAAAATGAATAACGAATTAATAATTAATAATGAATAACAAATTAATAATGAATAACGAATAAAAAATTAATAATGAAAACACATAGAATTATTGAAAATTCTGAAATTCTTTGTGATTTGCATTCTTTGCGAATATCATTGAAATGAATAAAAAAATTATTCATTATTCTGAATAATGAAAATTAATAACTGAAATGAATAATTAATCATTTTTTAAAAATGAATATGAATTAAAAATTTTATTTATAAATCAATTTTGCATTCACTGAATGCATTCTTATTTCATTATTCACAGATGCACTTTTTTGTGAATGCATTTTTTTACAGTTCTGTTGTGAAAAACAAGACCAACAAATCTGTCTTTTTATTTTCTTTGAGCAAGATTGATAGATATTTTTTTCTAGAGATATAAAATAAAAAAAAAACCAAGCAGACAAATTGTAAACTCTTAAATGCCTCCATGTGCACTGATTACAATATGTCCCCGATATTAATAAATTGCGAAGTCTATCTGCCAATGCTGTTTGTTATGTCAAGAATATATCAATATGCATAAAGCAGCATTTCAGGCAAAGATACAAATTTATGAAAAATTTTCCCACCAATTTTAAGGCTCTTCATAAATTGTAGTCACATAAAAAAACGTAGAAATTATTGTTGCATACAAAACATGTTTTTTTATCATGTCACTTAATATGTTGCACATTTTTTAAGTTTTGTTACAGCATGTGCGTTTCGCACTGATGCTTATCGCATCGCTTATTGCTGACAATAAATGACAAAAATATGACAAATTCCTGGAATTTATATACAAAATTCTTTGAGATATGCATTGCATATGGAAATTAAAAAGATTGCCTGGTAAGAATATACTCTCGCAGTGCAAATAATCAAATCGATTGTAAGTTGATAGCGATAGAATTTTCAGTTAAGTGCAGGCTAAACACATGTCTGGTAAATTGATTTTTATAGAAGTATTGGAATTGCGTTTGCTTTTGTATGAGTAGCTGATATGTTGTAAAAGCTAAATGCCAGACTAACAGCTCCAGAAATTTATCTTTTTATTATCTCAACATAGAAAATTACCTACTTGGCCTCAGTAAGCTCAGACGTGTTTTGTTGCGCGTTAGTTTTCGCATTACATTTGTGGCCAAAAAAAATGGTATTTTTGAGACAAAAATATCGATATATCATGCATTAAGATTGGACTGCAATTGCCGAGGACATGACGAAATATTTCAATGCGCGTCCCCCACAATCGGCAAAAAAAAAATTGTTTTTCAAAATTACCTTCCAAAAATGCTTCGAACTAGGTTGGTGTGCGGTGCACTTTTATATATCCGCTGTAAGACGGTACGGTCTAGTGTTCACGTGTTTGCCTGTTAATCTTAACGTACAATGATGATTTTCGGATTTAAATAAATTATTTTTCAAAAAGTTTATAATTTGCAATTTTAGTTTATGTTGATATTATGTAAAATTGCCACAGAGTACCGTATCGATTGAGGCAATCGATTTAAAAAATTTCTATGTGTTTTATCATTAACTTTCATTTAGTTTGAAATTTGAAAACACCCAAATTAGCTTAATATCACAGTTAAATATTAAACTTTTTACAAACTGTCGTTTTACAGTCTGCGTTTTGAATAAATCCATTACTATTTAAGCAATAATAAGGCCTCAGGTGGTACATATCCGTTTTGTACAGTTGTGTATAGGGCAGTCCATACAAAATTTGCAAACAACATTATTTTTCTCATAAAAATTTATTTTATGGTTCATTTGTGAAAAAAATCTTATACGTATTTTTATTTTAATATAAAACAAAGAGTTTTCGAAAGCATTTTATTTAAATTGTGTTTTGAAATAAGGACCTTTTTTCATCACTTATACTGCATTAACTGATGAAGATAGAAAAATTTGTCGCAAAGAAGGCATGTGCGCCTTTTTGTTAGCTTTTAAGTGGTGTTTACTAAAACTAAGTATCATATTATTTTTTATTGCGAAAGATAGAGATTTGCAACAATTTGATTTTTTTTTTTTAATTTAATTTCTTATTTTATCTACCAATACCTACTTATAATAAAACTGTAAAAAAAATCTGTACGTTGAATATTTTTTTGAAATTCTTTTTGAACTGAACATTTTGAACATTGTAGATTTCAAAAATGTAATTTTTAAAAATATTGTGTGTCTGTCTGTCTGTGTGTCAACGCGCATCACGTGAAAAATACTAGATGGATTTACTTCAAAATTGACATGTAGGTTCCTTGCGTCCCCGGTCTCTCTTCAAAATAACAGTTCAAAATAAAATAACAGTTATTGTAAAATAATGAAAATTAAAAACCCTGAAAAGTGAGTTAAAAATTAGAGATACGTTTAAATAACCTATGAAAGAATTTATGGTTATAAAAAGGGCTACAAACACCAAATGGACTGCTTTCGTTTATCTCTAATGAGCACCCTACAATATGCATTTTTTTTAACCAATATATGGTAATGTATACTAACTTTTAAATTTTCTTAAGGATAATAAAGAAAAAAATTTGACACCAATAACATTCTTATATCTTGAAAACTATAGAAAATCTTAGTATAATGTATTTTTGTTTATAACATCATTACTACTGCCAAAAATCTACTCCGAATTCAAAGTTTTGACTTTCGACGCGAATAGCTTCTTTGTGTTTTTATACATTTCATTCAATTTTCTTTTGTCTAAAAATTCAATTAAATAACTTTCAGAAAATTACTGCAACAGTTCCGTTAGCTGAGGATTTATATTTTTAATATTTTTTTAAAAAAGGTCAAAAAAATGTCTTTTTCTTCCAAAAAATGGTGCAAAAGTTTTTTTTGTTGTAAAAATAATAAAAAATGAAAATTGAAATTTTATACTCTTTCATATGACGTATCACTTTTATGCAAAAACTTTTGCAGTTTGCACAAAATTGGTTTTTCTATTTTTTTAAGAAAAATACAAGGCTACCCCCTTTTTTGTAACGAAATCAATTTTTTTTAAATGTTGTTTTTATAATTTTTAAAAAATGCTTTGCCCTTAAGAGTAATTTCATCCGCCCACCCTCTCCTATTTTCTTCTAAACATTTGTTTCCATTTTGTTTGACTCTTTCTATAATTCTTACTATAGAATATCCAATTTTCATCAAAAAAATTATCGTAAATTCTATATTCTATTACAAATTTGGAAAATATTTTACAAAAAGTATATTTCGTTTGTGAAAAATATGCAAAATTTGCAATATACAAAAGCCAGATGACGTCATGAACCTATGTTTATCTCAAAAAACGCACATAAATCTGTTCAAGCAGTTAGCATATACTTGCACCATATAACGTAATTTTTAAGTTCTTGCCAATGAACATATATTTTTTAACTGCATTAACTTTAATTGTGAATTAACTTAACATTAATAAACTATTTTCTTATATGGTCCTATATCCTTCGTTTTTTGAACTGGTATTTTTCTCAGACCATTTTTCTCGTCAGACCAATCGAAACCAATATATTTTTAAATTTCCCGATTTCGGTGAATTTTTTACTTTCGAACCAGAATGTATTTTGATTTACACATAATATCCATATAAAGTTTTTTAATTATATTTATTTTTTTTTTTTATAATATTGAGTGGTATAAAAATTATAATTTATTTTTAGTAAAAAAAAGTTTATACCACACAAATGGAATAAAAAAGATAAAATTTACCCTCAAATTTTATGCTGTGCATTTATAAGAAAACATTAAAATTAACATAGTGATCACGTTAGTTGTAATTGTTGCCATCAAAATTTTAATTTTGCGCATAGTGGGAAAATTTCTATCAAATCACACCTAAAAACAGAAAAACACAAGAAGTCAGCCTGCTTCTTTACAAAATATTGGTTTGTTTTTCACTAAACCTCAAGCTGACAAATCTGCTTTGCAAACTGCTATAGCCGAAAGTCTGGGCATATCATGTCATACCCGAAAATCATCGTTCAGCCGATTGCGCATCAAAAGTCTTCCGGAATGCTTTAAAATTGAATAAGTTTAACAGTGCTCGCACTAAATGCGAAGCAATAGCAATTAATTTATTTGCTCCTTATTTACTTAAGCTAGTGCAAGCTAATCTAAACGAGAGCCATTTTGTAAGTCTATTGACCGATGCATCCAATCATGGAAATGTGAAAATGTTTCCTGTTCTTATTCGGCATTTTATGCCACTAGATGCCATTTTAATGCCATTTCAATGTCTTCCAGAAATAGGTTATAAGAATGCCTCTTGAAAGAACTTCTTAATAAGGCTAAGAAGAAGCACAGTTTGATCTATAGAATGCATGTCACATTTGCATCAAAAATTTTGCTGAGAAGATGTGAAAGTTAAAATTGTAAAACTGACCACCGAATCGAATGAAAAGTCTATTTCTATAGCTGATGTCATATCAACTGCAGCGACCACATTTGATTTGAAACCAAAAATTGTTGGATGTGGTGCTGATATTGTTAAAGTCAACTTTCGAGGCATTACACAAGGCGATGAAAACAACGTCTTTGCGATAGAAAAAAGTAAAATACCATTTTTTACGTAAAATTTTGATTTTTTGAATTGTCGCCGTTTTTTTCGAAAAATGTCCCCGAATTGTGCTCAATGCACCCGATTTTTTGGCCGATTGTACCCGAAAGCTGCAAAAGTTAGATGGTCATACTAATTTAACTAGTTAAAAATATACGGGCACAAAGGTGAATCAAATCATACCGGTACAAAGCCTAGTTTTGATTATACTAGTATTTTACTGGTTAAAAAGTTACTACTATCACAACTAGTTCAAATTATGCCAGTAAAAATCCTACCTCAATTCATACGGAGAAAAGGCCAATTGTCTTTTTCTATGACATCAACACAGGAAAATTACCAGTTTGCGCAATATAAAAAGCATCTCAGCTGAACTAGTACTGACACTAGTACTGACTTTTTTGACCTAGTACATTTACTAGTATTTTAACAAGTTGGATACACTGCAGGGTAGTAATAGGATCAGAATTTGTTAAGGTCTCCTTTATGTAAGGTTAGTATCAGGAGAACCTGATTCCAATTGGAACACAAATCAATCGCGTCGGAAGCGAATTTCATCTGGGGGGGGCAGTACAAATGGGGGGGCAGTACAAATGGTGGTGCAAAAAAAGTTCACCAAAATTTCTTCAAAGGGAAATGAATGTGAATACACAAATTTTTTATTTTAGTTTAAAATATAAAAATATATATAAAAAATATTAAAATTTCATTATTGTTAAAAGTTCTTCCAATTTCAATATTAGAAATCATTCTTTAAAGGATCTTTCATATGGTAATATGAAAATATAAAAAATAATGGTTGCTTTTATAAAGCAAGACTAGGTATATATATCTTTACATGGTTTAAATGCAATAAGGTACAAAAAGTTATATCAATTTAAATTACTCCAAAATGTTTCTTTCTGTCCTTGCGAGACACAAACTCTTTCACCACATCCATCGAATTCAATTCTTCGGTTTTATCTTTGTGAATGTGTATATAAAAGTGCCGCATGAGTGAGTCGTTTCTGTGTTATAGTTGCTCGAAGATACGTTTTAAGTCGTCTTAGTGCACTGAAAAACGCTCAGATGAAGCTGCTGATGGAGGCACAGTCAAAAGCAAAGCAATTAGTTTTTCAACTTCATTTAATAGTTTTTTTACTGTATCCGAATTTTTTGTAAATTGGGATACAATGCCACTACAATTTGAAGGTGTTTGGCCAGGCAATTGCTTCAGCAATTTAAGATGCGCGTGGAGGTCGCTCACATCAAAGTCATCTGCATAAAGATCTAGTTTTGTTTTTAGATTTCGATTTAGGCTTCGAATGCAATATAACAGTATTAAGCTACATACTTAAGGGTGCTTTTAAGCTGAAGTGGTGGGTTTGCAGTAGAAACTCTACATTTTGTTCTATCTTTTTGCAAACACAGAGAAAGAAAATGGTTATCCGCAAGCATGCTTATGAAGAAGAGAGAAAGAAGAGGAAAATATCTAATACAAAAATATTATCGTTGTAAAAAAACTGACATTTTTAATAACTTTTTAAGTTTTCTTTTTAAATTGTTTATCTAGCAAAAAAGTGGGGGGCAACTGACCCCTTTTCCCCCGCTTCCGACGCCAATGACACAAATTCATAAGGCTATCTTAAAAGTGGCCATTTATATTATATCTGGCTTTAAAGAAGAATCTTCGTAACTGATTTTCACACGGATTAGATTGAAGTTTGTTTAAGATTGGGGTTAAAGATTTTGAACTGCGATAACCCGGGTTCAATTCCCAGCTATAGCAGAATGTTTTTTCAATTGAATTTATATTTCTGTTCGGCCGCCACCTTTCTGATGACTATCACAAACCTCAGAGAGTCATTGCTATACTTTATGAAAAGTATTAGTATATCAATTATATTTAATATTATATGAATATGTAATGAAAAACTACTTGAGAACATAAGCCATCCCGAGTCGACATAAAACTTACACATTTCATCAGCATAATAGCAAAATTACAATACAGCAGTCAGTGGCAGTGGCAGTGATCAACTGTTATTTTAGGAATAATGTTATTTAAGGGTAACTCTCACATAACAGCAGCGGCAGTAAGCAGTACTGCTGAGGTTAACTCTATTTCTTAATTTACTGCCACTGTCACACTGCTGCCAATATAAAGAATTAAAAATACAGACTGGCAACATGGAAAAAAAAACAAATATTAACATTTGGAGCCAAAAAAAAACAAAAATATTAGATGTCAAAATACTGCTAATGCTCACGTCTGAATTGTAATTTTGCTGCAGAGATATGCTAAAAAACTGCTTACTGCCACTGACACTGCCACTGACGCTAGCACTGCTGCATTGTAATTTCGCTTTTACACAATTGCTCAATAGAAGCTCCATTATAAAAGTCCTCTCAAGAAATGACCAATCCTTTTTTTTTTTTGAGATTTCAAATATAAAGATAATATAAATATTGTATGTAGTCAAAAAGATAATGAGAAATATTGAGCTTTAAGCAAAAAAAAAAAAAATCAAAAAAAAAACAAAACTTTTTTGAAAACTTTACTGATCACACCAAATATTTGCCTATTTATAGCTGCCGAAAACCATTTTTTGACATTTAAGCAAAACCATTTCACGTACTCTATACAACTTTTGACTTTTACAAAATCCTATCAATGACGCATTTCCGAAAAATGTGTGCGTAAGGCACAATAAAATAAGAAAATAAATAAAATTACAAAAAAACTTAAATCGAGTGCAAAATTAATGGTAAACAATGGAGCAGCTGCGGCAGTGGTGCCACACAGAGAAATATAAAACACACGCACAATCAAACTAAAAATAGACGAGAATCATTTGTGTCACGCTTGATGTAGAAAACATGCAAAATTCCGTAGAAGCAACGATACAGCAGTGGATCCACAGTGGCGGCGCTTCCTTATGTTGCCAGCTTGGCGATTCTTCGCAATGACAACTCATCGCACTACTGGGCTAATCTGCAACAACAGCAGCTACAGCAACAATAACATTTTAAACAGCGCGCATCTAATTGCTGTTGTTATTTCAGTAAAAGTGAACAATTTTTTGACTTTTCTTTGTTTTGGCGCGCAATTGTCGCTCGATCGTTGGGGCGGCGAACGCTTTGACGGCATTCACTAAATAGAGCGATTTTTTTTTAAATTTTCAGGAATATGTAATGAGGTTTGAAATTATAAGGAATGAAAAAACTCAAATTTATGTTTAAAAATAATTAGATCTGCAGTTTTCTTTCATATAAATGTGCAAATTTTTTTATAGTAAAAAAAAAATTTCAGCGAAATTAGCAAGCTTTTAAAACGCACTAATTTGCTTTCCCGTTCATATGGAAATTTTCTTAAATACCGAATTTATTATGCCGAATTCTCCAAAAATACCAAGAATAACTTCGAATTGTAAGGCGTTGATGACAGGCGCGTTTAAAGGCAATATAAATTAAGCACACCCTAAATTAAGCGATTAAAAAATGTCCATGAGAAATGACTGTAGAATAATGACCAATACAATAACAAATTCCGCTGAATTTTAATTCAGAACAATCCATTAAAAGAAGAGAGAATAAAAGAATGTGAAGAAAGACGCGCTTGCGACAAAAAAAGAAACAGCCTAAACAGGCGCGGATCTATGGGGGTATAAAGGGTGTGTTCACCCCTACCCCCAACAAGTATTTATAATGATTTATCAGATAACAATAATTATATTTACAACTTAATACTATTTTTGTATAAATTCTTACTGTGTTTTATAATTCAAAATTCGATTATTTCGATTTTTCCCAATGCCTCTGCAAAAAGATTTGAAGAAAAAAGAACTTTAGCACTACTATGTTTTTACTACTGTAATTCTTTGGTGAGCACTACAAAACGCCACATATTGTCCGTGCTATAACTATGCTCTAAGTTTATCAATTTCAATAAGTTGGAACACTAAATAACTTCAAAATGCTGTAGCGATCATAAAAGAAGTAGTGTAATTTTTTAACTCATCCTCAAAGCAAAGTACCATAATTCAACACTTTTCTAACACCAGAGCCTAAAAAGCATTTTGGAAACCAAGTGAGTGGAATGACACAATTCTGATTTAAGATTTAAAATTAACTTAAGGGGAGGTTCTAGTAGAAACTTTACGTAATTTCAGGATTTTTTTTTGAGTGAACGTAAAGATCTTTTTTTGAAAAAAATCTTTTGTGGCATTTATAAGAGTGTATTTCAAGCACATTATACACTATTTTCCATGAAAAATAATTTAAAATGGCGGCGGAAAGTCTCGGTGATCAAAACCACTTGCGGCGATAGTCGATGTGCGCTTTACAGCCCTGCCAAGTGATCTGAAACGAAAAAACCAACAAAATTATTAACCTAGATAAAATTTGGGGGGCCTTGTAGATTTCCGATTTTAATAAAAAGATTTTTTTAAAAAATGGAAGCCCTTTCAAAAAGAATCCTGTTTTTCCTCCTTTTTCTTTTGCTTTAACTTTAAAAAATAATGATAATGAATTTTTTGGAAAAAAACGCTTCCTGAAGGCCCCCTAAATTGAATAAGCTTTAATTTGAGCCGTAAAACATCGAAATTGGTCAAGTCGTTGCAGCGTAATCGTGTACAGCGTGGAAAAAGAGGTGTTTCGAGATAAATATTTTCGGCCTACACACTCTCTCGTCCAATGCGGTATGACTCGTAATATAATTCAGATAGGGAAATATCCTTTTGACTAGACATTTTCAGAGCCTTAGGATAAATATAAAGCAAAACACAAAAACAAAATGGTTCCGTCGATTTCTACTAGAATCTCCCTTTAAGTGACACTATTAAGTGACAATATTGGAGAATATTTTACAATGGAAGGATACAGAAGCTTCAAACAAAGCATCATTGCTTTTAAGTAGTCTTATGACAAATACTGTATTGTGTCCATATGCGTACTTAAAGATTTGTCGTTAGCATCTCAAGTTTTAAGTAGGATCCTGCAAAAAACAAACCTCTTTATGGATGCAGCAAAAAGTTCCATTTAAACTCTTAAATCGCTGCATAATAGAAAAAGAGAAAACGCAAAATTATATTTTAAGACAATATTTATAAAAATACGGAAATAACACGAATAGTTAGATATAGGCATTTACAGAGAAAATTTTATTTACCTTGAAGATCAAATCGTCTGCACTGTTCCAAAAATGTAGTTTTTCTTTACCGTAAATGTTTCGTAAGATTTTTTTGTTTTAGTAGAAATGAAAGGCATTGGCTAGATATAATGAAAAAGTAGTTGAGGCAAGGAAATGACAATATATTGAATATATTTTTTTATTACTAATTTTTCGTATTACTTAACTACCTAATTACCTAATTGAACTATAATAGAAATTTAAGTAACGTAACGTCCGTAAGGTAAAGCCAGGTCAAAAAGCCTAGTAAAAAAAAGCAGAGAAGATTTTTAAATTTGATCACTTGGAAAATAAACCTATATTCCTTCTAAAAACAGTTGTATACGAAAGCTCTTGCCCAATTCAGAGACTTTTTCAAATTTTGTAATCCAAATAAAAAATCAATTCCGTTTTTTTAACGTAACGCCAGCACATATTTTTGCTTATATCTGTAAATCTTTAGGGTCGATTGTTATAATTGTTTTTACTTAATATTTATAACTTAATTACTATGCAAATAAATCGTATAAATCATCGTAATAAATCGTTACGCCAGTTTGGAAATGCCCATATGTCAATTAATATGCCTCGTATTGCTGGAAGACAAGAAAATATAATATTAAAAATAATTCATCTTCAATTGATAGCACTGGTTTACAAATTTAAAATTTAAAGAAATACCAAGAGCGACATATATGTGGAAGTGTTAATTTGAACCTAACTAATATAACTACTTTTTTTCATTTGCATTGTTTTTTAGATAATGGTGCTTTTGAGGTTTTCATGACATGACTTCATTCAAATTAAACTGTAGCTAAAATTATGCGTTTGATTGTGAAAAAGAGCATGTTGTTGCAAAGGTAAATTAAATACCCTTACATCTGTATACTGATTGTTTCGATCGAGGAGAAAATGGACAAAGTATAGCTCACCAAATTTAAATTTTCTGGAAATTTTTACGATTTTATTAAAAAATTTAATTTTTGGTTAGCTTTTTTTTAAGAAATAGTGAAAATCAGAAACATTTTATTTTTTTAATATATAAGTTTTTTTAATTACAAACGCATTTACTTTGAAACGATTGAAATCGGATTAAAAATTAATTTTTTAAAAATAATTTTGTGAATCAAGTAATTTTTCAATTTTACTGTTTACGCTATAAATTAAATGTTAATTCGAAATATTTTAATTAAATGCCTGTCTACTTGTACTTTTGCGTTTTTTCCGGATGGATATTCACGTATCCTTATACGATAAGCCATAAGGATAAGCCATAATTTCTTCGTCCTACCAACCCTTGTATCGTGGTCTATTTCTTCCATCTCCTAATGAAAACTCTCAAATTGTTCATCGCTTTCAGAGCCCAAGTCTTCGGGGAAGAAATCCAAACGACTGAACAGGAAATGCATTTTAACAGTCAAATTCGAACCAATTTTATTGTTATTATTATTTATTTTATGTATATTTTTCCAGCAAAAATTTTATATATTTTTTTTTTTTCATTATCAGAACTTTTGTAACTTCCCAGAAAATTATGAACAACTTCCTGAAGTGCATCCCATGCTTTCAAATGATCTCCTGAGGTATTAGAGAATAATTTTTTATATTGTACTATACGAGCGTGTGTTTGTTTCGCTTGGGCCAAACACTATGAGTATAGTGATTCTAGCGATCAAGGCTGTCCCATAAACAAGAGGAAGCAAGGAAACTTTGTGTTGCCACCTGATCAGGGTTGCTACAGCTTAACATTTTTTTTTACCAAAACTCCAAAAAAAAATTTCACATTTTAGAAAAAAATTTCACATCCAAAACAAAAGTTTATCAAATATGTATGATAAATCAAACAATTAATTATTTAAAGTACGTTTTTCTTTTAAAGTATCCAAGGAACATATGTATAATTTATAGTATACATATTTGATATATAATTATTCAATTAAATGTTTTATTTTATTGTACATATATGGTTGCATGAGATCAATATTGTATCAATTTTTTTGTACAAAAATAAACAAAAATCATACAAGTAACACATTTACATTTTTCGAATAAATAGTTAATAATTCTTAAAGCGTAAAAACGTTCAATGTTAAAGCTAAGAAACATATACAGTGGGTTGATAAAAGGCATTTTAACTCGCTTTCATATGACATGGCATTTATTAGCAAAAGTTGTTCCAGTTTAAAGAAAATTTTTTATTTTTTCTGTCATAAAAAAACAACGCTACCCGTAATTTTTTTGACGTAGTCCATTTTCTTCAAAATGATTTAATAATTTTTAAAGAATGGTCATGCTTCAAGCATAATTACAATGAAAAATGTAAACCAATATCTCTTTCCGATTAAAAGCTATCGCTAAAAATCTATCAGAGTCAGTTATCGCTAAAAATCTATAAATCTAGCTCATTTTCTGCTAGCTTAAAATATCTTTACACTTCGAGAACAATAAATTTAATATAATATAGTAATTGTGAACTATTGTGAACTTTAAATTTTTATTATTTTTACAACAAAACAAACTTTTGTGTCATTTTTTGATTAATTATTAAAACGATGAATTCGCATTTTAAAGGTTGTCCCTAATAATTTCGTAACCCACTGTATGTTTTTAAAAAATTTTGAATTGCCAGAAACGCTTATTTTTTCATGTTTTTAAATGAAATGTGTCAAAATTTACAAACAATATCATTTTTTCTGGAAATTTAATAATTTTCACTTATCACTTTTGTGCGTTTTGTAAACTTTGTTAAAAAATCACGAAATTTGGAATAAAAGAAAAAAAGGAACATTGTTTGAACATACCTGCTTCACTTTTTGTAAATGTAAGTCTATCTAGATGTATGCTCTTACAGATATTTTTTCGCTGACCATATAAAGTGCGGATTATTTTCACTATTAAGTTTATATTATTTATGGTTTTAAAATCGAGCCTGTTTCTTAGTTTTGTTTGTTTTAAAGAATGCATTGAAGATTTTCTTTCAGCAGCGACTGAAATGTGAGGAAGTCTCACTTAATTTAAAAAAAGATTTGTTAGTTATAGATATATAACTTCCATTCCATAATTTTCTTCCATGCCATTTTTGATAGAATCAAATTTGTCCCAAAAATCTACAATATCCAAATCGCTTCTTAGGCCAATTTAAGAAAATCGTAGTAATTTCCATTGAGTTTAGCAGGGTTGTTTTTTTCGTAGCAAACAAGTTTGATAACATTGAAAAAGGCCGATAATTTTGGAAGTAACACAAAGCAGTGTATCCTTTAACGTAAGGTGATGGAACATTTTTAATTTCTGTTTTGCTTCGTCACTGCAAAAATTTACCAAAATGGAAATAAATTTCAAGTTTTCACATCGAAAAAAATTTACCAGTTTTGGTGAAATTTTCACACTATGGCAACGCTGAACCACCATTTTCAAATCGAAGCAAATTTTTCAACAATGAAAGTGATAACGTATGCAACTGAGAAATTGTAAAGGGTCCGCCAAATAACTTTTATTTTTTGAAAATTCTATAAAAAAAAACTACTGGATATTTTTTCAAATTTATTTTTTTATTTGAAAGTACAATCCTTCCGGTTAATAATTAAAAATAATTTCATTCAAATTGCTGCCTCGGCTGGCCATGCAGTAGCCTACACGATCGGTCCAATTTTTAAGCACATTATCGATTGTGTGCAGCTGTATTTCACCAATGGCTTCACGAATATTGTCCTTTAAAGCGTCAATTGTCTCTGGCTTGTCGGCGTAACACTTCTCTTTGAGGGCACCTCACAAATAATAGTCCAACGGTGTCAAATCGCAGCTCCGAGGTGGCCAAACGACATCAGCTCTGCGGCTGATAATGCGATCTTCAAAAACAGGGCGCAAAACATTGAGTGTAGCTTCGGCTGTGTGGCACGTAGCGCCGTCCTGTTGAAACCAAATATTTCCAATATCCTCCTCTTTAATTTTTGTGAACAACATGGCCCGATAACGATCGACATTGACTTTAACTGCCACTCCTGGCTCATTTTCGAAGAAAAATGGCCCAATTATGCCTCTGGACCAAAATCCGCACCAAACAGTGACTCGTTTTGGGTGCAGCGGCTTTTCAATGTATGCGTGCGGGTTTTCACTGCCCCAAATGCGACAATTTTGCTTGTTTAAAATCGGCATCTTCTGTAAGTCGATCCCAGCGTTGCTCAAGCGTATACACAACCATATTCGTTCAGCGGAAGGATAAAACTAATTATCTGTCAAATCAGGCATGAGCTAAGTGTCACGAAATAAGCACTAGTTGAAAAAAACGTTAGATGGCGGACCCTTTATTATTGTATCATATGTTTCTTCAACACGTTTCCCCATATCCAATTGGAATTGGTGGTTTCGTGTTGCTTTTCTGAAGACAGACAGCTTTCAAATGGTCATTGCAACTATTAAGAAAAAGGCGCCATCTATTTGGGACATAATTTTGTTGTAGTGCAGAAAAAAGCCGCAGACGTGGCGAAAAAAGAAAAATCATTTGTTTTTGCGAGATCTTTGCTGCGCTTACATCTTACCTGACACGTGTCCAGGATTACCTTCAACGATTACCTTCATTGTTGCAATCATGATGCAATTAATTCAGATGTCGATGAAATCGTTGAGTTCAGCTTAAGTCAATAAAAACCATATATTTCTTTGATTCCATTTCTGAAGCACTCCATTCATCTACTGACTTTCTTTCCATATTTGTCTTTCACTTTCTAGAAGGACCCGCTGTAATCAATTGCGGATTGGTAAGCGATACTGAATGTGGCACTGGTATTGTCACGAATTGCACAACTGGATAAACCGGTTCCAATTTTCCGCTAGATTATTCTGTTAAACAGAAATAACAATATGTAGTATGATTGCTCGGTTCTATCCACAGCATTGGAAATTCAATTGTGACGCAATTCTCTTGGCCGTTAGAAATTTTGTTAAATGTTGTTCGGCATATATTACAGAAACTTTTCGGATTCTACGGATTTTCGAGATGTAAGGGAGAAAACCCAAAGTATTTCTCATGCCTCTGGTAAATTTTTTTAAATAATTTTTCTCATCAAATGATGTGACGCTTTTTTCAACAAAACACCACATATGTTACAAAAAATATTTGTTTCACAAAATTATTTTTAAAATTTTTTTTCATTCGATTTCGGTCATCTTAAAGTTAAAATGTTTGTAATTAAATAAACAATATGCTAGAAAAATAAAATGTTTCTGATTAAAACTAAAATCGTAAGCATTGTAGTTCTACTCGCTATCCACCACCCACACAAAACCCTTTGTTACGCAGAGTGGTTCACTCAGTATTAAGTTTAAACTGAAGCTATGTTACAGCAAATCGCAATTTCACTGTTAGAAGCATTGTATATTGGCTATCCTACATATTTAACAGTTATCCAAACAATAAAACTAGCAAAAATAACAAAAATGTTGCTTCTACTTACTACACGTTGTCATCAGCATCGTTAAGTAGATGTTTTTTCTTGTTGATGTAAATATGTTTCTGTTGTTGGTATTTTGTTTTTGCATAGTGCAAAGGAAAAATTAATAGCTGACCACAAGTGCGTTGACAAATGCTTTTTTAAATGACAGAAAAAAAAATACATCAATTAATATGGAATTAATTAACGCAGGCATGACATCGACAAGGCTGTGACGTTATATTGCTATCAGTAACAAAAACTTGGAAGCATCACTAATTTTCACTAATTTTTAATATCTCGATTTCAGAGAAATATTTTTCGTTCTAAAGGAGTTACAATTTATCGTAATGATAATAGAGATAAGTACAATATAGTCACAGAGAATGCCTATGTCAATATATTTAAGCAGACTTCAATTGAAACATTTTTCTAATGTTATTTCAAAAATTGGATAAGTATGTTCTTCAGAAATGATAGGTCCTAATGGAAAACATATGGTGATAAATTCGATTTATATTTCACCTCAGAATACAACCGAAAAAAAAAACCAAATCGATAGCATAAATTAATTTTATTCACGGATCATTTTTATGTTATACGCGAAGAGGTTCTAATTGAAATGGGTAAAACAAAATCCCAATATGGCAACTGTTTTAGGTGGAGATTTAAATTGCAATCAAAGACATGAATGTTCACAGGCACTTAAACAAACCCCTTTTTGACAGATTTAATTTACGAATGATAAGCGATAAGGGACAACTATTGATGCAGTATTAACTAGATTGATGACATTACATCTATAATACACGTTTGCTATTTCAGTTATCATAAACGCATTCCACACAGAAAAAACAAATTTAATGAACAGCATACGTTAAAATTAATTCATTGATTTTAATGAAAAATTCATTGAGTTTTAATGAATTGCTCATAGTTTTTAACGTACTGTTCATTGAAATCAATGAAGTTATATTCATTAAAAATGTCTAAATAAATATTAATAATTTGTTTTCATTATTTTAATGGACTTTTCATTGATATCAATGAAAAGTACATTGATTCCAGTTGTAAATCAAATTTTAAAGAACAATACATTGATTTTTAATGAACAGTTCATTGAATTCAATGTTAAGGTCATTAAATGCAATGCTTAGTTCATTAAATTCAATGTATAAGTCATTGAATTCAATGCATAGTTCATTGAATTTAATGAATGGTTGATTGAATTTAATGTATAGTTCATTGAATTCAATGTATTGTTCATTGATTTTAAAGTATAGTTCATTAAATTCAATGTATTGTTCATTGATTTCAATGTATAGTTCATTGAATTCAATGTATTGTTCATTGATTTCAATGTATAGTTCATTAAATTCAATGTATAGTTCATTAAATTCAGTGTATAATTCATTTAATTCAATGTATAGTTCATTGAATTCAATGTATAGTTCATTAAATTCAATGCATAGTTCCTTAAATTCAATGTATTCAGCTCATTAAATTCAATGTTTACTAATTTATTCCCTTCCCAATTTTGTTTGAAGTGAAACGCGAAGTTGTGAAGACGTGTGGCAATTGTGTGTGTAAATTTTAGTAAAAGGTGAAAATAAATTAAATTAAAAGTGAAGAAAATGTTGTGCTTTGAATGTAAAAGAAAATTTAAATCTGTTGAATTACTATTAGTATTAGTAAATAATAGGAAATATACCTGGCATTTTAAGTGACTGCTGCCATCATTTTCAAAAAAGTTTACATTTTTAAAGGATGAAAACCACATAAAAGATAAAGCTGTGCGGGCAAAGTTGGCAGAAATTGAAGATTTCACTAATTACAGTGGTAAGATTAATTTTTCTCGAGGCTAAATAAATAAATAGTTATTTTTTTCAATTAATATCTTTCCCGACAGTACTGCTATGAAACTTCTTTGGAGCCTTCATGGGTATTTGGTGCCCACTCAAAAAGTATGCAGTAAGGACAACTTTGGAAGAAAAACTTTCCTAAAGCATACAATTACCAGTTCCCAAGAGGCATTCGTTTTTGTTGGAAGCAGCATCCAGGAAGTCGAGGAGCATATTGAGTTTTTAAAAAATAAAGGCGAAAATATTCAACCATTAATCCTTGCTGTTGGAGAGAAGAACTTATCCTCATTCCAACAATTTTATGTGTTCATGGATGGTGTAAAATTTCAATTTGCAAGTTTGATTTGAGCCGTAGATGTGTGCTTCAAAATTGTTCAATTATTTCAATTAAAATATCCTGCGGCATGCACTCTCGTATGGGAGTTTATTGGCGTATATTTTTATAAATTTAAAAACAATTCAAAATCTTCTTAACTTTGTATATTAACTGACTCTTTAAAATAAAAAAATATTGTTTAAATTGTTATTATTTCCTTATTTTAAAAATGTTTAGAAAGGGATTAACAAATAATTCGTTGAATTTAATGTATAGATCATTCATTACAATGATCTGAATACATTAAATTTAATGAAATATACATGTAATTCAATGAACTGAATACATTAAATTTAATGAACTGTACATTGAATCCAATGAACTAAATACATTAAATTCAATGAACTTCATACATTAAATTCAATGAAATAAACATTAAATTCAATGAACTATACATTGAATTCAATGTACTATAATACATTGAATTCAATGAACTATAATACACTGAATTCAATTAACCATACATTGAATTCAATGTAAGGTTCATTGAACTATGCATTAAATTCAATGAACTTTACATTGAATTCAATGAACCTTACATTGAATTCAATGAACCTTACATTGAATTCAATGAACCTTACATTGAATTCAATGAAAAAATCATTAATTTTGGCATTTTTTTAATGAACGTGTTCATTGTGTACATTGATACATTGATATTCAAGGAACCATTCATTGAAAATCACTAAGTTTAATGAACTATTCATTAAAGTATGAAGAAAATTCATTGAAATCAATGACCACAGTTCATTGGACCAAACTCAATGAATAATTCATTGAAATTAATGCACCTTTTCATTAATATAATGTACCTTTTTGGTTCAGTGCATAGAATTCCAAACCCATAGAACTCCATAGTAATTGAAAAAAATTACAAAAATAATCTTTAACGAATGTAACATTCAATAAAATTAAATAATAATATATTCTATTAAAATTTACTGGTGTGACTATTACATGAGTTTTTTCTAATTAACCCAACAAACAGAATGATTCACTTATAATATCGTTAACGATTCGTTACAACCGACAAAAGCAATTCGTAACCATGTCGCCAAAACTAATAAATGAATTCATAAACGAATCGTCATATTTAGAAAAGCAATTCGTTAACGAATCAAAAAAATTCAAAAACGCAAAAAAATAATATTTAAAAATCTAGAAAAATTCAGATCATTAATTTAGTCATAAATGTGTAACTTCAGATATACATGCATGATTTGTTTATTGTAAAATAAATTTAATATTTTTAATTTTTATTTTGTTTATAATTATAATTTTATTTATAATTTTTTTTTTATTCTTTCCTTCGCAATTTGTAAAAATGTTTTATACTTTTTTTCCACCAAGCTTGAAGATTCCTAGAAAAATTTATTTTGGAATGCTCCTAAAAACTCAGAAAAAACAGATTACTTTTCTACGCATAAAAACCCAGAGAAGGATATCCTATTTTCCAATGTTAGCTAATGCATTTAGACTTTTGATTGAATTTTAGGAGAGAAGCTTGTTTCTTACTAAATAGCTGTGTAAGTAGCTACCAGACTTTATATGACAAGAAATTTTTAGGTTATAGTATGCATTGCCTTACGCATTTAACTACTGATTGCGAAAACTTTGGCTTGTTAAAAAATTCGGCGCATTTACATGTGAAAATTTCTTACAAACAATTAAACGTCAACTAAAAAAAAAAACAAAAATTTGGCGTCCAAATAAATTTTTTGAATTTTGAAATTTTTATTTGGTTTTTTGTTTTTTGTGGTCAAAACCATTAAATTATCAAATCTATGAAAAAGCTTCACTTCTCTGGAGTGTCCAACTACGAACCAGTTTTTAATTTTGTACATATTATCTTTTTTAATTTATTATAAGAGATATTTTATGTTTTTAATTTAATTTGTTGTGCTAACTTAAGTCTTATTGATATATAGTTACATTATATATGGTAAAGTTCACATAAAAAATAAATTTTTAAAACTTTTTAAGAGTTAAGTTAATGCAATTTTCCCATACAATTTCTCAAAATCCAGGTTTTTGGTACAAATTGTACACTTGTCTCGTACTGCTTTAGAAAAAAATCTGGCAGCACTATCCAGGACAGTGTCTTCCACTGCCTCTCTCGGTCTGTCTGCTTGCCTCTGCCTAACTGCCTGCCTGCCTTGCGACCCTACGTCCTGCTGCGTGGCTGCCACACTGCATTAACAAAGAAACGCGCAAGTTTTAGTGTCACTTTTATTTAATTTTCTGCGCCGATGGCGTAAGAAATTGGACGCGATCTTTGCGGCTGCTGGACGTCAGCCTGTATGTCGCAGTCGCAGCATGTTTAACACTTTTGTGTTGTGAACTTTAATTTTTGTTGTTAATTTCAAGTGAAAATTATCATTATTTCTTTTTTTATTTTTGATATTTTATAGATTGTTTTTTATCTCTGCATCAGCCAGAACGAATATTGTTGAATGGAATACTCTTTTCTTAAGTATTTGTATTAATGTAAACCTATTTCATAAACCTTCTTTGCTATTAATTTTTTTCTATTTTTTTGCCAAACATTTCATATTTCATTTATTTATTTATTTATTTTAAAGAATTTATACAATAAATAATTACTATATAAATGCAGACTTAAGCAGTACTAGCAGCTAAGGCTTTCATATTTTATAATATATGTCTCAGTCTAACGTAAAGTCTAATATTGAGCGAAGATACACTCATGCAAAATTCTAAACCATTTATTGGGAGGCAATCTTTTATAGTTGCCTTATGTTTCTCACAAAAATAAGCCATAAAACTACTTAGTTGTTTTCCAAAATCACTAATTCGCTCTGTTATGACAACATATTTTCCGTTATTTCAATTAATGCAGTTTTATTGTCCTATTTAAATTGATATACATCATAAAGAATACTTTCTCGAAACTTATGTCACGATAGTCTTTTGTTTTGTTCTACTAAAATACAAAGTCCCAAACATCTACGCCCACTCCCGTCAACCTAAATTATCACTCAGCTGCAAATCAAAGCAACTTCAAAGGTGCGACAGAGCGACTCACCGCGTTATTAAGTCGTTATTTTGTTTAAAATGTTGGCGCTAATTATGTCGGATTAGCAAAGATTGTGTGCGTGAGTGTTTGTGTTAGGTGAAGGCGTGTGTGTGATGTATTTGAGTGCCTATGATGAAAGTGCATCTTTATTATTGTTGCTATGATGGATGAGTGGTTGCTGTCGTTGTTGAAGCTATTTTATTTTAGCTAATGAGCGCAACTTTCGGTCTTAAGTACTCAAAAAGAATTAGTTGTTCTTTTTGAGCTGTTATGATTATTTATGCGTTTTCGTTGTGCAGTAATTTATTATATGATATCACTGTTCGGAAATTTTTAAACTAATTCCAAAATTGCATTCCTTCCTCAACGAAGGTTGAAAGGAATAAAAAAATTCCCCAAATGCAGAAGCGTAGCAAGAAGAGGGGCGGAGAGTATTATAATGTAAAATTTGTTGTATAAATAAAACTTTTCTTTTAATAGGAGCGCATTATTTAATACCAAAGTATATACATATATTTTTTCAATACCTATGATTAAACTTATTATATTGACTCTACTATTTCATTGCTGATGCCAAAGGTTGCAAAAATACCTGAAAGCGTTCCTTACAATGCGTTCGTATCAATTAAAAGAAATTTAAAATATATATGGGCAT
Organism: Dichetophora obliterata; assembly: GCA_963920525.1. NCBI lineage: Eukaryota > Metazoa > Arthropoda > Insecta > Diptera > Sciomyzidae > Dichetophora > Dichetophora obliterata. The sequence continues at coordinate 216,632,153 of OY986436.1, read as the reverse complement.
TTCAAAACCGGTGTTACGTATATATTACAAAAAAAAATAACATGTCTATTTTAAGACTTTTTTATATTTGCGTAATAATTAAGTGGCACTTTATTAACAATGACAACAATCGACTCTAAGTATTTAAAGATATAAGCAAAATTATGTGCTGGCGTTACGTTATAAAAAACGGAATTGATTTTCACTTGGATTACAAAATTTGAAAAAATCTCTGAATTGGGCAAGACCTCTCGTAAACAACTTTTTGTAGAAGGGTTTAAACTAACAAAATTTTATTTTCAAAGTGATCAAATTTAAAAATCTTCTATGGTTTTCTTATTAGGCTTTTGAATTAGATAGTTAAGAAATTATATGACTCAGAAATTAAAAAACCAAATTTAATATATTGTCATTTCCTTGCATCAACCATTGTTTCATTATCTTTAGCCAATTTTAGCCTTTAGCCTCTATTTTTACTAAAACAAAAAAGTTAACGAAACATTTATTAAACGTTTATGAAAAAGAATAATACAATTATGGTAAAATTAATTTAATTTAAAAATAAAATTAATGAAATAATTCTTAAAAATTTATTTATAAAATAAAAATATTTCTCTTTGATCTCTTTGATTTCTCTTTGACCATAAAATAAGTTTTTAAAAAGTTTGAATTTTTAGGCCACGGTAGACTTTTCTGTGGAAATGCCTATATATAATGTTAGGTGAGGGGTGCAAAAGATTAATTACAAATTTTCATAAATTGTATATAGAGTAAAAACAGGATTGATGCAAAAATTTAAAGTAGTCCGTAAAGTATGCGATATAAATAATAAATCAGAGAGTGTCTGGGTAGGTTTCATTCGGAACTTTAGAGCAGAACAAAATAGATACAATAAATTCAAAATGTTTTTGAAGCAATCCTGCCAACGAGCATGCTAACGGCTTCTGGAAATGAACTACAGATTTTAATACAAAATTTTCTGGACTGTGACCAATAAAGAAAGATACATTACGGGCTTTCTTTTTCTGAAGTCAAAATGGTACTTTAAGTTGGTAGAAACTGAGGTCCGGTGAATCAGTACTATAAGGGGTCAACTGAGGGCAATACATTCAATATACAAAAAATAGGTCTCTCTGAGACAACAACAAGAACATATCATTCTTTTAGATTAGACAGTAAATGCCGAAGTTATAAAGAAATATGTCAATGCGCGACCCTTACGTTCGGTCAAAAATCGAAACTTTCGAAACTTTCTTTCAATAATACTTTAGATAAGCTGGTGTGCGGCGATATTTATTTTTTCGATACGGTAATATGCATTTAAAAATTTCTATTTTTTTTATTGAGATTTTAGATATGGATAAGTAAGGATCTCACCCTTTGAGGTCTTTTCCGCCCCGGGTGCCAGCAACCCTAGCTACGCCACTGCCTAGATGTACACTGTAGACAAATCTTGTCTAAAGATACGAAAACGATTTTAAACTATCAAACAACTAGAATTCGTACTTTAAATCAAGAATGATTTAAAATATCAAACATTTAGAATTTGTATTTAAATCGTAGAAAATCAACATAATAAATGGCAAGGTCATTTAGCAAACTTTCAATTGTAAGGATACCTATACTGAAATTTTTCAAGGAACATTTTCCCAAAATATTTTAGTCCTCTGCGAAGAGTTCCCGTACGAAATTATAGTGTTGCTCTACACTAGCTTCACTAAACCAACTCACTTTGATGTCTAGAGAAGAAATGAGGAAGTGAGAAGGTGAATAAAGTGAGCAAGAGTATTAAAAATTTTTGCAATTTTGCGAATCACTTTGAGTTGACATTCGGTGAGTCGGTTGAGTGTAAACTGGCAAATAGGTATAAATTATTTAAAAGAGATTTTAAGGCAAAAAAAAGTGTTGTCTTCGGATAACAATGTCACAAAAAAAATAATTGGATGGCCAGACTATCGCGATGTTCGAACTAGCAAGTGTCCAAGTTAGTCATATAATTTTTTGAATGCGAAGAATAGAGATTTGCAACAAATTAGTGTTTTTTTTTAATTTGGACCAAATTTTTTTTTTTTTGATAAAACATATTCTAAATATTATTTTTAATACTGTTAGAATTTAAGAGTGGACACTTGAATACTTACGGAGCAATGAATTTTTTAATCGCAACTTACACGTGCGAAGCGTACCGCAGCGTGCTTTTCTAAAATTTTTTACTTGTTTAAACTTGCCAGTTCATTGTCTACTGCTAAAAACGTTCCAGTTACGTTGTCTAAAATGTCGTGTTCTAAATTGAAAGACGAATAGTTGCAATCTATTTGACGTTAAAAGTTCTTTGCACCGTAAGTATTCAAGTGTCTACTCTTAAATTCTACCAGTATTAAGAATGGGTTCGATGCAGTTGTCGGTAAGTATGAATTTCTGTATACAAAATTATGTTTTACAAAATTCTGCGTTATTATAAAACTGTGTTATGTCAAACTGTGTATGCCAAAATTCAGCAAAATATGAACTTAAACAACTAAGGTAAATATGCTTAAAATAAAAACTTTCCGTACAAGGGCAAATAATTTAATATTGAAAACCACTATTTTGTATCCCAAATGCAGTTAAAATGCTGTAAATGGAGAGCAGACTTTTTGAAAGCAAAATTTTTAAAAAACAGTACATTGAAATAGAGATTTTTAGACAAACAGTGTTTAACAAATACTGTAAAAATTGCATCACTTTGACAATACAGACTTTTGCCAAGCACAAAACTGACCCGCTCTCATTAAAATAATGTTGTGGCTTTTATTTTTAGCAAGAAAAAAATAGGTCCAAATAAAAAAAAACAGTTTGTTGCAAATCTCTATTTTTCGCAATCAAAAAATAATATGATTAAGTTTTTGTAAACATCATTTAATGCATACAAAGGCGCACAAGTCCTCGTTGGGACAAATTTTTCTATCTTCATCAGTTATTGCAGTATAAGCGATTGAAAAAAGGTGCTATTTTAAGAACGTGAAATAAAAAAATTTTTATAATTTTTAAAATTAAAATTTTATACTCCTTGTTTTATATTGAAATAAAAAACAAGTATCAAATATTTTTGAACAATTTGACTAATGAACAATAAAATAAATTTTTATGTGAAAAACAAAATGTTGGTTGCAAATGCCCCATATGTAGCAATAACTTCTCAAGCTATAAGAATGTCCTCAGTTTATGGAATTGAAATAAATGCAGTAGACTGAAATGATTTTTTGAAAAGTTATGTACATTATTTTGCCATAACTAATAGCATCTGTTCTAAATGGTACCGGACTATGCAAATAAGACATTAATATATATAAATTATTATTCCATATTTATTTTATCATCTGCAATTTAATAACCATCGAAGGCGATACTCATATACCAACTTCAACTATCACCTTAGTATAGTGCATTTAAAAATTTATATTTTTTTATACTGAGCTTTTAGATATGGATAAGGATCTCCACCTTTGAGGGTGCAAAGTCTATTTTCGGCCCTGGGTGCCAGCAAACCTAGCTACGCTACTGCCTAGATGTACTCTGCAGACAAATCTTGTCTACAGATAACTATACTGAAATTTTTCAAGGAACATTTTCACAGAATATTTTAGTCCTCTACGTATGAAATAATAGTGCTGTCCTATACTAGCTTCACTCAACCGACTCACTTTGATGTCTAGAGAAGAGATGCGGCAGTGAGGTGGTGAAAAAAGTGAGGCAAGAGTATGAAAATTTTAAAAATTTTGCTGAGTCGGCGGAGCAATGAGCGCTCTCATGGTCCATTGAGCAATAAAATCGTAATTTCTTATGCATAAAAAAATTTTTATAACTCGTTCAATTTTCATCTGATTTTTATAAATTAATATTAATTTTATTTTCAATAAAGTTTACTTTCATAACTTTAACAATTCATAGCTTTTAACAAAACTTTGGCAGTAAATAACCCTCAAAGTTAAAAGAGTTAGGTTCGGCCAATTACAACTCAAAAAGTTATTTTTATAGTTCATAAGATATGTACATATTTTGAAAGCTTTATGTTTTATCTTTCTTAAAACGTTTTAAAATCGAAAATCAGCTAAAACTTGCTAAGTTATTGATTGTTTAATGCTTCAAAATCGGGTTTTTAACGGTAAAATTAAATTTTAGGAGTTTATTAACAATTTTAAGTTTATACTCGATATACTCTTGATATACTCTAGATATACTCTAGATATACTAGATATACTCTAGATATACTCGACTATATCTAGAACCTGTGCTATGTCTCTTTAAATGTACATGCGGTTTTTTTTTATTTTGTAGTGCCGTGTTATTCTTCAATATGTATTTACTCATCATCTGCAAAATAACCACCATCGGAGGCAATACAATATACCAACATTTTTTCCCTCTGCGAATTCTCTTTGATCACTTCAATCGTCTCAAAATGTTTTCCACGAAGCGACAATTTGATTTTGGGGAATAGGAAATAGTCACACGGAGCCATTTCAGGCGAATAAAGTACTTGTTGAACGATATTGACATTGTTTTGGTCAAGTAATAGCATACATTGCGTGATGTTGTAGCTGGTGCATTATCGTGGTGCATAAACCATGATTTGTTCTTCCATAATTCTGGCCTCTTTTGCCCAATATTCTCACGCAAACGCTTTAAAAGACTCAAAAAATATTGAGCTTTGACTGATTGACCTTGCGAAAGGAATTTTGAGTCCACGACACCTTAAGAATCTAAGAAAGCAGTTAACATAACTTTAGTTTTTGAACGACTATGAGGCAAGTTGTCAACTGATGTGCTACGCTCTTAGGCCTTTACACATGAAGCAATTGAAAAGTAATGCAACTGCAACAAAAGTTGCTAACCAATGTATTTATATTAAAGCCTTCACGTGAAGCAACTTGTTCACAACAAGTTGGAAACACATTTGCGACCAGTGCAACACTGGTTGCTGCAAACTTAATCGGCGATTTTGTGTTGCATATTGTGCTTTGTTTGACATCAGTTTGCTGCCGTTCCTTTGCTGCGATGAATAATCTGCAGTTAATATTGTTCCTTATGTATGGATACACCAAAACCCATAGCTTTTCTTCAAATTTTTCAATGCATCCGGACAAGAAATTACTTGTAGTGAGCACTCTTATTGATGTTTTTAATTGTTTTTTTTTTTCTTAATTCAATAAAAGTTTTAAATGGCAAATAAAAATAACGCCGCAGGACGAGTGACTTTAAAATCCACATTTGCTTTTAAATGTATGGCGCTGTAAAAACGTGACTTATCTTAATGACAAATCTACTGTGTCTTTGTTTTCCAGAAGGTTTACTTAAAAACAATTAAATTGCGGCACACAAAATGTTTGTTAAACTGAGGGTTGTCACAACTAAAAACAAAATAACTGAAATAACTAAGAACGCTGCAGAATTATACAGCTAAAGAAGAGTACAAGAAACGTTAGTTTTTAGAAAAACAAGGATAACTGAAGCAGCAAGACCAAAGCAAATGCATTAACTGTATTTACAGCAACAACAACAACTGCAACACTACTTAACAAGCCAGTGCAAACCTTAAGAGCGCACTAAGCAAAGAAAAGTACCAAGCTGCAGCATTGCCAGAGCAGATAAGTGACAGGATATCACTGACAGCTAAAGCTGTGCTAAGTAGCAGCAGAAAAATGAGGGAAAAACGGGACAAAGTAAACCTGTGAGAGCTGCAACTTAGTAAATCCTGCAGCCTGCTTAACGACAGCAACCTTCGTCCTTTCCGACAACGAAGCAAACGCAGTCCTACTGCTGATTATAGCTGTACCGTTCAATTGTCAGTCAAGTGCTGATGCCATCTTTGTTTCAACTTCAATTTTTATTTATTTTCTTTTTCTTAAATTGAAGTGTTGGTTGTTTTTTTTCTCACTCTCTTGACTGTCGCCATTGATAAGGCATCACTTGGCGCCAATAACGCCACATCATTACGTCACTTGACATTTCTTAAGGCTACTTTTTACCCCATCTGCTTCGTGGTGCTCTTCTTAATTTTATTTACACTCGTACAGTGGCTGTTTGTCATTTCTTTTTTTGTTTTAATCATTAAATCGATCGTGTGTGTGTCAGTCTAGAGAGCCTGACTCCTGAGAATCCGAGAATCTATCTACGTTTAAGTGTTTTTTCTTGTACATATATTCGATTCATGTACGTTTGTTACCAATACTTTGTTGTTTTTTTTTTACTGTGAAAACAATTATAGCTAGTTGCTCGGAAAAAGGTTTCAAAGATCTGTTGTCTGTGATTGACAACTAATGACTAATTTTTACCGTTTTACCTTTACGGAGGTCTTTAGCTCAAGAAGCTATACAACATGATATCTCATTGCATGATCTTTCCAAAAACTTAAAACTGTATTCAAAATTTTATTAGTCTTTGAGTGATGCTATCAAAAGATGCTATAAAGTTCAATATACAGAACGAACTCTATTTGCGTAGCGTTCGTTTACTTCAACGTTCGGTTACAGATACATTCGGTTATAGCAACCGTTTGAATTTTTATATAGCAGACTTTATGCAGGTAACTTTTTATTAAAATGGAGTAACTAGATCACTGGATAAGTGCAATATTTTATAAAAATTAATGTTTTTGTATTGAATTATATATTTGAAAGTTTTGTCTTTATTTTAACAAATAAAAATGTATCTTATGTCCTTGTTATGCCTATTTTTATGTTGTTCGGCTATTCGAAAAATTATTATCGATCTTGTTCTTTATTACTGCTTATTTGTCAAAACAAAGTGCTTATAACAATCATTTTAAAGTGATATATTAATAAGTCTTGTGTCACCTGCACTGAAATGACCGGTATCAGTATCGAAATTTTATTCCATGCATAGTGTACAAAAAATAAAATAAAAATTGCATTATAAAGTTTTTATGCATTAACATCTTTAAAATATTTCGAATTTAACAAAAAAAAACCATTCTCAAAAAGTAGGGTAGTGTCTCTGGTTGTGGGACACCTTTCGTATTTTCTGACAGAAAGCAAATATTGTGGATTTAAGTATTTTCAAACTTGAATTTTGAAAGTACTCAGTTATTTTGCCAACACCGATGTGAATTTATTTACTTGCAGTGAGCGTTGAAAAAAAATTGAAAAAAAATCAACACAATGCTAACTTTCGAATTCTTTGAGAATACGATAGATTGAAGTGAATTAATTTAAAAAGAAGTGTTATGCATAATTTATGCAGTATTTTTATGGTCTTTTTTGATGAGACATAAATTTCTGTTAAAATAAGTTCACCATACAATTTGGCAGTCACATTCGAGTTGTGGGACACCTCATGTAACCGGTTGTGAGACATATTGTTTTTTGCATATAAAGTATGTGTTTGACTTACAAACTGTCAAATATTATCGCTTTTGTCAACATGTCATATCTTAATAGGGTTTCTTGTAATTTTACGCATTAAGAAGATTATGAATGACATGAAAGAAGTGTCATTTTGGGTTGTTTTTTGTGCCATTAAAAGCTTCAAATATTAATAAATTTTGTTACTTTTCAGGTTTTTTTTTCATATTTTCCCATTTTTAGTATATTTTCAAAGTTTCCCACAACCAGATAAACATTTTTTTTGAAAAAAATTATTCCCTCATAAAATTTCTCGTAAAATTTTTCTAGATGACTTAATCAATATAGTAACTTTAAAAAATTTAGCTTATTTTATAAGTTTTCATTAGCTTTACAAATGTTCACTTACACTTGATCAAAACTTTTGATCCAAAAACCAAACGTGTCCCATAACCGGAAACACTCCCTTACATTTTATGATTGAAAGTATCTGGAGATGGTATTAATTAATAGCTTTAATTACACAACACCAGCAATCAGTAATTAATACCAATAATTAAATTTTGTGGCAGAAAATCCATTTGAAATTCAAAAGAGATTTAAACTGAGAGAATTACAACTCATAAAAGATCAATCAAAATTCAGAGAAAATTATCTGAATTGGAATAGATCAACTAATATTCATAATTCTGTTGGAAATTCAAAAAAATTCAATAGAAATTCAGAAATTTCATTGAAAATTTGTATAATAGCAATTGAAACTCGAAAAATCAATTTATGTTTAGAGAATAAAAACTAAAGTTAAAAATAAAAATCAGAAATTACATTTGAAATTTAGAACAGATTAATTTAAATGGAGAGACTCCAGTTGAAATTCAGAAAAGATTAATTTAAAATCAGGAAAGATCCTTTTAAATTCAGAAAAATTTAATTATAATTCAGATGAGCTATAAATTCAAACTAAGAAATTCTTTTTGAAATGGAGAAGGGATCAATCGAAAATAAGAACAGGTTATCCCTTTCAGACCGTGATGCATCAGTTGTGCGGGTAACTTTTAGTCTTAATATCTTTACTGCTATTTCACGAATGTTTATCAATTTTACATGTATCGATTGCGAAGGCTATTGTTTATGTTTGCCTTTCATATTGTTAAGCTATTAATTTTTTCGTAAAAATCCTTGAAAGATATGAAAATATCAAAATTAAGGCATTGAATATGTTTTCATATCATATAAAGATCATTTACTTCAAAAAATCATAAAAAAATTCTCAGTAGCTTAGAGTCAGGTCTGAAAGGGTTATACAAAATAAGTAATAACTTATAGGAATAGATAAGACAATTTTTTTTAAATTAATAAAAGAACATTTGAAATTCAGAATAATTTTAGAATAATTCAGAAATTCTATTTGATATTCACAAAAGATCAATTTAGACACAAAAATTTTATTTACAATTTCAAAAAGACTAATTGAAATTAAAAAAAAAAATTAATTCACAAAAGAATTATTAAAATTAAAAAAAACAATTACCTGAAATTCAGAAAACAAAAATAAATTGAAAATACGAAATTTACCTTATAATTTAATAATTTAATAATAATTATAAGGGATCAACCCTTATTATTGCCATACTATTAAAGTAAAATTTCTACTAATGGTAATGATTATGAAAATTTTTATTGTTAAATTTATGGTAATAGAAGACATTTTTTTTTATATCTTAGATAATTTTTTCTGAATTTAATTTGATCCCTTATGAATTTGGATTGTAAGAAAGTCTCTTAAATTCAAAATCAAAGAGGAAAATGAACTTGTTTTGCCTATGTTCCAATATCTTCGGCTATTTTTTTTTTTAAGTATAAAAACTTTGTATAAATTTTGAGTTTTCCAATACAGGTTCTCTATAAGCCCAACTAGAAGAATTAAAGAGAAAAGAAACTCGAAAAATATCGACTTTTTCTTGTGTACATGCTGTTGTTTATATACTTTCCTACGCTGATACGCAGAATCACTTTTTGCAAAATATTAGCAAATTTATCCAACACTGAAGGATAATTGAAAAAATTAAAATATGTTTTTTTTGTACTTCATATTCCTATTCTAAATTATTATCAATATCAAAAAAATTTAAAATGTCTTAACCTTGTTTGCTTTATAGCCACACAAGACGATTCGAAAAGTTTCAACAACTACCTGCTGTTGAAAATATCTTTAAAAGCCTTTAAACAATCTCAGCCCAACCTTTAAGAATCTGAGAATTTTTAGATAAATACTGTAGCAAACATGGCCGAGCCTCTTTCTCTCAGATGCATATTCATTCAGCTGCATATTAACACATCCACAAATTGTGAAAATGTTATCAACGCGTCTGCACCGTGTCTGTATCGCAATGATTAATTAATGACAAATCAATGTCCACTATAACCACGACAGTTACCATAATAATGACGACAACGACAACGACAACAACAACAACAACAACAACAACAACAACAACAACTACAACCACAGCCTACATTATGCCGAAACTTGGTGGTCATCGTATGTTATCTTAGGGACTTAAAACGGCATGAATCACTTTGATAATCCTGTATGATATATTGTTGCATGTTGGCTTAAATCAGCTCATTATAAGCCAAAAATTCAAAATCATTTTGAGTTGCAAAATAAAGGAACCTGCAACAATCTAAATTTCAACAAAATTTTATGCCAAACGAATGTTAATGACATTTGAAAGGTGTCAATTAGTGTTTGGCATGTGGTTATGTCCACACTTGCGCTCCTACTGACTCAGCCACCACCTTTCAAGTCAGTCATTCGATTACTTTATGCCCCTTTTTGGCATTATTTATTGTCATTCATTAATTAACGATTTGGTTCGTGAATAAATTATTGCCCAGCTACGTTTCGTGGAAGATGGGGAAGTGATGGGGCTAGGCGGAAGGAGTTGAAGAAGGTGGCTTATCTTAAATTTGATTAATGCAGATTTTGCGAATATCATGAGCTTGCTTTTAAAAGCTGATGATTGGTGAACCAGTGACTTTCGGAAACTGAAACTAGAATGACACTGCATTGAGAATGACTAAAGGATGTGTACGATTATACACATAACTGCCTACAACTCTTAAAATCGAAGCTTATCTCATCTTGCAATGTAATGCTTTCTGTAGCTACAGTTTTGGTGAACAATTATTTTAACGTGAGTTGGAAATGTCACGGCGTGACACGCAATTATAACTCGCTAAGTACAAGAGCTAGGATAAAAGTTATGGTACGAATGTTAAGTTTGATTATTTTACCTTATGAGAAAAATAAATAAAATGTGACGTCATCAGGGCGCAAAAAGACACGCTCATGCAACAAAAATTAAAAATTAATGCATTGAATGATTACTCGCTGAGTTAAAATGCTGCGGTTAAATTTTTAATATGCAAGAAATGGCTGCCTCTATGTCTTGAACCTACGTAAGAAAATGTATGACGTCATAACGTCGCTACTAGATCAAAGATTCAACTACGCAATACGGCGTGACATGGATTATTACTGATGCGCATCATTACACGCTATGAAAGGAAAACGAAGAATGGATACGAGGCATCACTACGAAATTTAAAAAAAAACACTATGACGTCATCAGGTCGCGGAGGTAGAAGCAAATGCAACGAAAATTCAATATCGTTACACGGAAATCTTACTCTTTGAGTAAAGGTGACTCGGTAAAATTTTATACATGTTTTGCATTTCATTATGATACATTTTTTTGAAATCATGATAAAAATATTAAAAAATTTTATGATATCATAAGATCGCGGCCACCGCCAATAGAAATCAAAAACATTGCATAGAATTTTATCTCGGTGACCCTACGAACTACTTTAAATTTTGTAGTAAAATAGCAATCGTGGGTTCCTTCGCCTTAATATAATCGCGATAGCAAATTTTCTCAAAGGAACGTCAAGTAAAACGACTCATAAAGGGCACTACCATTGAAGTCAAAATTAAATTCAAACAAGCAACCACGATACAATAACTATTAGGTGTGTCGTTCAAAACTGTTGTGAACTGTTATGGTAGCGATACCTTAGTGAACGATGTTTTTCTCTGAATGTGTTTTACTCTAAACGTCAGAAAAATTGTAAATGATTTAATTTAATTATTAACAGCATGTAATTATATAAATAATTAAAGTGCAATTGTTAGCTCCGCTGAATGCGTCCAATGTGTGTGACATACGAGGTTTGTTTTGTTTTCTTTTGTTTAACATTCGATGGTCGCAGCTCGTGAGAAAATAGGTAGCTGTCATGGCTACCTAATAGCTATTGTATCAAACAAACAAATAATTCACAAAATGAAATGACAACTCATAAAAACATACAGGTGCGGCACCTGTGTTTCAATTTTTTTAAAGGTTATATCACAATTTTATATGGATAGCAAAAATAATCCTATTTGTTATAGGATTATTATTTTTGTTTTTGCTTTGCATGTTAAAAAAATAATCAGGAACGCAGCTAATAATTAAAAAAATTGAAAAGATAAAAGCAAAAGTAAAAGAAAAAATTAAAAAAGCATTTGCAAAAGCATTGACAAAAGCGAAAGCATAAACATAAGCATTAGAAAAAGTAGAAGCAAAGGCAAAGTAAAATGAGCAAAAGTAAAAGCGACAGCAAAACACAAAACCAAAGCAAAAACAAAATCAGAAGCACAAGCAAAAGAAAATTTAAGGATAAAAGAAAAAAAAACAGAATCAGAAGCAAAAGTAAATGAGCAAAAGCAAATAAGAAAAAGGAACTTGAAAACAGCAAATTAAGCTAAAGCAAAAGCAAACAAGCAACAGCAATAACAATTTTCAGTGAGCAAAAGCAAACAAGCAAAAAAAGGTATAGATATACTTCCACTCTTCTACTGCCATTTCTGTTATTATTTTGACTACTATTTTACTATTACAATCTTCTCCTAAAAGTAGAATGATGGTGTGATATGAGCCATTTATTTTAAAAGTGGGCAAATCCATTTTTTGTTATTACGAGATATTTAAAGTTTTGCATTTTAATAACTTTAAAAATACTGGTAAGCACTAGTACACATATTTGTTGTATTTTGTGGTGTTAGATAATGTTAGTTTAGTATCCAATAGTGTTTATAATGCTGGCTATAAAAAATGAAGATTTTATTATACCGAAATGGACTTGCCTTACTTTCAAAATTTATGAATTATCGTAATCGTTAATTTTTTAAGTACCTATTATGACTAAGTAAATAAGTAAATAAGTCATTAAGTGAAGTAAGGTAAGTCCATTTTTTGCTTTTTCGAGATATTTAAAGTTTTGCAATTATGATATACTTATTATTGATATACTTATTATATCAATATATAATAAGTATATTATTATATATGATTTTGTTTTTATTATGATATAATGATAATAAGTATATTATGATATACTTATTATGAAGAGATGGACTTCCATCACTTTCAAAATAAACATATTTACAATACCGTTAGTAACTACAACGTCCTTCCTCGAAATATTAGGCAATCTGATTTTTTTTTTAACGTAAATTTTTTGTAGAAAAGAAGAGCATATTAAGTTTTACGTATAATTATCATTAACTCAATTTTGTAAAAAATGCCCCTCTCTCAAAATTAACGGCTCATATGATGTTACAGTGGCTCACAGCTTATTTGATTCATAACCTGTTCCAAAATTAAAGCGCTAATATTTTAATAACTGAAGAGAATTTAGGAATAATTTTAATGCGAGTTTGTAGGACAATGTATGGAGTTTAACCAAGTAACTTTTTTATTTATTCAAATTGTTACTTGACAACACAAGAACTACTGAAAAATTTCAAGTCACAGCTTATTTGGTGCAGTTCAATTTAAGCTTAAGAATCATATACACTTTTTTTTACTCTTAATATTTTGTGTGATAGCCTTTTGCCTTAACAAGGGCCTGCAGCCTGTTTGGCATTGCATCGACAAGCTTTCGTGTAATGTCTTGTAAAATTTTCTGCCATTCCTCTAGAAGCGCCTTTTTCAATTCTTCTTCTATTGAAATTTTGTGTTTGCTTATGTTATTGTCCAACTAGGCCCACAGGTTTTCAAAGACGTTCATGTCAGGTGACTGTGCCGGTGGTGCCATCAAGTGGGGACAGTTCCATATGAGCCAGGACTGCACAATTCCCGACTTATGCTTCGGGTCGTGTTCTTGGTAAAACCGGAACTTTTCGAATATACCAAGTTTCTCTGCACTTTGCAGCAAATTGTTCTCAGTATGTTTAAATACATGTTTTTTTTATTACTGCATCAATAAATTCCAAATTTCCTACGTCAGGTGCAGACATAAAGGCCCAAATCATCTCGATACCGCCGCACAGTGGTCAAAACGGACGTTTGCGTGTAAAAAATTATTTTTTCAAAATTACTCTTGCAGCCTGTATTATGAAAATAATCTAAGAAAAGGTCAAATTTGGTACTACAATGAAAATTTTGTAAAAAACATTGACACGATTCAGTTATATGGCTTGCTAAAGTGCTCTTAAGACACAGTCCTATTTAAGCAGCGAAATGAGCAGCGTTTTTAATCGAATTTTTTCAACTTTTTTTAAATTGATCACACAAGTATACCAAACCGTTGGAAAGCTTAATGTTTAAGCTTTTTGAAAAAAGAAAACAAAAAATTATTTTATGTTTTAAATTTAATATTTTTTATCAACCTGTTTTTTTATTTTTTTTTTTTATAATCTTTGATTAAGGTCTACATAGTTGCGCTGTCTTGCACTGTTTTCTTTCATAGTGCATTTGGCTCCTTAGTATATAAGTAACTAGACAAAAAAAAATAAGACAAAAAAATTTTCATAACGTAGGTGCATGGCAAAAAAATATCCCATAAAATTTATATTTTTTTTTCTATTAAACTCTGTTGATGCAGTCACAGTTGATAGCTCCGTTAAAATCGGCATGTTTCTCAAATAAATGTTTGAATAGAAAAAACCAGTGGCGTAGGTATGCAAAAGGGGACCTTGCTGCACTTTCTAACTCATCACATATTATGAACTTGTGTTTTTGAGGTTTATATGGTAACGTTGCACAATTCAACAAAACATTTTACACAAACTACTTTACTTTAAATTAAATTTTTAGATTTAAGACTTTATTTTTAAGATATCAAAAATTATGAAAATGTCAGTTTGTACTTAGCAATCTTGTAATAATAAAAGTAATAGATTTTGAAAAAATTAGACAAATTTAGTACAAATTTTTGGTACTAAAAACTAAAATAGATTTTAAAAAAGTTATTTAAATGGTTTATTGAATATCATAAAAAACACATTTGAAATTTGGCTTAATTATTGCAAGAGGTACAAAAGTTAGAGAATTTTGAAACGCACAATTCAAGCCGTTATCGTTTATTTCTTAACTTTAAATAAAATTTCAGTGATAAAAAGCAACATGGATTTTGAAAAGCAATAGTTCAGACGATTTATTGAATATCATAGATACTATATTCCAAGTTAAGCTTAATTATACCCAGAGACAAAAAAGTTACAGATTTTTGAGATGCAAAAGTCCATTTGGGGCCACTGTGTGTCGCCATGCTTTACTGTAGCTTTGAGGTTCTGTTTGTATAGTTCTGTATTTGGTTTCCGTCAGACGTAGGACATGCCGTTGGATCAAAAATGTTGATCTTGGGTTCATCCGAAAAAATTACAGTGTTCCAGAAGTCAGAGCTCTTCCAGACATGCTCCTTAGCAAAGTCAAGTCGACTTTGTTAATTTGACTTGTTGATGAGCTACTCGGTTATTAAATCGGTGGTCGCGAAACACGCGGCGAATGGTTTCTGCACTGCTCGACTTAACCAATTCATGCTGAATCTCGGTAGCTATTTTTGGAGCCGAGAACTTCGGGTTTTCCTTCATTTTCCAAACAATATATCGCTCGTCAGACGCGTTAAAAATTTTGTTTGGTGCACTTCTGCCCTTATCTTTCACCCGATTCTCGCGAACAAAGCGATTTTCCGAACCGATTGCCCATTTTTGTAATGGTTCAAGGCCAATTCATGCTGTTCAATTGTGGTGCGACGACCCATTTTTTTAAGTATTGTATTGACACTTTGCCTTGCGAGATCAAACTAATAATTGGTTGCTCTGTAAATAATATTTCTCTCTAGCGGGACTAATAGTTATATATTTGAGAATTCCGTTTTCTGCATAATTTTCGTTAAAAGCACACCTACTAAGCTACATTCAAATTTTGTCGATATACTTCTTAGTTTTTAAGTTACACCGATTTTTTATTTTAAAACGACCACAGTATCAAATAAGCTGTGAGCCACTGTATGTTTTGTAGATATGGTATAATAGTATATGATAATGGGTGAAATCAATAGTTTGGTACAAAGGTATTTTATTTTATATGAATATTTATACTATAACTTTCTACTAGATACTATTTATAGAACCTTTTTTACTTCTATTTCAGCAACTTGTAACAGTGGTTTTATCTTATGGCTGAGGTCAGCTCAGCCGTGCCAGGATCGAGTGAAAGATCCACAAACTTTCATCAAATGAGAACGCAGTTGGTGTTGGTTTTAATATTACAGTTTCAAGTTTTATTGAGACTTGTTCCTTAATATTACTTAATGCAGCGTAACGTCAGCAGTTTGGGTAAGAGTGAATGTAAGCGGTCTAATGGTCGGCGGTTGTAGGTTCAGCTGGCGGCAAAATCGGTATTCGGTTAATCGGTAAATCGGTGAATCGGCTATCAGCAATCGGTAATTCGGTAATCGGTAAATCGGAAGATCGGTATTCGGTGAATCGGTGAATCGGTAATCAGTAATCGGTAATTCGGTAGATCGGTATTCCGTAGATCAGTATTCGGTAATCGGTGGATCGGTAAATCGGTGAATCGGTTATCAGCAATCGGTAATTCGGTAATCGGTAGATCGGTAAATCGGAAGATCGGTATTCGGTGAATCGGTAATCAGTAATCGGTAATTCGGTAGATCGGTATTCGGTAGATTGATATTAGATAATCGGTGGATCGGTAAATCGGTGAATCGGTTATCAGCAATCGATAATTCGGTAATCGGTAGATCGGTAAATCGGAAGATCCGTATTCGGTGAATCGGTAATCAGTAATCGGTAATTCGGTAGATCGGTATTCGGTAGATCGGTAATCGGTAGATCGGTAAATCGGTGAATTGGTGAATCCTGCCAGGGCCCCTAAAGCGAAGATCGGTATTCGATAATCGGTAGATCGGTAAATTGGTGAATCGGTGAATACTGCCGGGGCCCCTAGAGCAAGACTCGTGTCCTGAAAGAATCTGACGCATTTAATGTCTCAAATTTAATATTTTTAGAGACAATCATGGTGGAAAAACCTCTATGAAGTTCGCACCATGCAAATATATATAATCAATAAACAATTTAATAAAGGTATGCCGACTGCGTTGAACGAACCAAAGACTGGTTCTCACCGCAAGTGCGACGTCTAAAACAGGTACTCAAAGGGAAGAACCAGCAAGCTGGCTCGCCATTGAGCTACTGCGGCCGAGATAAAATAAACAAAACAACAAACAAAAGTATGCCGACTGCGTTGGACGAACCGGAGACTGGTTCTTACCGCAAGTGCGACGTTTCGAACAGACACTAAAAGGGAAGAACCAGCAAGCTGGCTCGCCATCTAGTCCCGGCGCCAAAACCCCCCTTAGAGTATGCCGACTGTGTTGGACGAACCAAAGATGGTTCTCACCGCCGGTGCGACTTCTCAAACAGAGACTCAAAGGGAAGAACTAGCAAGCTAGCTCGCCATTGAGTCACTGCGACCAAAAATGTAGAGTATGCCGACTGCGTTGGACGAACCAAGTATTGGTTCTCACCGCAAGTGCGACATCTCAAGCAGAGACTCTAAGGGAAGAGCCAGCAAGCTGGCTCGCCAAAGAGTTACTACTTCGAGCTTACCTGAAGTAATGCTGCTTTGGTTGGTTTTGTGTCGCCCTTTTATTTGATATGGCATGAAAACCAGTTGGGAATTATACGTTCAGCTTTGTCTTTGGCCTGCCTGGCTATGCATAGATAGGTGGTGTGCGTATTAATTAGTGGCTTATGCAGCAGTGCAGTTGTGTGTTGTCTTTGGCCTGCCTGGCTATGCATAGATAGGAAATAGTGGCTCATGCAGTAGTGCGGTTGTGTGTTGTCCATTAGTTTTATTGAGTAGGTATGTAGCGTGTGTTTGTTTCTATGGTCTGGTGTCGTAGTGCGGTTGTGTGTTATTGCTGCTTTAATAATAATAAGTAGAAATATTTAAGTAATATAATATGAATATATATATACATCGATCATATTTAATATTATAGTTTATGTAGTGTATAAAAAAGTATATAATATTTGTAACGTCATGTTACAAACTATTGTTGGTATTTTCTACAACTATTTCTATAACTATTTCACGATTTTTTTTCGACTTTAATTTCTTCTGCAATTTCTACTATGTAATATGATGTTATATTTTGTTGGTATGGAAAGATAAGTTTGGTATAGTATGATATTTAAATTTCTACTACTATTTCCTACTACCATTTTTTTATTTCTACTTTTATTTTATACTATATTTTTATCACTTTTTCTTTTACTACTTAGGTAAATTGCTTTTAATGCTACTTTTTCTACTAATATTGGTTAACTACTGTTTCTACAACTATTTTAAACTTCCATTTTCACTACTATTAATTTTTTTATTTTTGACTTTCAAAACTACTATAATTTTTTACTACGTATGCAATGCTTGTATTTTAATGGTGACATATGATGGTATGGTGTAATTTAATGTGATGATGGGCTTAGTATGGTGCTAAAGGATATGCGTATGTCTAGCTCTATTTCCTAATACTTTTGGTGGTAGTACTATTTTCGTTTACTATTTATACATTTTATCTAGTACATACTTCGTTTTACAACTTTTACTAATATTTTATATTTATACTACTATTTTTATATCTATTTCCGACTTATATTTACAACTACGTATGGAAGAATGGTATAGCATAATGTTGGTATATGATTATATAGTATGATCTTATATTATATTATGATGGGTTTGGTACTCCGGTAAAACTATTTTTTTACTATTATTACTACTACTCTTTTCTATTAATTATTTCAACTACTATTTTTTATATATTTTTTTCTCATTATTTCAGCTATTGATTTTCTAATTGTATTTCTACAACTTAATATACCTCTATATTTTTACAATACAGAGATTTAGACAAAAATTTTGATAAGAATTAATGCAAGGGTTAGGACAAAGATTTGAATAGGAATTACTACATAAAATTAAAAAAATTTTTAAAAAAGCTTATTCTTCTTTACTAGGTGAACTGCAACCGAAAGCACTCTTTAGCCAAAAGGAAACCTTAAGAGAGTAACTGCTGAATTTTCGAAGCTCCTACAATACTGCTTTTAGTATTCTTTATAAAAATTTTAAACTAGTGTTGTTGTCGTATTCCTAAAGATGCCTCCAAATGCGAAAAATAACAACAAAAAACGTTCATTACACACTTAAAACAATAGACTTTTTAATAAATTCACAAACAGCTGACATCAATTTCGATGCAACAACATCTTGTTTTAATATGAGCATAGAGTCGGCACATTATCTAACTTCATTATCACACGTTAGTATCGAAGGATCTCTCCTTAAAAGCATAATAAAATTGTTAAAATATGTGATAAATTTTATCAATTCGAGAATGTTGAAAAACTTTTTTAATGGACAATTAATTTCTAAATTTATTGGTTTAACTACAACTAGAACGATAAGAAATGGCGGCAGGATATAAAGTAATAGAAAAGCACTTTTATGGCATTTTCGACGCCTGCCACAACATTAAAAACATCAAACACACACATAAACAACGCATCATAAACAAATTAAAAAAGGTACCAAAGGTGAGTGTACAATAACAAGAAACAGCAAGTGTTGCCACAGGCCGCAAATAATGATGAAGAAACAAATGACGTTTGCTGTTTCAACAAACACACAACAAATTTAAAAAAAAAACCATTTCCTGTAGTTTTGATATTTCAAATATATACTGATGAGGGTAATTAGACCCGTACAAATAAATTGCCTGAAGCCGTAAATCATATGTTGAAGATATTTAAATAATTCTGACAGTTTTTGTTTACACTACTTTTTGATTTTATTGCTTTTTTTATTTGCTCTTCGCCATGTTAAAACCTCACTTGCGTTTTCCAACTGTACTATAACAAGCATAAGCATACATTTGTGGAATAGTTTTTGGTTTTATATTTCTTTTCTTTTGTTCTAAGCTCCATTGCCATTTTTCCATAAATTTTAATTTGCATTTCTTCCTTCCTCACTCTCTGATCCTCTGCAAATTCTATGAGTTCCAAATCTCTTGTGACAACATAAATAAAAACATGATTTAATAGTGTGCACAGTGAAGGCAGGCAGTCAGCCAGTCAGTGCGAACGACTCAGAGGATCAGCAGGATATTTACAACTAGGATTACATGTCCTGCATCGCTTGACACGCGGTACACACCAACCTAGGACTATGTAGATGAATAAAAGTGCGCCTTTGATTGAGGGTTAGTGCGTAACAGCGAAGAAAAAAGTTATGATTAGCTTAGGTGAGTTCCGGGGTCTTTCTCTTGCTCTCTGCCGGAAGTGGGCTGTACGCGCAGCTCTTCTGTTTTCGCTTTTACGGATATGCGTGAAAGGATTTTGCACGTTTCGATGCGTAGGCAATAAATTGTAGTTTTTTTAAGTTCATTGTTTTTTTCTTTGTTCCAGCTTTGTTTATTGTTTTTTTCATTTTTTGTATTCTGCTAAAAAATATCTAGCAGGGAAACTATTGTAAAATTGCCATGGATTACAAGGCCAAATTGAAGCAATTGTTGTTGGGTAAGAGGGTCCTTTGCTTGTTCTACCTAAAATTAAGAGCAAAGCATACAATTAATGAACTGCAACAGTAGAGAACAAATGATGTGCAGAGGGGATATTTTCACATTTTATACGTTCTTCTGAAATGCTTGTATTTTTATAGGAAATTTTGTCAAGGTGTGGTTTTATCTCTACAACAATGCTTAAAAAAGTATAACTTTTCATGCGCATCATGAAAAACTAATCGGTTATATGCGTCAACAACAAATCTAAAAACAGATTTAAGGTTTGAGAAACTACTGATAAACAAACCATTGTATTGTTGCGAGCTAGTTGTTCAATAAAAAAAATTTTCCAGAGTTAGAATTGAAAAACAGTCAAGCGACAAGTCTATTAATTCGTCTCGCAGAACAACTTTAAGGACTTGCTGTAACTGCATACGTTCCTTAAACAGTCAAATTTATACGACAGCTAATGCGATCAGAAGAACAAAGCCGAGGAAGCCTCATCATAATCAATGCATTTTTTTATAAGTGAATCCTTTTAAAATAAGACGTGCTTTTTTGAAAAAAAAAAAATTTCGTTTGTGTCTTTTTCTTTATATAGACGGTTATCTTCTTATATACATTAGAAGTGGTAGTAGTATATTTCTTTAGCAAATTTTAGCCATTTTACAATAATAAAGTATATAATTATTTACATATTTTGTTTTGTTTCTAATCAAAAGTAATGTTTCAAAAACTTATTTAATTTTCTATATATTACGCAAACGCAAATTTTGTCCGGCGTAAGGCTTTTTAGTACAAGTCCAATCTTAATAAATTTAGAATGGTTCGGTGGGTTTAGACTTGTAGATGTGCAAACTGGACTTTTTATTTCTTAAAAATGAATATTTTTTAAGTTATAGCGAGTTGAAGTTTGCATATAATTGTTGTCTTTTTCTCTTCTAAGTTTCAGCATATGCCTAAAAATATGTGAAGTATTTAGCGCCACCTATTGGCTAGTAGCTATGAAACTGTTTTACTGACAAATAATCTTTTATAATTTCACAGCTAAAACTATGAATTGATATATTTAATATCAAAGTGATACTGGAATGATTTCTTACAGTTGAAAAAAGATTTCTAAACTGGTCGAAAAATTTTTTTAATTTTTAAAAATTTACTCAAAAATTTAACAAGAAATACCGCGAATATGGCAAAAGGTCAAAATTAATTACATTTCAATTTTGATCTGGAGAAAATCTATTCAATAGCTTAAAATAAAATCTAGGTATGTTTCATTTTGGCATTTTAACGCCACACGGGCTTACTAGTTTTTATAATTATAAATTTATACAAAAAAGTTCAGTCCTAGAAAGGACTTTTACCTAGCTTCTTTTAACGTAACGTGGACGCGCAGTAATAGATTTTTTGAAAGTTTATTTCTAAAACTCTAAAAGTGTCAAAACAACTGCACTTTCAAGATATCTTATTGTAATTTTTCTAAAGTAAATACCTTAACCTGATTTTTTAAAATTCAGGTGAATTCAGGAGAGAAAGGGTTATATATAAATATTATTGATGTATTCAGAACTATCCTAACTACTGACTTTCAAAACGGTTTTTTTTTTGCAATTTTGTACTTTAAATAAATCAGTAAAATGATTATTATTTTTGAAACTCACAATATTAGAAGTCAAAAATAACCATTGGAAATGTTACTAAAAATAAATATCTCTTAAAAAACAGACCAAAATTTTTGTTAATAGTTATTTTGTCCAAAAGGTTAATATTTTCTCTGGCTGATGTTTTAAATGACAAAGGATCCACATTATTGAGTATTTTCTTAAAAACTAGGAATTTAAAAGTACACTGAGAGAAATATGTGATAAAATTAAAGGAAATTGTGTTCATATTAAACGAATTCGCTTTTGAAATAGAGCTTGAAACAATTTCATTTAAGTTAAACACAAATGTTTTTAAAGTTTAATTTAACACAAAAGTTTTTATTTTTAAAAAAATGTTTTTAAATATACTTTCATTGTAAAAATTTTAAGTTTAAATACATTTATTTAAACGAAAAATTTAATGCAAAAACTTTAAAATTAAAAACAAATATTTCCAAACCGTCATTTTTTCGATTGCATTTCTTTAACTTTTTCGAGTTTTCGAAGTCAAATTCGTGATCAGCGAACCCTCGGACCCCACGAATAAGAAATTTTTAGACTTCATTTGATGAAATTTGCGTTTCATTGCGGATTGAAATATTTTCAATGTCGAAATAATTAATTAGTTCGTATCTCATCTTATGTTTTTGTATTTTGTATTTATTTGTAAGACTAATTAAAAAATATTTTCAAATATTTAAATGTAAAATCGGGGTCTCAGTTGTCTGGCAATAATTTTCAATGATTCTACTGTACATAATTTTTTAATTACATCTCTGATAGCGACGTAGTTTTTGTTATTGTAAAGAAATAATAAGAAACAATTATACAAAAAACCAAAATGAGCTTATAGTTGAAAATTAAACACGCTTGTTTTAAATTTTGTTTTGTTGAAACGTAAATAAGTTGAATTTCTATTTTAAATTTTTTTGTTTAATTTTAAAGTATTTTTTTTTCTCAGTGTAGGAAACAAAAATTGGTATCATTGCAAAAATAATTGAAATTAAAAATTACATTTTTAGTCCCCTTTCATATAAATTGAGTTTTAAAATTAAATTTTTGGTCCCCTTTCATATAAAACAGCATTAGCCAAAAATTTTTAAATTTTACACAAAAATAAATTAACTAAATCTAACAGTGAAATATTATCAGCGAAAAAATAGACGAATTTTTTAACATTGTTTTAATTGTTCCAAGAAAATTAAAAAAAAATTTAGACCATCTACTATTTGCAAAAATTATAACAACTCAAACAAATTAAGCGTTATACTGCAAATAGATCAATTAATTAATTTTTTGAAGTAAAACTTATTTAGCATCGTTGTGATTGAAACTCAATGGAACAAAAAGAGGCCTTAAAAATAGACAAACATATTCATCTATAGGTTTAAGCATGTACACAAACCCATTTCAAAGACATTTTTAAACGTAGCTGTTAAACTGTCAGATCAAGTAAAACTCAGACAAATTTAGTGTATAAATTTAGGTAAGTTCTAAAAGCTTAGAGTATATACATATAGTGTTATTATTTTGAATTGTGTCACTATCGCACTAGTTGGCGCCACGTTCAGGTTTCTACTCTGCCTTGTGCATTCTTGAAGGGAAACTTCTTTAGCAACGTTGGAATTTGAAAATCGATGAAATGAAAAAGCAACAGTACAGTATGTACCAATCGTTGTGCATATGTACGCACAATTTGGCGAAAAAATGTGAGCAAAATGAACTTCGATGCCAAGTGGCTGCGAATTTCCACCCCGAAAGATTTATATATGATTAAATCAATTATAATTAAACCAATTATTAATTTTATTAATACACTTATATAGTCAATGGTATAAAAACTAGATTTGATAACATTATAGACATTGACCATTTAATAGAAATTAAAATAAATTAATTTTAAGTCACAACTTTTGATTCGAAAGAGATATTGAGGTCATTTATTTACATAAATTATTTTTGAGACTTAAATATTTAAAAAAAAAAATTTAAATTTTGGGTATAATAAATTTCGCTAAAGAAAATTAAAGGGCCTAAACCTTCCAAAAAATTTTACCTAGTTTTGCACAAAACTGGAAGAATTAGTGCAAATGAATGTTATGTCATATGAAAGGTAGACAGAAATATAATTATTACTTGTTTATATTTTTTATATACAACTAAAGCAACTTTTGAGTAATTTTTTTAATAAAAAGGCAATGTTTTGAATCTTTTTTAAAAAAAAAAGATAAAAGAGATATACACTGACCCCAGAATAAGTTCCTTTATTGAAAAGCAATAGCAGAAAATTTGCATGGTAAATCAAAAATTTGATATTCAAGCATTTTTCTCATTCTTAGATAACGATGTTTTATGGAAAAGTAGTTATAAGTATTATTAAATAAGCGGCGGCCGTAGCCTAGTGGGTAAAGTGCGTGGCCCCTAAGCTAAAGAACCGCGGCAGCCCGGGTTCAATTCCAGCTCAGACAGAAAATTTTATCAATTGAATTAATTTTTCTGTTCGGTCGCCACCTCTCTGCAGACAATGGCAAACCTTAGAGAGTAAAAATTGCCATGTAAAGCTTCTTGAGAACATAAGCCGTTCGGAGTCGGCATAAAACACGTAGGTCTAGTTCTCGGTCAGTTGTGATCAAACATTTAATAACACGCACAACACAATTGATCAATAGAAGCTAGGTCAAAGTCCTTCCAAGGGCTGAAATGGCCAGTTTATTTTTTTTTTTTTTTTAGTTATAAGTATTAAAAATTTCTACATTCTTCATACACACATACTTTATTTCTAATTTTTTCATAGCTTTAAAAAGTTTAACCACTGAACAGATTTTATCCTAATTGGGTACATATAGTAGTGACATCCTCAAAGGAAAAGTTTGCTTTATTCTACACGCCTGCTTCGTTTTAGTTAACACAAAGGCAGCTTTTTCAAAAAATCTTGAGTGGGCATTTCACAGAAAAGTCAACCGTGACCAAAAAGGTAACATTTTCTATGAAATATTTTTCATAGAATCCGAATATCATAATGCTTTTTTCGATTGGGCCCAATTTCTCATATAAATGGCAAAATTTTTAAAAAAATGCCACTTTTGAGAGCAATACTTTACATAAATGCTTGTGAAAACTTTAATTTTCTACCAATGAATTGTTAAATTGCTGCACCTTGCAGAAGAGAGTCAGACGAAAATTTAAAGATATAAAACTAGCCAATAGTCTCAGTGATATGGTTGTTATAATCGAATGTAGTTAAAAAAATTTTTTGTTTTCATTTTTCTTAAACATATTTCAAGTTTCAAGCCATTTATCTCAAAATAATTTAATCGCTGACAAACATTTAGCATTCCTATCTGATAGAAAATTTGCAAAAATTTTAAGCTTACATATATTTATAGAAAAGTAATAATTTAAAAAATTATAGCATTTTATAACATCAAAACAAAAACAATTTTTGTTAAAAAATCATTTTATTGACATATTAGGCCGCACGGTGTGGCGAGCCCATACAAAGTGTTGAACATCGCATGTTGGTTTAAATAATTGATTGTAACTCTGGAACCATTTGATTATTTTGACCAAATTTTAAACATGTCTTTTTAAAAGAGACCTTTAAAAGCGTAGCTGGTCTAGGAGACCAAAAAATTAATGGTAAAAAACATGATACCAATTTTTTTGCGTTTAGCAAAATTTCGTACCTGTATTTTATTACAAAATGTGTTTTTTAAGCAAGATTTTATTAGCTTATTGCATTTAAAAGATTTTTACATTTACAGCATACATTTCTATTTAAAACAAACTATATATAATATTAAGAGCAAGCAGTGATTTATTAATATCACACATAATTATATTGGGGGTTGGAATTAGTTTTAAAGGTTTTCTAAGAGATGGCGTAACTATCAATAGATCGCATCGGGCACACCTGTGACTATATTCATTTCAAAGCACATTGTCTAAGCTTCATTTTTCAGTATGTGTCATTCCACTGAAGTGTAAACAACATATATTTTTTTCTCTGTGAACATGTCGACTTTCGTTCCAACAAAACGCAATTTGCGGGAAGGTTTACTTTTGTGCTTCCATTTGAAGAAAAAAGCGGTTGAAGCATAACGCACGCTTACTGAGGCTTACGGAAACTATGCTCCATCGATTTCTACTTGTGAGTACTGGTTCCGTCGGTTTAAAAGTGGTGATTTTGATACGGAAGACAAAGAGCGTCCGGGCCAGCCGAAAAAGTTTGAAGATGAGGAATTGGAGGCTTTGCTCGATGAAGACCCGTGTCAAACCCTTCAAGAATTGTCAGAATCATTGGGAGTCGACTTATCAACGGTCGGCAAACGCTTGAAGGCCATGGGAATGATTCAAAAGCAAGTAAATTGGGTGCCGTACCAGTTGAAGCCGAGAGACGTTGAACGGCGATTTTGCATGTGCGAACAACTGCTTCAACGGCATAAAAGGAAGAGTTTTTGCATCGTATTGTCACTGGCGATGAAAAGTGGATCCATTGCGATAATCCTAAGCGAAAAAAATCGTGGGGACCACCCGGCCATGCATCAACATCGAGGGCCAAGCCGAATATTCATGGCGCCAAGCTCATGCTGTGTATTTGGTGGGATCAGAAGGGTGTCGTGTACTATGAGCTTTAAAGGTTAAACGGCCGGAATATGCCAAAAGACACGACAAAGTGGTTTTTCAACATGACAACGCACGGCCACATGTTGCAAGAACCGTCAAAGAAACGTTGGAGGCGCTGAATTGGGATGTGCTACCCCACCCGCCTTATAGCCCAGACATAGCCCCTTCCGACTACCACCTATTCAGATCGATGACTCATGGCTTGGCTGAGCAGCGCTTCACTTCTTACGAGGATACCAAAAAATGGGTCGATTCGTGGATTGCCTCAAAAGACGAATCGTTCTTCCGGCGCGGAATCCATATGCTGCCAGAAAGATGGGAAAATGTTGTACCTAACGATGGACAATACTTTGAAAAATATACATTGTACCGTTGTTTCTAAATAAATGCTCAAAAACCGAAAAAAACCTTTAAAATTAATTCCAACCCCCAAAACAATATGCTTAATTCCACTCAATGTCTGTAAAAGTTATATTTTCACTTTCCTCATCAAAAAGCTCTTTTGCTTCAATCAGATAGCTGTGTGGTGATTTTTTAATAAAACCAAGGCTTGAAAGTACTAGATCTAGTACTAGAGCGAAGGGCATGCAAAAGATCTGAATTGCAAGCAGATCTTGAAAATTTTCTCGTGTTGTGAGGTCTGAAGAACCAAAATTGTTTGTGATGGGCCTCTTGCGCATCCTCGGATAACTAACCTATGGGTACTATCGCTTCTTGAACTATATCCGCACTGTGCATTTATATTATATGTTCAGTAAGAGGCATGTAGTACCAATCATAAAGTTCAACGTATAATTTTGCTGTTTCTAAACAATAATTTTTGAATTTCGTGATTTTACTTTTAAGACCAGATGCCATGACCCGAAATATATTAAAATGTTTACGATGTAAAACAAAGTTTTTTACTTGTAATATAACATAAAATCGTTTTATTAAATTTTCGTCTACTTCAGTGATTTCTGAAATTTTCTTGTAATTAGTAAAAAATCTTCGACATAATCTTTACATTTTGGTTATTAAGCACGCAGAAAAAATTTTTACTGGAAACATAATACACACAGAAAAATTTTGCATTGTAAAATCATTGTGATGCATAGTTGATTTCATTTTACATGATTTTATATTTCATGGTGGCAGGGACATAAAAATCATTATGATTTCATGTAAAATCATTATGATTTCATGTAGAATTCTTATGAAAACCAGTAAAACCATTATTGCATCATGTAAAAAGTTAATCAACACGATTTCATGTAGAATCATTATGATTTAATGTAGAATCATTATGACATCATGTTGAATCATTATGAAATCTAGTAAAATTATTATTGCATCATGTAAAAAAAAATTTTGCGTGCTGAAGAAGTTCCGTTGTTTCTAGCACATTAGAAGTATTTTCGCGAGAAGTAGCTTCGTTAAAAATTAAAATTGTTTGGAATAACTGAAAAAATAAAGCAAGTGGAATGAAAAGTATATACAAGTGGAAGTAGTCGAATCCATAAACTTAGACGCAGATGAACAAGGTAATGTGATATGTGACTTATGTTACTATAACAAAATAATATCAAAATGCTGTATTACTTTTCAATAGAAACAGAAGCTTCAGTTGACTAGAAAAGTTTAAGGTACTTATCTAAGGAAGATAAACAGGAAGCTTTACCACCCATAGGACTTTGTGCACGTTATCGAGAAAAACTATTTAGTTGGAGAAAAATTTAGGTATGTTTTGTAATTATAAGTCGTATTTATTTTATTTTTCAATAAAAAAAAACTAAATAAAACCTAAACTTGAAGTTCTTTTTATTTCAAACTGAGGTTAGGATTCAGCTGCATTTCAAAATGATTTCATAATGATTCAACATGACCATCATAATGACTTTACATGATATCATAATGATTCAACATGAAAATTTGTTGCGATTTTTACATGAAAATCACAATGGTTTTGCTATAAATCTCTATGAAGCAAAATTATAGGGAAACATGTAAAATCATTATGTTTCTAGTTGATTTTACAATGTTTTTTTTCTGTGTGTATGAGATGAAATTGATGTATGTATTTAAAAATATAAAAATATGGCAGTACTGACTTTTTTTATTTTGACATTGCTACGGTGTCGATTTGATAGACGTCATCTGCCACCTTCATAAATGCATCTTGCTTGCACTGAATTTTTAAAATATATTTCAAATAAATTTTTGGCGGTAAAAGATTTAACAACTGTATTTATTGGCAGATCACTTTTAGGTGGATTTCATACCCTTTATCTGTACTGTACCAGTTTATAAAATTTTTTTACTGGAATTCTTAACGATATTTGCATCGTGTCAAAAATATATCTCAAGAACCAGACGTCTCAGATAAACAGTATATCAAAATATTTGCATTAAAATTGTCTATTTTATTTAGTACAATAAATTTACGTCATTTTACTAGTATATATGCTATGACGCAATCAAAGCAAAATATCTATTTTTTCCGTTAACAAAAGGTCACGGAGCCGGGCCGGAATAAGTTAAACAAAATATATGTATCCTAAACTTGTTTTTTTATCCATTCGCAAGTTTTTATCGCTAATCAAACTAAATCAGTTCCTATAGTTACGCTGTAATAGGCAAACTTTCTGAGAAATGCTATAAAAAACCCGAGGAATACAATTTTGACAGTGAAATTCTCAGAAGGTGCTGGATGGCGCACGCTAATTTTTTTTAAGCATTTTTTACTACCATTATTTGTAATCTAAGGAACTTTTATCCTGGCCAAAGGTACCAACTTTGGCCATTTTTTTATTTTTCAAATTTCATAATTTTTTTTAATTTTTAATTTTTATTCCTTGCGCAATAACGGGATAGCAAAAAACTTAAAAATAAAATATCTGGTTTAAAAGCTTAGAGTATACCTTTTCGTAATTATTAAGATCTGTTCAAGCAAGCAGTTTAACAAAATGTTATAGGACTTTAAAAAAAAATATACTTTCTTATATTAAGTATTTTATATGCAAGTTGCACTTTTTCTGGATGTCCAACCCTTTGTATGGGATCGCCCCACCGTGGGCCGGGTCCAAAAAAGTCTTGATATACTCGATCTAAAATATTTTTTGGCTTATTGTTGTTCCCTCTACTGAAGGATTTCACAATGTGTTAACCCGTAGGCTTCCTGGAATTTTTTAAAAAGTTTCTTTTTTTGTCAAAAACCCAATTGTTAAATGGGAAAGTTTTTTGTTCCTATCGAAGACAATCGGACAAGAAATGGCGTAGTTATGCCGATTGAGTTCTAAATCACATAAAAACGCATCCAAAAAAGTAAAAAAAAAAAAATCCAAAACGCGCAGTTTTCTTAAAATTTTTTATTCTCATAATAATCATTTTCTAAGATATAATGGCTGCGTTCAAAAGACACAAAACTTACTCAATGCGTTGAGTAAGTGATTAGAATCAGTTTCTGATACTTTGTGTGCAATTAAATTTTTGTTTTCTTTGTTTCACTTACTTTTACATTATTTTCCCTTTATTTCTAAGTAATCAAATTCTTCAAACTGTCACACTTTCCAGCTCAACGCGTTGAGTAAGAATATCAGAAAAATAATTCGCGGCCAAAAAAATCAACACGTTGAGCTAATCAGAAACTGATTAGTTGCATTCAGAAAGCACATACTCAACGGTTGCGCCACAGTTGAGTAAGTTTTGTGCCTTTTGAACGCAACCAATGTTAATTTTTTTGTTTTTGAAAATTCTTAGGAACAAAAACTTTCCCATATAAAAAGTGAGTTTTTGCCAAAAAAAGGAACGTTTTAAAAAAATTCCAAGAAGCCTACGGGTTAGCACATTGTGAAATCCTTCCGTGGAGGGTGCAACAATAAGTCAAAGAATATTTTAGACCAAGTTTATCAAACACTTTTTTTATGAAGACTGTCCCGGCCTAATACATACAAATATGTCAGAGTCTAAAGATTTGTATAGGTAAAATCTGACTTCCAATTCCGGTACCAAAATTACAAAGTATCTATATAAAAAATCCATTCAATTGGCATACTTGTTTTTGGTCTGAATCAATTTTGGCATCCCCCGAATTACATTTTTGTGCATATTTGAGCAACTTTTGTACTTGGAGAACTACTCCGTCCTACGCAGTAGACATTATGCTCCACTTTATACCACCTTATATTCTAGCAAAACAGATGGCCACTAATACAGTCATCCACCTAGAAGCCACCTCCTAGTGGAAGAAGGTATGCTAGAGCACTCTTGTATTGGAAAATTTCTCCCTCCTATTCCCAGGTTCATAGACTACATCACACAAACATTCTCCTTTGACAGGAAATTCGATGTATCAATTGCCTCTCGAGATGATTGGGAACTAGAAAAGCTTTCACCTATCAATGCCATTGAGATCTATACCGATGGATAAAAATTAGATGGCAAAATAGGTAGAGGAGTCTACTCAGATATATTGAACATTAATACAGCCTTCAGACTCCCTGACCACTGCAGTGTACTCCAACCTGTAGTAGCCGCAATACAAGAAGCGATAACGTGGCTTCAAGTGAATTAGATGTCTTCCAGGAATATCCGCATACTATCTGATAGTAAAGCCACTTTGAAAGACCTATAAACTGTTGAAATAACATCCAAAACAGTTTTCAACTGCCACATATCTCTAAATGAGATGACAAAGCAGCTCAGGATCTTCCTATGCTGGATTCCCGGACATTGAGATTTTGAAGGTAACTGCAAAGCAGGTGAACTCGCTCGCAAAGGCACTACAAAACCATTATTGATGGATAAAGATAGTTTTGGTGTTAACACAAATGTGTTTTCCCTCTACGTTTTTTTTTTAATAATCAAAAAACCAAGGCTTGTGCCTTATAACAAACAAGGTTTGATCTTTGACCTGAAAGGAAAGGGATAAATTTATTTAGAGGTATTTAATGGAACCATACGTGAATTATTGATGAGGCGAAACAAACGCGAAAGCCAATTCGAATTGCTTTTAACCGAGACTAGTGTTATACCTTAACCTCGGCAAGCATTTCCAGCCCTTAGTTGTTCCTGTCCTTTAATTCCACATTTTTCCACAATATAGTTGTATATTTTTAGTTTTCCATAATTCTTAAATGTAGAAAAGAAACATGCCCGTACCCGGATTCAAACCAGGGACCTTTGAGTTGATAGTCCTTCGCACTCTCCACTTTAGTACAAAGGCTGACTTCTCCTAAATAAGGTTATTGGTAATAAGTCTTTTTCTGTTGTTAAAACCTTGGATTCATCTACAATTGAAGCCTGCATGTCTTGCGACAGATTTGCGAAAGTATGATTCGCATTGGAAAAACACTCTGTTAAAGATATAACTGCAAATTTTTTTACAACATTTGCTAAGCCGGGTTAATCAGCTAGTGTATGTATATTAAGGCACCTCACAAAAAAACTGTTGTCCGGGTCACACCCTCAAAATAAACTTTGGTTTATGTTATGACGATTCGCTAAATATGTCGGTTCTAGCGATAGCCGTCAGCTACCTAAAAGGGTTCGAAAAACCTCTAAAAATCGCGTTTTGTATGGATAACTTTTTTGCCATGATATTTTTAGTAAATAAAATTGTCACAAATAGTGTAAATCAAAGAATTACAGAGTTTTTTCATCTCAAGATGTTGAGTTTTTTGCAGTAATTTTTTGAATATTTTTTTTGGCAATTTTTAGTAAAATATGTATAACTCCTCCATCTCTTGCCTGATTTTCTATTCCGAGGTATCATTGGAAAGGTGCTGACTGCTTTACTGTTTATTTCTGTCATTAATTTATCCTTTCAAGCCTTTTTATGATGTCAGATTAGCTTCATTGACTGAATTTTTGTAGTTTTTTTTTTTTCGAACTGTTGTTTTTGATACAACTAGAATTTGTGCTCTTCTCCCTCCATATACTTAGAATATCATTTAGTCCTTTTCGAAAAAATTTGGATAGACCGGAAGTCTTATTATTATCTTTTTTTTTTTTTGCGCAAAAATAATAAATGCTGTATCATATCGATTTTGATTGGTAATTGGTTTGTATTTAACTCACGTAAAACGAACTGAATTTTCTTCTTTAGTAATATATCTTTAAATAAACTATTTCATTGAACAACTCACAGTTAAATAATATAATATTTCCTATATCAAACTAGAATGTCACGAAAAAGTCATGGGTTACTACTTCCATTAAAAAATTATTCTCTATCTCAAAGCTATTTCACTTTAATGTTGCTATGTTTAATCTGAAATTTGAAAAAATTCAGTCAAGGAAGCTAATATCCGACATCATAAAAAGGCTTTAAAGAATGAACTAGTGACAGGAATAAAAAGCAGCAGTCAGCACCTTTCCAATGATATCTCGGAATGGAAAATCAGGCAAGAGATGGAGGAGTTATACATATTTTACTAAAAATTGCCAAAAAAATATTCAAAAAATCACTGCAAAAAACTCAATATCTTCTGTGTTAGGGCAAGTTTTCAAAAACTTTTGATGGAAAACTCTGTAATTCTTTGATTTACACTTGTGACAATTTTGTTTACTAAAAATATCATGACAAAAAAGTTACGCGATTTTTAGAGGTTTTTCGAACCATTCTAGGTAGCTGACGGCTGTCGCTAGAGCCAAAATATTTGGGGAATCATCATAACATTAACTAAAGCTTATTTTGAGGGGGTGACCCGGACAACTTTTTTTTCTTCCATAGATAATGAGGCTCCTCAAAGTACACAGTGGCTCACAGCTTATTTTATGCAGTGCATACTTTAAACTTTAGCTATGCTTTCGTTAGCTATGCCTTCGTTCTGTTTCTATAATTGCTTTGTGTTAGCTTTTTTTGCTTCAAGTGTCTGATTCTATGATTATTTAAAATAGGAGCGCGCACAACGCTACAACAACGAGAATTGGTTATATACTATTTTAAATACAGCAGCTCGCAGCGAAAAATGGCTGAAATGGTTAATATCAATTCCTCTACAGTGCAAAAGATCATCGAGCGCTTCGTCCATAAGAATCGTTTGCACAATAGGAGCAAAGAAGTACCAAACAAAATTTTTAATGTAACCGACGAGCGGCATATTGTACGGAAGATAAAGGCTAACCCGAGACTCTCAGCTCCGAAAATGGCTTTTGAAGTTCAAACTGACCTGAGCAAACAGTGTAGTGCTGAAACTATTCGACGTGTCTTGCGCAAAAATAACTTTCATGGCCGAGTAATACGAAACAAGCCGTTTATTAGCCCCAAAAACAGTATATGCAGACTCAACTACGACAAAGAACATATGTCCAAGGCCCCAGAGTACTGGAATTTAGTTATTTTTGCAGATAAATCGAAGATCAATTTATTCGGTTCAGATGGTATGTGCTATATGTGGCGACAACCGAATACCGAGGTCAACAAAAAAAACTTGAGACAAACCGTGAAACATGGCGGTGGCAGCGTCATGGTTTGGGCCTGAATGTCAGCTGCTGGTACTGGGAAGTTGCCGTTTATTGAAACAACAATTTACAAATTTAATTACCTACAGATCCTGAAGAACAATTTGTTGCAGAGTGCAAAGGTTCTGGGTATAAAATTGAATTTCCGATTTTACCAGGATGACGATCAAAAGCACAAAGCGGGTATTGTGCAAACCAGGCTAATATACAACTGCCCACAATTGATGACGCCGCCAGCACAGTTGCCAGACCTTAATGTTATTGAAAATGTGTGGTCTTTATTGGAAAATAACATCCGGAAACATCAAATTTCAAACAAAAACCACCTGAAAGAGATATTGAAAACGAAGTGTGCAAATATTTCGCCACCTATCACTCAAAAACTGGTCGCATCAATGCCAAACCACCTTAGATCTGTTGTGGACAACAATTGCTATTATACCAAACAATAAAAATATCAGATATCATTAATTAATACGAAAATTTTATAAATAATAAGTGACTGCATAAAATAAGCTGTGATATGAAATTAAGCAGTATTTTCTAGTTTCTTAATTTTAAGCCAACTTAATATATACTTTTACAATAAATTAAGTAAATTTAGTAAACTAAACATCTTGTTCTTTTAAATGATACTATATCATTTTTTCTATTCCTGTTAGTTTCGGTTTTATAAAGCCCTAAAATTGAAAGTATGCACTGCATAAAATAAGCTGTGAGCCACTGTATATTAAAAAAAATGTCCAATATTTTTAATGATTTATTAAAATTTATCATAAAAACAGCCTCATTTTGTCAGTGTGATCCTGGCTCAATAATCTCTTGGTGAGATTTTATATTGGGTAGGATCAGGTTTTTGCTGTTGCTCAACTTTCTTACAATGGTTTTCTGATTTGCATTCAATAGATTTTTCTGAAATCAAATCAGTAATGCAGAACTCTTGCACAATTTCCCAGGCTTCGCAACACCCCGACACCACTTGCAGCTGAGTAGCATGAAATTCTAACGCCAGCTTAGACTAAATTTATTTACACAGCGCAATTGATGAACATTTTCCCACTCTAAAGCCGAATATGGTCATGACAACGTCGCATTTGCAATATTTTTAAATCCCAGATGCGTGCAACGCATACCGGGCGATTGCCATCAAAAGAACAAATCTCTATTTGAGCGAGTTAGTTTTTTTCCTACTCGCAAAGAATGTCAAGTTTGCAATGTGTCAGGGTTGCCAGGCATTCCGGTTTTTATGCCATTATTCTAAGACTTTTTATCCCTTGTTTGCTATTTGGACAAAATGCAAACGATCGATCATTTATTTTAATTAGCTACAGTGTCGATTGAGCCGCAATAACAAAGTATCAACTTTCCTCGACGATGCATTCTTAGTTTCTTTGTTCGAGATGGATATCTGGAAAGGGTCCTTCACAACTGTGCAAGTGCTTGTATGTGTGTGTGTGTGTGTTTGTTTAAGTTTGTGAATGTGGCCTGTTTGATATTGCATCCTTTTTTTAGGGTTGGCTTGTTGCTGTCGTTGTTTTTTTTAAATATAATCTAGTCAATGTTTATCACACGTGACGAATTCATAGACTCTATGACTTGCCATGCTCTGTCCTTGACACGCCATTAAATGAAGTTCGAGTGTTTCATGAAAAATGGGACAGAGATTTAAGTGTATAAATGGAGAAATAATAGTGATAAAAAAAGGTTCATCAACACTTTTAACTTTCTTGTTAGTTGTCAAGAGTAAGAATGTCGACTCATTTGTTATTATTTAAGGACAGATGTGGTATCATTTAAGCCATATGTGGCAGCTGTGGCTTTGCTAAGGACAACATATTTGTAAAAAGAATTGTGTTTAGTTTAGTTAAGTTTGCATTATTTCTGTTTATAGTTTGGCAGAAAAGTGTCGAAATGAATTAAGTTAAGTTTAGTTAAGTTTGCATTATTTCTGTTTACAGTTTGTCAAAAAAGTGTCCAAATGAATTAAGCCTAATCATCTGTACTAAATCTCTCATCATAATCTATACAAGAAATCTTAAAATAAGCATGAGATTGTCGTAACAGATGATTGATGATGTCCAACGTATGCCACAAAGTTAGGTTAAGCCAGCTTTAAACGCAAAATGACCTCAACGGAAGAACGTCGACCAACCAACGCGAAGCCACGTTACAAGCGCACTCATACCAGCACATGTAAAGGCGGTAATCCGTTGAGAACATGTCGCAAAAATTGTCACAAAGGCACATGTACAACATCAGCAACAACAGAAAGAAAACACAAAATACAAGAACAACAAAAAGGTTAGCACAACGCTAAAACAGATTAATGCACTTTAATGTGCATTGCACAATGCAAGCTCAACAAACACAAGAACAACCAACAGTAACAACAACAACAACAAATATTGTTAAATCCTGCCTGGGCTACTTTTGTAAATTACAAGAGTTTGTGTTTTTTTTTTCAAGTGTAGCCTTTTGCTTCTGCTGGTAGCTAGATGAATGAACGGTAATTCATCCCATCTTGTTCTTGTTTTTCTAGTCATTGAAGATGACGTAGGTGAGTTCTTCTTCCTACACACACACACATACGCCTAGATTTCATGGGAAGCATTCCCATGCGGGTGTTTGCGTAAATAATTATTCTGCGAATTGGGAGTTTGACCTAAATGACCACTTGGCACATTGTCAACGCTAATGATTAACATGCTGGGCTGGATTGCTCTTTTTATTGCCAAGTTATAATATTTTCCTTCATATTGTGTGGGAAAGTATTGAGAGTTTATAAATAAAGTGAAAGGTCACTTTGATAAGGAATAATTACATCTTCGAAA
This sequence comes from Dichetophora obliterata, assembly GCA_963920525.1. NCBI lineage: Eukaryota > Metazoa > Arthropoda > Insecta > Diptera > Sciomyzidae > Dichetophora > Dichetophora obliterata. The sequence continues at coordinate 216,595,367 of OY986436.1, read as the reverse complement.
TTATATACACATTTAAAAAGAGGTTTATAATTGATAAACAAATAACAAATATATTCATATATATAATTTTGCTGACTTAAAAATAGGTGCCTCATTCGACGGAACACTCACTTTTTCCATAATTTTTTTTTAATTCCCCAAATACTTTTTGTAAAAATTGTCTGATATGGAATTGAATTATTTTCACGAATTTTGGTTATGTGATTGAATTGATCCAATAAGAGATCCTTTAACTAGCCCATTCAAGCCCAATAATGCGGGCCAGCTATTATATTGCAGTTGTGTACACATGTATTCACAAGTAAGGGGATTACGCTCTAAGACGCGAGACCTATTTTTAATGTCTCAAAATTTGTCTGAAGATATTATCGCATTGACTGAAACGTGGTTAAATGGAAGCATTACTGACTTGGAATTCTTTGATAATAGTTTTGAAGTATATAGAAAGGATAGACACGCTGGCAATACTTCTGCTGTTGGTGGTGCTGTCTTATTAGCTGTGAGGAACTTTTTTATTAGTTCCATTATCGATATTCCCTGCTCTTCTAATATCGAACTTATATGCATTATGGTTGTACATTGTAATTATAACGTATATGTTTTTAATGCTTATGTTCCTCCAAAGAGTAGTGAAGACGACATTTTTTTGTTGGAAGATTTTAATCTGCCTGACTTGACGATGATACACATTTTTGTGCATCTAATTCGAAGACACGCCAAGAGCATATGTTTGTTGATAATATTGGGGGTTGGAATTAATTTTAAAGGTTTTTTTTCGGTTTTTGAGCATTTATTTAGAAACAACGGTACAATGTATATTATTCAAAGTATTGTCCATCGTTAGCTACAACATTTTCCCATCTTTCTGGCAGCATATGGATTCCGCGCCGGAAGAACGATTCGTCTTTTGAGGCAATCCACGAATCGACCCATTTTTTGGTATCCTCGTAAGAAGTGAAGCGCTGCTCAGCCAAGCCATGCGTCATCGATCTGAATAGGTGGTAGTCGGAAGTGAGCTCATAGTACACGACACCCTTCTGATCCCACCAAATACACAGCATAAGCTTGGCGCCATGAATATTCGGCTTGGCCCTCGATGTTGATGCATGGCCGGGTGGTCCCCACGATTTTTTTCGCTTAGGATTATCGTAATGGATCCACTTTTCATCGCCAGTGACAATACGATGCAAAAAACTCTTCCTTTTATGCCGTTGAAGCAGTTGTTCGCACATGCAAAATCGCCGTTCAACGTCTCTCGGCTTCAACTGGTACGGCACCCAATTTCCTTGCTTTTGAATCATTCCCATGGCCTTCAAGCGTTTGCCGACCGTTGATAAGTCGACTCCCAATGATTCTGACAATTCTTGAAGGGTTTGACACGGGTCTTCATCGAGCAAAGCCTCCAATTCCTCATCTTCAAACTTTTTCGGCTGGCCCGGACGCTCTTTGTCTTCCGTATCAAAATCACCACTTTTAAACCGACGGAACCAGTACTCACAAGTAGAAATCGATGGAGCATAGTCCCCGTAAGCCTCAGTAAGCGTGCGTTGTGCTTCAACCGCTTTTTTCTTCAAATGGAAGCACAAAAGTAAACCTTCCCGCAAATTGCGTTTTGTTGGAACGAAAGTCGACATGTTCACAGAGAAAAAAATATATGTTGTTTACACTTCAGTGGAATGACACATACTGAAAAATGAAGCTTAGACAATGTGCTTTGAAATGAATATAGTCACAGGTGTGCCCGATGCGATATATTGATAGTTACGCCATCTCTTAGAAAACCTTTAAAACTAATTCCAACCCCCAATATATGTTCTGACTTACAACAAGTAAATTGTATTTATAAAAGTCGTGAAAGACTTCTTGACCAGGTCTTAACTACAGACTGTAACAACGTGATTGTAAAGAGAGCCCAGGGGCGTACCGAGGCTATTTTTATTGGGGGGTATTAATGTATTTCGGCCGACTGGATACCCTTAAGTCCCGACTTTTTTTTAATTACAACATGGTTGAATTATATAAAGTTGCTTATCCGTTCGATTTATATAAATAAATCTTAAGGGGTCTTTTTCATTTGAACGGCTATGAAGAACACTCTTTAAGATAGCCCATTGCTGCGTAATATTATCTAAGTTAATGCGATCAACTATGTCCTTTTCCGATGAAATCATTAATAAGTCATTATGTAACGTGAGTTACTTTGCGTGGTTCTTAAAAAGTGTTTAACTAACTTTAATTTGCTGAACATTCTCTCATTTCCTGAAACAGTAACAGGCACTGTACACAGCAAACGCGACATTTTGTTAACTGCAAGAAGAGATTTTTTATTGCATTCTGAAACATTAGCTGTACCCGATGGAGTTTCAACGCCTTCGCATAGATCATAGAATACTTCAAATTCCGCTTTCATTTAAAGTGAATCCCACAAACAATTTTTTGGTGACAATTTTATTGATTCTAGAATTCGCTTTTGGGTCAAGTGAGTAGAAGATAGAATTGGATTAAAGAGTTCATTCAGAGGCTTTATTGTTTCTAAGCAACTGCTTAATTTATCTCGCATCAGTGAGGGTATCTCATCCAATACAATTTTGAATTCTCTTCTTTAAAAACAGTTCATCGAAAAATAAGCCGCGTTGGCATTGTTATCATCCAAACGTTTCGGCGCAAGACGACGGCGATGTCGAATTGAGAATTCCTTTTCAGCATCAACATTAAAAGACTTTAACAATGCAGCAGCCCTACTAATTAGGTTACCCGTACCTTCAGAATTTATTTTTTCTAATGATTTAAGGGTACAAGAAATAATTTTCATAGCTTCTTAAATATTCAGTTCAACGGCTTCAAGAGATTCAGTCAGAAGTTTCATATTTACTTGCACATTTTTCATAAAAACAAGACTTATAATAAAGTCCACAGAAATGAGTTGGTTTGATAGCGAATATGCAGCATTTCGAGTTCACTTGTCAATTTTCTTAGAGCTTTGAAAAATTTCGTTTAAAATATCAACAATGACATAAAGCAATGCTTTTATAATAAATGAATTTTTAATGCAAATTTAAAAATGGTGTTCTTTTTGCCATCATCTCGAGTTTAAAAGTTAAAACGGACCTTTTTTTCAATAGTTTGACTGAGTCTTTTAAATTCCTTATTTGTTTATTTATTATAACTGTATTTAAATTAAAATGTTAAGTCCATGAAATTAAAGATTTTACATCAGACTTCTTGAGCTAAGAAAATTTCTTTGAATATGTTGGCCGATTTCGGTCATTAAATTTTTTGTTACAAATGTTGGGTATTTCTGGATAAAAATTTAAATTTCAGAAAGTTCTACAAAAACGTATAAATTGGGTTTTAAAAAGGTAAGTATGTGTGGCGACTGAGTAAACCTTTGTTCGTTTGGGCTTGTTTTATTCCACTTATTTTTTCAACTTTTTGACAAAGTATTTGTACCAGGGACTGTGTTCATTAAACCATATACCAAAAACTAAAACATTAATCATTATTATATGATTTCCACGTTTTTGCTTAGATATAAAAATAAAAATCTGATTTTATCTTTTAAATCTTAAATACAAATTGTCCTTTCATTAATATATTTTTGGTCAAATAAATATATCATTTTCGGTTTTTATTTTTGGCCAAGGACACGGTTGCACAATTGGACTAAAAATGGTCCATTTTTTCTAGTTGGTCAGCTGCTCTCGTTTAAATTACTATGCATTACTATTTCCGAACTTTTTTAACAAAATTTATACTACTTTTCTGAACTTTTTCTGCATTTTGTCACAAAGGAACACTGGATTCGTTTGCAACAATTCAACGCTGATACGACTTAAAATGAGTTGGTCGACTGAAGTTTTTTAAATGTACGACTGAAAGTGAATTGGCCAACTGAAGATAGTTTTGGGTATGAATTATGAAATTAAAATGAAATAGCCGACTATAGTTGGTTTTTGTTATGAAAATGGCAATAAAAGGTACGACTGGTTTTGATGCGTTCATAATTATTGTTTATAAAAATCAATATTTTAAAAAATTTTAGGAAAATTTAACAATTAGGCCGACTCTAAAAAAGTATGGAGGGTAGTCTACCCCCTTATTCCCCGCTAGTTACGCCCCTGAGAGAGCCCTTCATACTCTTAGTTCTGTTAATGACTACCATCCACCACTGAGCAAATGGTACAAGTCCGACAGAGAAAATATAGTGAATTCCAATTCAATGGGTAAAGTCTATGAATTCAATTTTAAAAAAGCTGACTATTTGAAGTTGAATCATTTACTTCATAGTATACTTAATGTAATTGTAGAATATTTTAATGGTAATACTGAACTGGGAAGAAATATGAAAATGGAAGAAATATGTATGTAGCTTAAACCTCTATGACCTAGAAACCTTCAAGCTTTTGTTTCTAAATTTTGAAAAATACTCAACTACCTTGTATCACAATTATTTAGATAGTATTAAGCTGAGAATATTGTCTGATCCAGAAAAGTTTTGGGGTTTCATAAACACAAAAAAAAAAATCTGATGGATTCCCCTCATCATTTAAAACTCCTGATGGATTAACTGACGATCCCATAATAATTTGTGGCCTATTTGCCACTCCGTTTAAAGAGTCATTCGTTGGACCCTATATCTTTTAATTCAGCGGTTATTTTAAAGTATATTGGATCGATTGAAGAAGATTTTAATGCTGTGCCTGACGGAATTCCTACCGCAGTGTTAAGGAAATGTGGTTCCGTTCTTAGCCAACCACTGTCCATGCTATTCAATGAATCAATTTGGGAATGTAATTTTCCACTTTTTTGGAAAAAATCTTTTATAAGTCCTATTTATGAAAAAAGTTGTAGGAATGATATTAACAACTATAGGCCTCTCTCTAAACTCTAATCGCTTCCAAAACGTTTTGAGCGGCTCGTGTATGATCGTGGGAAGGTCATAACAACTCGTCAGCATGGGTTTGTTACTGACAGATGCACTGTGTCTAATCTCCTCGATTTTACAACATTTTGCTTAAATTCAGTTTATTCAGGTTACACTGATTTTAGTAAAACATTAGATGAACTACCACTAAATCAATTGTATTTAAACTAAAGTTAATGGGTTTTACACAATTTTTTGTAAGCTGGATCAAATCGTATCTGATCAAATACGATTTCGAGGTGTATTGTCTGCTGAATTTATTGCTGAATCAGGTGTTCCTCAGGGAAGTCACCTGGGTTCACTTCTGTTTATTTTAGCCATTAATGATGTAACCCACATCATCAAACACTCTCATCTACTTATCTATGCAGATGACATGAAAATATGCAGAACAATAGATGCTAAAGAATATTCAGATCTGTTCCAGTCTGATTCGAAATCCTTTGAAATTTGGTGTTTTAAAAACAATATGTTTCTAAATCCATATAAATGCCAAAATATGACCTTTTCGCGAAAAAGGACTAATTTAATTTTTGATTATAAGATAAAAAAATACTGCTTTTAATCGTGTAGATGCTGTCGACAGTAGGTTAGAGCTATCAAAACTACTGCTTAGCGACATCTATGGCCGTGCTTCGCAACTCCCCACTGTAGCCAACAATAAAATTATCAGTAAAAAATATCAACAAATATAAAAATAAAGATATAGTTACATAACCTTTTGATTGTTACAAATTTATACACTGCTTTCACATTTCAGATGGGGGCCAATTTGTTCGCCTGTCTGGTATATCATTAAAAACGGCGCAGAGCACTAAATCAAAAATTTTCCAAATTGCCAGCCAAATATTTTTGTATTATTTTTTTAAGACTAATAACAACGACATAACAACGGCAATAACAAAAAAAAAAGGGGAGAAATGCACTTTAATGACAGTGCAGCAAAGTGAGTGTTGAAGTGCAACAAGCAACATGCTGGGCGGTGGATAAGTAACGTTGTAATTGAACAAATAAACAAACATTTGTTTTGAGTACATTTTATAAGATTTAATTGTGTGTGAATTGCTGGATATTTTTAACCTCGAAAAATGAAAATTCTTGCAAAGAGGGAGTGAATAGTGCGTGCTGCAATGTTTAAAGTTTGCTGTAACAAACAGAAGGTGTTGCATGTTGCAGGCGTGTTATTAAAAATTATGAGCGACAAGCATTAAAATTAAGAGCTTCCAACATAAATTGAAGCAATTAAAATTTAATTTTAGCTCATTAGGCGCAACTGTTGGGGAGGGGGAGGGGGGCTTAGAAGTGTCAAAGTATCAGTGATCGTAAATAAGTTGCAACCAAAGTAAATAAAGTTGTTCGACGAGATTTTCAGCTGTTGAAGTGTTTTACTTTTGAAATGCGCCAGACTAATTGACGCGGGCATGAAACAGCATTTAAGAATCCTTATGCAGCCCCTCCATTTTATCCTGCTGAAATCGATTATTTATAAACTAAGAAATCATTTAATGATTATGAAACAAATATAACATTTTACCAAAACAAAACGCAACCAATAGTTTGGAATACATGTTTGAAAACAAAAACGATAAATTGAAAAACATTATCGCACGCAATCTTTTCATTAAGGATACGAAAATTAGTGCTGTTTGTTATTGCGTTCTAGTATATCATCTCAACGCTATCCTCACCAACAAAATACCTTTTGTCAGCTTTTGCCCTTCAGTTTGGAAACAAATTTAAAAAGAATAAAATAAACAGGTAATCCTTCATTAATCAGCATGACGTAAAAGCAAATAAAAACTAAAGTGATACCCAAGGAAATTGCCGCATATCGAAAACGTGAGAATTAGGCATTATCTCTTAAGCTTATAAATTGAAGAGTTACCACAAGATAAAATGTGAACGCTCACAATATTACCAGCTTTTTATGCGGCCAGCTTTGATGAATCATTGTTGAAATGATTACATCGATCACAAAGGACCGCTTGAGAACACGTATTAAGAGGACGAGAAAATCATTTTATTGCTTGGTCAGTTATCATTGATGGATTGATTGCTGGTTTAATTAAAACTGCTGTCAATGCTAGGAATAATTTGGTTCGGAATACTTTTATATTTGAAAAATTTGGTCAAATTTAAAAAATTTCTATTTGATAAATATATCTACAGAAAGACGTTAAGACCTATTGGTGCAACTTAATACAAGTAAATTGATTATCTCGTGTGCACAGACACATACATAATTAATATAATCTTAGTTTCAAGCAAAGCTTAAACATTGTCCACGCCATCTGGTGGTATCAGCCAAAAAAGTGATTTACCAGGAGGGGGGATCGTAGAAAAGAGAGAAGAGCAACTTTAAAATAGACTCTCAAAAATATTTGTGTCTAAATATTACTAACAACTGCGTCCATTCTACGAATTTTATTCGTAGTTTTCAGCCACGAATAGGATTCATAGAATCGACGTTTATTAGTACATAATACGAATATTTTATTCGCATTCTTAACAAGCAAATTTATATTGTACGAATACATTTGTTACATTTATGAATGATCGTAATATCTTATAACTAAACTGCGGATTTTTATACAGAAATTTTTTTTTTCTCAAAATAAGTGTTTTAACGGTTCTTACCTATATCTTTCTATATGGTATAGAGTTTATTTAAGTTTTTGTTATACGCAAATTATATGCAAGTTATATGCAAGTCATATGCAAGCAATATGCAAACAATATGCAAAGTATATGCAAAAAACTTTTAACTTAAAAAAGTTTAAAATTTCAGTTTTTATTGTAATCAAAACAATTTTAAGGTATTTTTTTATATATAACAATAGTTCCATTATTTTTTCCTTTATTCGTGTGTTTTTAAAGTGTGTGTGCAATAATTTCAATTAATTTTTTTATTAATTATGGACTGAACCAGCAGGCCACAGATAAACAACAAGAGAGTGAATGATTTTAAACAGTTATACACTTTAACAAATCAGAGCAAAAACAATAACAAATATTATTTAAAAAAGGTTCTTTGTTAAATTTTGATATTAATCAGTGGCTGATCTTTCGCTGGCAAAATTAAAAAATTATGTAAATTATTATATTTTTTAATGTTTTAATTCGTTTGTTTTCATATAATAATTCCATTTTTTGAATTCTAATTCTGAAGAAAAATATTACAAAATAGAGTTGCACCAGTATTACAAAACAAAATAATCGAATACTACTTATAAAATCTTAATTTACGTGGAATTAAAAACGGCATCTTTGTGCACAAGTGAAAAAACTATAGCAAAATTTGTATGCAATATATCTGTGCCGATAAGCAATAATAGTTTAACCCTTTCAATACCTACAGGACACATGTGTCCCATTGAGTGTTCTTATTTAACAAGAACGATATCATTCTCATATATTAAGGGTATTACTTCACTGCTGTAATTTTCAAAATGCTGAAATTTCCGAAAACTTAAGTGCAATTGTTGTTGTTTTGGTTTTCCGAAGTTTGCTTAAATTTAATCACTTATTGAGTTGATCAGAGTTGCCAGGTGCCTTTCACCATTTACCCCTAGATTGGATTTCAAATCCTCCCAAAATTCCCCTAAAAATGTTTTCGAAAAACATACAAAAATTTCTGAAAAGTAGTGCAACTGCTATGCAAGCATTTAAAGGGCTGAGCTGTTGAACGTTTACAAGGACAGAAAGTTTTTTCATAGTTCTCAATTTTCCAATGTGAAATTAACATTAAAATTAAGTCTTACTTTAGAAAGGAGGCTCCGTCTCCTACGTCTTGATATATTTTTGGGCATATCGTTTTTTTCCCATATTATTTTTCTAAAAGATCAAAGAACCAAGGCATGCGCCTTATACAAGCAATGTATGGTCTTTGACCTGAAAGGAAAGAGATAGATTATTAGAGGAAGAATTGATTGGAACCATACTTGAATTATCGCATAGGCGGAACAAACTTGAAAGACAATTTTAATTGCTTACAGCAGAGGCTAGTGTTATGCCTTAACCTCGGCAAGTATTTCCAGCCCTCAGTTGCTCCTGTCCTATAATTCAACATTTTCCACAATTTAGTTGTGGATTTATTGTTTCAATAATTCTTAAATGTAGTAAAGAACAAATAAAGCGAAAAGAACTATGCCTGAACCCGGACTCGAACTACAAAGGCCGACTTACTTTGTTTTTAGTTTTTACACTGAATCAATCAATTGCAAGTAAAGCGCGAAGCAAGTTTGAAGTGAAGTGGGAAATGATTGGTAATTAATTTTAAGTGCTGCCAATTCAGCTGTTTTTATAAATTGTTGCTGAAATACCCAAGAAGTAAAATATCTTCTTTTCTTAAATTTTTAAATTATTTTAAGGAAAAGTAAGAAAACTTTATTTCCAAACGAAAATTTTCCAAATACTTCTAAAAACATTGAATCTCTCTAAAAAAACCACTAAAGATTCATTTCCCCTGAAGTCCCTCAACACAGTTAAAAAACCTCTAAGTCTAGGGGAAATCGCCTAATCTGGTAAGGCTGGAGTTGATGAAAAATAATCATCGGAACATTGTGAAGAAAAGATGTGTTCAGTAACCATAAGCAAATCTGTTTAATGAGTGTGAGTCGTTGTGAATATGATAATTTCAATATAAGAGCATTCTGTCAAATCTCTCCTAAAAGCTGATGCAATGTATGCGAGCAAGAACAAAATTATCATTAATTCTATTGAAGCCGATCATATAATTTAGTTTTGCTAATTTTTTTGGCATTATTTTTCTATTAAAAGGCAGAAAGCACAAGTTTTTTAACATAATTATTTATTTGGGTAACAAGCCCACCAACGAAATGAAACAATGGCGATTTTAAGCTTGGCAGATACATGTAAAAAAAAAACGAAATATTACAAACGGTCGCTTACTTCAACTCGTCGGAAATTTCCGATTTCTGAAATTTCAGCAATGAAGTGATTACCCTATTGTTATATATTTTCATCCCATAATTTTTTGCATGCCATGCGATTATTTACGCATAATTTAATTCCGTTAATCCTAGTTGGTACAAAAAAGGAGACGCTGTTGAAATATCATGCCCTAGGCCAATGACGGAGCTTGTATTTTTGAAAAAAAATCCGTATTGAATGGGTTAAGTCTAATTTTAAAGTTTGGAGAAATTTTGCTTCAAAATTTTCAATCACCATATAAGTTATATGAAAAGGTCTTTAGTTTTCGTATCATAGTTTTTGCGTAGGTAACTCAAGAAGCTCCAGATTTTGTGTGTTCATAGTTGACTTAAGCGATTATTGCTTATCGACACGATATATGCAACATATGCAAGTTGTATGCAAATTGTATGCAAGTTGTATGCAACGTATGCAAGATATATGCAACGTACGCAAGATATATGCAGCGTATTCAAGATATATGCAACATGTATGCAATTGCATAAAAATCCTCAGTCTACTTATAACGAAAAAAAATTATTCTGTCTGAGCTTGGGTTTGAACCTCGGCTCCTTAGCTTACGGGCCACGCATTCTACCAGTAGGCTATAGTCACTTTACAATCATACAGTTCCTTATGTTCTGTTTGTGTTCGACAAACAAAGCTGAACGATTTCGGTTTTCAATTTTTTAAACTCTACTAATAATTCGTATATTCTACTAAAAATTCATGGTCAGCCTACGAATGAATTGTTTCTACTAATATTCGCCCTTATTCTTGAACCCGCGCTCGCTCTCAAAACGACGTCGAAACAAAATTGTTGTATTCTGGAAACTTTTAATTTCGACGCTGAGATCTGCAGTCATTATTCATGTCAATTGTTGAGCAAACGTCGTCAAATAAATATTTAAATTTTTGATCGTAGCAATGATCTTCGACGACAATTCATTAGTGAAACGAGCTCTCGACGACGATATCTACTCGACGCGGATTCAAGAATAGGGGTGATTATTTTTCATTTGTAAATAGTACGAACGCATTAGTTAATACTACGAATGTAATGAAAGAAATTACGAAGTTATTCGTACGAGAAATTTACGAATATTATTATTTATATGTACACAATCATTTGTGCAATGCACTAATACGAATTATTGCTTTTTGTTTAAGAATATCATTAGTATTTAAAACAAATACGCTCGTCGATACTACATCAGGTATTAGAAAAATTTTAGCAATTACTTCGTAAAGATATCACAATACAAATACTTTATATATTGTATGAATATTTGTAGAATTTAGGAACATTTTGTGTACCAATATCATTCGTAGAAATTTTACTAATAATTTTTTGAGTGCACAACTCTAATAAAGTTAAAGGCTTGACCAAAAATAAAATCAACTTGTTCTGAATAACAATTCATGGTCATATTAGTTCGGATGTGTTTGTTATAACATGTATCGAATCAAATGCACGTAAAACAGCGGGTTGGTCACAGCTGAATCACTCAAGACTATTGAAGAGGAAATGTATCTCTTTCCGAAACAGGCTGTTTAGGCCCCTATTATGTACGTATTATGTATGCGATGGTATGCGAGTTGACTCGCTTCAACTACATTTTTTTCATATAACGTATTGCATATATTTTAATTGAACCATGTAGTTTGCTACCATCTATTAAGAATTTTCAAACGACGTAGTTCAACTGAAATGTATGTAATAAGTTATACGAAAAAAAATTAGTTGAATCTAGTCAACTTAAGTTGAGTTGTAATACATAATAGGGGCCTTAGTCTGCTGTGTGTTTGACTTTTTACAAAGTTGCTGTTGTTGCTGTTACCTTATTTTCATAAATTACTTAGCCTTAAGCTCCAAATTTTAACCTTGTAATATTATCAAAGGTCACAATAAACTGTGTTATGCTATGTTCAGGGACCAAAAATAACAGTTATTTTCGAAATTTCCATTCAAAAAGTCAAATGGAAAATGTAAGTATATTCGATATTTGTATATAGCAATGTGATGCTTTTTAGCTAAAGAATAATTATTTTTAATGATTTTAATTTTTCTGATTTTTAAAAAAGAGTCAATAAATAATCGTTATTTTTTGACCAATTTTATTTCGATCAAAAATGAAATTTAAAATTTGACTTCTATTTTTTTGATCAAATATAAAAGTTAAGATTTGGCTTTTATTTTTTTAATCGTTTTATTTTCATGCGTTTGTGTTTCGAGAGTTTCAAGTTACTCTTTGTTGCTCTCTTCTCTCCTCTTTTTGTGCTTAGCAAGCACAGCGCACCAAAAAAAAGAGCCTTGAGCAAGCGAAAAGTAAGATACATGTAACTCAGTGTTGCCACTTTGTGAGTAATTCCTCAAAACGGGAGGAATTTAAAGTAGCTGTGAGTAATTTTTGAGGAATTTTATTTTGAGGGATTTTTGAGGAATCTGAAAATTCTTAGAATTTTTTTTAATACATGTACAAAAAAACTTTCGCAGCACCTTTTTCTAGTTGGTAGAAACATTCCTTTAAAATAAACTGAACACTGAACTTTCCGATTGTGTTTCCCAGTCTCTATAAAAAAAATTGAAACAAGTGCAAACGAACTTAGTAATTGGCGTACGGTTTTAGCTAAAAAGAGTTTAAACATAAAATAAATACAAGAAAAAGGATACATGGTTGCACTCTGCATCGGAAGCAAAGGCATGCATTGACTATTATTTCTATTGTAGCAATTATCGACTAACTCTTTAAATCATAAAAAAAAATTTTTTATACACTGCCAATTTTGACCATATTTTTATTTTGACTGATTTTTATTGTGATACCGTTATTTTTGCGAAATCCAACTTAGTGATGCCATATTACATCATTGTCCTTATTGGGCTAGAAATATTTTAGAGCACTCCTTGAAGTAAAAGCCAGCAAAAACGAGCATATCAAATTTGGCTGTTTAAGATCTCGATAATGAGTAGAGATTATTTTTACCTCGATTATTTTTTAGATCCAGAGTCGTATTAAAAACGACTTTTTAATATAAAAAAATTAGTAGATATATTTGTTTTCAAATTAAGTAAAAGTAATATCATTGCTATTCTTTTTTTCCCCTAATGCATCAGTTTAGCGAGTATTTACTAAACAATATCACTAGTTTGAGAAACCGACTCTATACAAAAACAGTTTTATCATTTAATAAGCTTTTATTTTTAATAAACAAAGGAATTAATGAAAATAGTGATGACCTATTTGAATAAAATGAAAACATGTTTGAATTGAATTGGAAAAATAAAGTTCCATATATATAATTTATGCTTATAACTAAAATTTTTTAACAAAGACATGCGTTAAAACTAAAAAAAACTTTTTTATTTACATTTTTAATTCTTGTGAGCACAATATTCTAGATATTTTCATAAAGTTAGGCTGAAAGGATGAGAAATCAATGTGGCTTTTAACGTGTGCCATTTAATGGAAGTTAAAATATATTTTTTTCCATAGGTATGAAAACCACAAACGATTTTAAAATACGAGCGGATATATTTTCTCATCCAAATTACGTCAAAACGTTTATGAAGCTACTCAAACAAAGTAAAAAATATATTTTCCGGATTGGTTTTTTTGGATTTTTTCAATACTTAAAGTGAAGAAAAATTTAAAAAATTGCAAATTTCAAATTCACTTTTGTATAGAAATATGGCATCGGTGATGACAATTCCACAAAATAAAATTTACACCGTTTTGCTTGTCGTCCTCAAAGGGTTAATATAGATGTCCAATAAGATAGAAAATATATAGGAAAAAATATAATTGTTTATGTTTACTTGATAAATAAAATATCGTTTGAAAAAAAATTGTTCATTAAAATTTGAGGAATTCTTGAAGAATTTGGGTATTAAAAAGTGGCAACACTGATGTAAATGCAGTGCTGTGCTCACAGCAAAACAAAACAGAACAATGTTTTTTATTTCGTTTGACATCTATTGTCTTAAGGAGATTGATAAAAAAAGTTCGTGGCGACAACTGTTTCCAGCTAATCTAGTTATATTTAAAAACACTTACCAACAATTAAGCTTTGACCCCAAATGTAGACTGCATTTGTGTATTCAAAAATCCAAGTCTACAGTATAGTATATATCCTGCACCATACCAGCGGTGTCCACTATTTGTTGGGCTACTTTAATTTCAATGTCACATCGTGTTATCTATACAAAATAAAAAAAGCAAATCAAAAATAGATAATGTAACCTTGGAATTTATTTATGATAGCTTTTACAAATATATAACTGAAAAACAATGTTACTAAAAGGTTTCGGCACTATGTTCTTAACATAATATAGAAGGATCTTGGCAGTAGACACATTTAAGAAAAACATAAAACTCACGTTTAATGTTTAAAAGAATTTGTTTTAAGAATTTGTTTTAATTTTTTAAAATTTTAAGGTTGAAAATAAACAAACAAACAAACAACATTGCATGATATATTTTTATTAGTTAGGTATGCATGAAATTTACGCGAAGGAGAAAAAATCAAGTATTATATGATTGAACTTAGATAGAAGGATCCGACACTGTTGGTGCATTTTGAAAATTTTGGCGCAAGAAAAATGAGGTTAAGTGCCTGGTGCATTTTTTGGTGCTGTTTTTACTTTCAGAGGCACCAAATGTGCCTTAGTTTATGCCTTAATATTAAATGGAAATTGATCTCGAAATGTGATTTAATGATACAAGTGTATGAAATCATTAGTAATTTTTTTTGTTAGATTTGTTAAATGAGCTTTTTTAAGTAATTTAAATTTGTATACACCTGACGTAAATTCTTTTATAAAAAAAAAATAAATTGACGGTTCCGGATATAATTTGCGAATTTAATTTGGTGTTTTATTTTTTTAAAAACCTAATAAATCTGGTGCATTTTTTCGAATTTTTGGTGAATTTTAGAATTGAAAAGTTTGCAACACTGGGATCCGACAGAATCTCACTCATGCATAACCATGACTAACCTCTCAACCTAAGTACTATTTTTTTTTTATTGAGAGCATAAACAAATGAATGCAGCAATTCTATTTTAAACGTACTGAAAAATTAAAAATTATAGAATGACAACATCCGAAGTAGATCAAATTTACATAAAGCATCATTGACGGAAATAAAAACTTAAATTGGAGAAAAATCAACTTCAAACTGCCCAAGGAAAGTCTAAAAAATAATGGAAAGTTTTTAAAGCGAGGTGAATCCACTCCAATTGAGTCTATTATTTTAAATTATGGTTATAATGTCATTACTGACACGAAGAAGGTAATGAATTTAATAGTCTTTTTGCCTCAATTGGCCTACGTTCCTTTTCGAAGGGAAGCTTTCTCTCAGAAAAATTTCGTCAGCGATAGTTTTTCCTTTGATTCCATTTCTGGACAGGAACTCCTGACAATTATTAAATCACTGGACAGCTCTTTTTCTTGCGGTTTGCGATGATATATCCAACAACATCCTTAAAAATGTTGCACTGAATGTCGTTGATGTTTTAAGACACCTTTTTAACTTCAGTGTCTTTTCTGGAATTTTTCCTGATCAGCTCAAGAATGCGATTGTTATTCCTCTGTTTAAAAAAGCAGGCGAGATAAAAAAATTATAGACCAATTTCGGTGTTGTCCTCAATCTTGAAGGTTTTTGAAAGGGCGCTTAAGGCTAGAATAGTACACTGAGAAAACAAAAAATCAAAAACGCACATTTTAAAAACGTTTAGTAAAATTAATATTTTTAAAAATATTTTACGCCGTACAAAAATTAAAACGCACATTTTTAAATAGAAAAGTAAAACGAAACGTTTTTAAAACAACTACGAACATTTTACCATGACATAGTAAAATTCACATACTTTGTTTTAAAACACTTGTTAATGAAGAATTGTTTGTTATATATGTTTCATTGACTTATGTATTTGATATTTGTTCAGAAAATAAAATATTTTCGATTTCATCAGTCTGCAGTTTGCCTGCAAGAAAGTAATGAAGGAATTTGAGTTGGAGCATTTGCTGACACAACAAAAAGGTAAGTATTTTAAATAAAATTAATAATATCTGACAAAATTCTATTTTTTATAGACGCTGGGACACCGTATAATTTTTTAAAAAATTTTAACGAGATGAACATAGCTGATGATAAAATAACTAAAATAAAACTCTAATTTTGAAAACCAATGAAGTTTTTTTTAATTATTATGTTGATTTTATATGATTTAAGCACAAGTTTTTTTTAATTAATAGAGGAAATGCGGACTTCTGTAAATTCTTTGAATTAATGAGAAATAATGAACATTTTCGTTTTTAAAATATAAATAATTTTTGTACCATTGCATTTTAAAATGTTTATTGTTACAAATCTAACGAACATTTTAGAATCTAATTTTAAAATTTTCGTTTTTAAAATGAAAATAAATATTTTACATTTGAGAATATTTATTATTACAAATCAAACGAACATTTTAGAATCTCGTATTAAAATTTTCGTTTTTAACGTTTTACTACACGTTTAATAAACGTTTTACTACAGCATTTTAAAATATCCATTGTTGAAAATCAAACGAGAAATGAGGTTCGATGAGATGAGATTCTAAAATGTAAGTTTTGTAACGTGACGTTACAATAATAACAATAACATATATAAACAGTTTCAACATTTATATATATATGAGTTTTACTTTTGATTCTCACAACTGTACTTATTATCTTACTACATACATAAACTATTATAATATTTATATAACTTTTTCTTTTCACAACTGTACTATCTATTATAAGTATTATCTACTACAACAATATTATACACAAACTGTATTGGAATATTTATATATATATTACTGTTAATACGATTTTGTCAACTATACTATAAGTTATACATGTTACACATTTACTTGATCACCACTGTAAGACAGCTGCTAGAAAACAGAAAGACAAACAACTAATAAGTACCTATATACGCAACAACCAAACATATTAATGACACACAAACAACGGCGACCCATTCAACTAGCCCCCATTAAGAAAATATAAGAGGAATCATATAATTCCCAACTAGTTTCTACACCGAAGTATATATAAGGGTGACGTTGAGTCAGTACTAATCAGCCTTTTGTCTAGGTAAGTGCTCAGTGTGTGTGCATTGCACCAGGCACGAGGTACGGACCAGTCTATGGTCATTGAGCCTCAGCCTTAGCACACACAACAGCATTGCTGTATAATATTTTGGTTGCGCTGACAACTAGTCAGTGCAGATACATACTGGCTGCGGTACGGATCAGATTCTGATCATTGAGCCGCAGTCTTTTGCTTAGGGTTTTCTTGCTGGCTGCGGTACGGATCAGATTCTGATCATTGAGCCGCAGTCTTTTGCTAAGAGCATTCTTGCTGGCTGCAGCACGGATCAGATTCTGATCATTGAGTCGCAGTCTTTTACTTAGGTTTTGTCTGACTGGCTGCGGTACGGATCAGATCCTGATCATTGGGCCGCAGCACTGTGCTTAAACTCTATCTACCGGATTGTCGCACGGATCAGATTCTGATCATTGAGCCACAATCTTTATACCCATCATTTTATTTATATATATATTTTTAATAATCAGCCTTTCGTCTAGCCTTCCGTCTAGCCTTCCGTCTAGCCTTCCGTCTAGAACTCGCAGCATCAGAGAAAACAGTTTATCGAATACCGATTACCCGAAACCGATTACCTGAAACCGACAACCTGATACCGAATACTGGAAATATTTGAACCGAAGCGAGAATAAATTATTAAAAACAACCGACCGCCGACTAGCACCAGCTGACACTCTTAACCCTTTTACGGATACCCAGACCCAACTGCAACTGACTGCACTACCATCTTACGCTGTCGAAATATTATAATAAGCGATTGATAATTGTAAATAAAATTAAGCTTTGAATTGAAAACTGCGTCTTTTTATTTAATCAAAGGTTTGTGGATCCTTTGAGCGATCCTGGAGCGGCTGAGCTAACCTCAGCCTTCGATAAAACCACTGTTACAAATGGCGCCCGAGCAGGGACCTGACTTCAGCAGCAACTGTGGGAAAAATACTACTACAACCACCAACGACGTCGAAGCAGGCCAGACGCAAAACAGCATGCAGCAGCAGTCAGACCTAGCAGCAGAATCTGCTTCACAGCAGCAGAACAAAGAAGCTCAATATTTATCAACGGATTCTATTGGCTGGGTATACCTGTTGAAAAAGGACAGACTTATCAGAGAGTGTCAGAGATTCGGATTGGAAACGGATGGGTGCGTCGTACAACAGCTGCGGCGACAACTCAGCGATTTTATTAAAAACAAGCGTAGCCGGAGATCGACAGAGAATTTGTTGAAAGAGCTGGAAGAAGAAGTAACTCGAGACGAAAATACCACCATCATCACCAATAAGGGTGACGTTCATAACAACTTAATAACGTTTGAGGTTCCACGCACTTCTCAGCCGCTTACCCTAGCTCCTCGTTGGACTGACTCTGAAGCAATCAATATGGTGCAGCGGTGGGAGCTTTACTTTGATGGAGGAGATAACCTGTTGGATTTCCTCGAGCGCATTGAGGAACTTGCAGAATGCCACCGCCTTACCCCAAATATGATTTTGCCATCACTTCCTGCAATCTTGCGAGGCAAAGCATTGCAATGGTACCGGGTAAAGAAGGAAACAATCTCGTCATGGGAAACTTTTAAAACGGAAATCAAACGGTTCTTCATGCCAAAAAGGTACCTGGCACAGCTCGAAGAGAACATTTACCATAGGAAACAATGGCAGCGAGAGAAGGCCAGAGACTATATACTGGCCATCCAAACTCTCATCCGTCAACACCCGCAGCTAAAGCTTCTCGACCACACCGACCGTATCTATGATGGGCTGCGGGTAGAGTACAAGCTATACGTACGACGAAGCGACTTTGCCTCACTGGATGAATTAATGGAAATGACTGATGAATACGAGCTACTTAAAAAAGATGAAGCCAAGTCAAACCGACAACCAAACTACTATTTAGGCGAACATGGCGAAACTACCCCATATGAGAGGAGAACCCATTGCTGGCGATGCAAGCAATACGGCCACCAGCGCCACCAGTGTCGAAACAACAGAAAGCTGTTCTGCTCACGGTGTGGAAAAGAGGGAGTGTTTTCTAAAACTTGCGAGTGTGAAATTTCGAACGCCCCTGCCTCGGCAGCAGATGTCACCAATCGATATTACGTAGAAATTGACATTTTTGGGTTGAAAACTCTAGCCCTTATAGACACAGGCGCTACCCTAACCTACCTCAACGGAGTAGTTCAGGAGCATCTAAAAGCCCAGGGAATAAAGCCACGTCAACATGCCCGACGAGTACAATTAGCCGACAAAACTAGTATCACCTGTAATGAAGTTTTCCCTATTGAAATTAAATTGAATGGAAAGAAAACTCGTATACTCGCATCATATTTACCCACGCTGGCTGAACCGATTATATTAGGAATGGACTTTTTACATGAGCGTAATATAAGTATCTCATTGGATGGAATCAGTCTGGCAACACCAGTAAATACCGCAGCGCCAACTTTATATCAAGTTCATGCACTAACCAGCAGAGAGTTTTTAACTACGGAGCAAAATATCAAGCTAGAAAAAATTCTCGAGGAGAACTTGGTTGCCTTTAGCAAAATCCAGGGGCACTGTACCATCGGCACTCACAACATTCATCTCAAACACCAAGAACCAATAAAGCAACGATACTATCCTCGCAATCCCGCGATGCAATCTGTCATAAACCAAGAAGTAAATGAACTTCTCGCGTCCGACCGAATCGAACCATCCTGTAGCCCCTACAGCTCACCGATTGTACTTGTCCGCAAGAAACAAGGGACCAGGAGAATGTGCATCGATTACCGTCAGCTTAACGCGGCCACACAACCAGATGCATACCCCTTACCCCAGATAAATCCTATTTTGGATCAACTCAGGGAAGCAACCTTTATTTCATCTATAGATCTCAAAAACGGGTACTGGCAGGTACCACTCGGAGAAGAATCCAAGCCGTGCACTGCTTTCACCGTTCCAGGCAGGGGCTTGTTCCAATGGAAAGTAATGCCTTTTGGTCTTCACTCCGCACCAGCAACATTCCAGCGCATCTTGGACCAAGTCATTGGACCAGAATTACAACCAAAAGCCTTCGCGTACCTGGATGACATTATTGTTCTGGGGAAAACCTTCGAGGACCACCTTCAAAACTTGTCCGCCGTGTTCAAACGTTTATTACAAGCCAACCTTCAAATTAACTTCGAGAAAAGCGAGTTTGTCCGAACTAGCGTGAGATACCTAGGACACGTGGTGAGTTCCGAAGGCATCCACACTGACCCCAGTAAAGTAGAAGCAATGAAGGAAATCGCCACTCCAACAAACATTCGCGAGCTAAGACGGGTACTAGGGGTAGCCTCTTGGTACCGCAGGTTCGTGCCGGATTTTTCAACACTGGTAGCCCCGCTTAATAACTTGCTAAAAAAAAACGTTAAATGGCGATGGGATAAAGAACAACACGAAGCATTTGAAGGAATTAAAGAAAAACTGACACAGGCACCGGTCCTGTGTTGCCCGGATTTTCAACAGCCTTTCATTCTCCAAACTGATGCCAGCCGAGAGGGGCTCGGAGCGGTACTCTTCCAACGACATTCCGATCAAGAGCGCGTAATCGCTTATGCCAGTCGTACTCTCACGGAGTTAGAACGAAAATACTCTGCCACCGAACAAGAATGCCTGGCAATACTCTGGGCCATCAGAAAAATGAGACCATACTTGGAAGGGTATAAATTCACTGTGATAACCGACCATCATTCGCTGAAGTGGCTACATTCTCTACAAAATCCGTCAGGTCGAGTAGCCAGATGGGCTCTGGAGCTTCAGCAGTATGACTTCGATATAGAATACCGAAAAGGAAGTTTAAACGTGGTTGCTGATGCACTGTCGCGCAGCCCACTGAAGGACCCAGGAGTCGGACCACTGTTAACTTTAACCACCATAAAACCTGATTGGTATGCCCGACAAAAAAAGAAAACCGAAGAACATAACAACCAGTTTCCGGACTACCAGATTGTCAAGAATCGAATGTTTAGACACATACCGCGCAAGTCTAAAATAACTACAACACCACAATGGAAGCTATGTGTACCTGCCTCTCAACAGAACGAAATTCTCCGAGAAATTCATGATGACGCCACCGCCGGTCACTTGGGCGTGTTCAAGACAATAAAAAGAGCTCAGGAAAACTATTACTGGCCTGGTATGCACCGAGATATCACCCGATACGTCCGAACCTGTGAACATT
The DNA here is from genome assembly GCA_963920525.1 of Dichetophora obliterata. Lineage (NCBI taxonomy): Eukaryota > Metazoa > Arthropoda > Insecta > Diptera > Sciomyzidae > Dichetophora > Dichetophora obliterata. Next base: position 216,574,170 of record OY986436.1, on the reverse strand, counting down.
GCGCAAGGTACAAAGTCGAGCAACGAAAACCAGCGGGATGCATGGCCACGATGACATGCTCACGACCCTGGGAACTTGTCTGCGCTGACTTCATCGGACCACTTCCTCGTTCTACTCATGGCAACACCGGTCTGCTAGTATTAGTAGACAAATTCAGCAAATGGGTAGAACTAATTCCAGTACGACAGGCCACCGCTAACAGTGTCATCAACGCCCTAAGAGATAGAGTCATTTATCGATTTGGCTGCCCCAAGATATTCTTATCCGACAACGGAACACAATTCACCAGTCACGCCGTCAAAAATTTTCTCACCACCCTCGGAATTGAGCATCGGGTAACAGCGCCATATTCGCCACAAGAAAACCCTACTGAAAGAACAAATCGAGTCGTGAAAACGATGATTGCCCAAAGAACCCAGCAAGACCATCGTCATTGGGATACTCAGTTGACAGAAATTGCATTTGCAATCAATACGGCGGCACACGAATCAACGAAGTACTCCGCAGCAGAAATTAACTTTGGCAGGAGCCTTAACGTACCGAATAACCAGAGAGACCAAGGGGATACCCCCAAAGAACATCACTCCGATCAACCGGACATGAAATCACTGTGGAGAGAAGTTCGCAAAAATCTGGACATCGCCTCGGAGCAACAAAAGAAATACTACAATCTAAGACGAAGACCATGGAGACCTGCTCTCGGGTCACTAGTATTAAAACGTGATCACCCACTCTCCTCCGCGATAGACAATTTTGCACAAAAACTGGCACCGAAGTTCTCTGGACCCTACATCATCAGAAAATGGATATCACCTAACATCGCAGAGCTTGAAGACACCAGAGCAACCAACGCTAAACAACCCAATCTCCGCGCACACCTCCAACATCTTAAGGAATTCTACCCAAGGTTACCACCGTTGGACAAAAATAATTAAAGGGGGAAGTCAAGACCTTATACATTTCTTTCGATTTATATTTATTACACATACACGCATTTTTTTAAAATTTCTTTTGCTTACGCATTCATCACACCGTTTATTTTAAAAATTGAAAAAAAAACATTTTTCATTTATTCAGTTTATATATTAATTTTTTTTATAAAAATCACAATCCCTTTTCTGAATTTGAGTTTCTAATATTTTTTTTCTTTTCTTTTCTCGTCTCTGTTCCGTCTAGTACCGTTCTTATGGAGAGAAGAATAACGAGACCAGTCCGGCCAGGCCTAATAAAAACAATACTGCGCCAAACCACCATGCCCAAACGGCCAAAACCCTGGGCACCTCCCTTTGAAGCCACAGTCCATCCACAACAACCGAGGGCTCGGGTGGTAAAAATAATAGAGGCCGCAGCCAACAGCCGAAGACGAGCCTTGCCCGACCCAAGGGAAGAGGAGGCCATCCAAAAGGCACTTCGGCAGATGGTGGCCGAAAATTACACCACAAGCCATGTACTGTATGCAGTCGGCCCAGCACCACGACAGCCGTCACCGTCACCAACCGAATCACCCACTCGAGCACCAGGCGTCTCAACCATTTTAACAGCCAAAACAGAAGCCGAAACACCTGATGTTTTTGAAGGGATCATCATTAAAAAAGGACGGGCCCCCCGAAAATTCCACATTCACAGAAAAGGGAAACCAGTGGTGCATGTTAAAATGATCCTGGGAGACCAGGCTGTATTGACATGCCAGCACCAAAAAAAAAGTGGTGGACACGGTATAAGGCTATTTTTTTTTTGATTACTATTATCCTTTGGCCTAAATTATTAACTTTTTTTTTATTTTTATATCTTATTATCCTTTTGCCTCAAGTATATACTTTTTTTTTATCCCCAATGAATTGTTAAATGAATTATCTAAAAAAAAAAAAAAAAAAAAAAAAAAAAAAAAAAAAAAAATTATTATTAAAATTAAAATAATAATAAATTTAATTTCAAATTATATTGCGACAGAGCCGAACCACCCTTGTGGTCTGGTAAATATACCACAGCAATGTGGTAGTGCGGGTCCTTAGGACCTCAAGTCTCGCTACACAAATAATTTTTTTTTTTCTCCTAAGTAGAGAGGGAACTGTAACGTGACGTTACAATAATAACAATAACATATATAAACAGTTTCAACATTTATATATATATGAGTTTTACTTTTGATTCTCACAACTGTACTTATTATCTTACTACATACATAAACTATTATAATATTTATATAACTTTTTTAATTACATATATCAACAGTTTCAACATTTATATATATATAAGTTTTACTTTTGATTCTCACAACTGTACTTATTATCTACTACATACATAAACTATTATAATATTTATATAACTTTTTCTTTTCACAACTGTACTATCTATTATAAGTATTATCTACTACAACAATATTATACACAAACTGTATTGGAATATTTATATATATATTACTGTTAATACGATTTTGTCAACTATACTATAAGTTATACATGTTACACATTTACTTGATCACCACTGTAAGACAGCTGCTAGAATACAGAAAGACAAACAACTAATAAGTACCTATATACGCAACAACCAAACATATTAATGACACACAAACAACGGCGACCCATTCAACTAGCCCCCATTAAGAAAATATAAGAGGAATCATATAATTCCCAACTAGTTTCTACACCGAAGTATATATAAGGGTGACGTTGAGTCAGTACTAATCAGCCTTTCGTCTAGGTAAGTGCTCAGTGTGTGTGCATTGCACCAGGCACGAGGTACGGACCAGTCTATGGTCATTGAGCCTCAGCCTTAGCACACACAACAGCATTGCTGTATAATATTTTGGTTGCGCTGACAACTAGTCAGTGCAGATACATACTGGCTGCGGTACGGATCAGATTCTGATCATTGAGCCGCAGTCTTTTGCTTAGGGTTTTCTTGCTGGCTGCGGTACGGATCAGATTCTGATCATTGAGCCGCAGTCTTTTGCTAAGAGCATTCTTGCTGGCTGCAGCACGGATCAGATTCTGATCATTGAGCCGCAGTCTTTTACTTAGGTTTTGTCTGACTGGCTGCGGTACGGATCAGATCCTGATCATTGGGCCGCAGCACTGTGCTTAAACTCTATCTACCGGATTGTCGCACGGATCAGATTCTGATCATTGAGCCGCAGTCTTTTGTTTAGGGTTTTCTTGCTGGCTGCGGTACGGATCAGATTCTGATCATTGAGCCGCAGTCTTTTGCTAAGAGCTTTCTTGCTGGCTGCGGCACGGATCAGATTCTGATCATTGAGCCGCAGTCTTTTACTTAGGTTTTGTCTGGCTGGCTGCGGTACGGATCAGATCCTGATCATTGGGCCGCAGCACTGTGCTTAAACTCTATCTACCGGATTGTCGCACGGATCAGATTCTGATCATTGAGCCACAATCTTTATACCCATCATTTTATTTATATATATATTTTTAATAATCAGCCTTTCGTCTAGCCTTCCGTCTAGCCTTCCGTCTAGAACTCGCAGCATCAGAGAAAACAGTTTATCGAATACCGATTACCCGAAACCGATTACCTGAAACCGACAACCTGATACCGAATACTGGAAATATTTGAACCGAAGCGAGAATAAATTATTAAAAACAACCGACCGCCGACTAGCACCAGCTGACACTCTTAACCCTTTTACGGATACCCAGACCCAACTGCAACTGACTGCACCACCATCTTACGCTGTCGAAATATTATAATAAGCGATTGATAATTGTAAATAAAATTAAGCTTTGAATTGAAAACTGCGTCTTTTTATTTAATCAAAGGTTTGTGGATCCTTTGAGCGATCCTGGAGCGGCTGAGCTAACCTCAGCCTTCGATAAAACCACTGTTACAGTTTTTAAAATGAAAATAAACGTTTTACTATTTCATTTTAAAATGTTCGTTTTAAAATTTAAATGAACGCTAGAAGTGCAAAATTTGGGTTAAACGTTTTTAAAAGTAGCTCGTTTCTGCCACTTTTGATAATGTGTATTTCTCTGTGTATCCTTTCTTCAAATAACAAAAGTTTTGAGGGCATGTCAATACGGATTCAGAACAGGTATATCAACTGAAGATGCTCTACTTGACTTTTGCTCTTCAATTTACAAAGTTATTGATGATAAAAGAAATTGTGCTGGCCTTTTTGTTGATATTACTAAGGCCTTTGACATGGTAAATCATAAAAATCTAATGAATAAATTGTATAATGCAGGTTTCCGAGGTTTAATCTGTGATTGGTTCAATTCTGATATATCTTGCAGAACGCAAAGTGTAAAAGTAGGTGTAGATTTGAGTGAACCAGTAAACATTAATTAAGGTGTTCCACAGAGCTCTGTACTGGGACCTATACTATTTTTAGTTTATATAAACTCATTATTTTCTCAACAATTTAAAGTTGATTTATTTATTTATTAAAAACGAAACTGATTTATTTTAGCCTATGTGGGTTTATGACTCCTGACATCGCCATCGAATTTCATGACTGCTGTAATCTTTGCTTGCCTATGTGTACTCGACATAATCATGTTATGACCTATGATAGCAATGTCCCTTGTAGCAATAAATGCTTTGTGGTCGAAAAAGTGCAGTGCTATAAATATCTAGGTATCACGGTTGACCATCGTCTGAGCTGGTCTGAGCATATTTTCATATTAAAAAAATATCTGCTTTCCACTGTAAGATGTTTCTTTTGCCAAAGCGGGTTTGCTCGACAAACTTGTTAACGAAAATTTACTATGGATTGTAGTAATACAATTAAATCTGTTTGATTTGTTTTATTCTGCAATCAGAAAATGCGGACAACTCTTTCATACAATGAAGCATGAGACCACGTACTACGGATTATTTCATTCAAAATTACAATATGGTATAAGTTGCTGGAGAGGAGCCTAAAAATAAAATTTGTCCCTTGTTAACTTTACAGAAGTCTGCTCTTAGAAGTATTTGCAAAGTTAATCGCCTTTTTTCTTCTATGATTCCTTTTTAGACGTTTGAAGATTTTACCAGTAAGACATTTATGTTATTATAAAGTACTGAAATTTTTTTCAAAGGATCTGGGTATAAGCAGAGTCCAATATCTGGTTTTTATAATTTAAGAAGGAATTTTAGTTCCGCTTCAAATGTACCTACTTTTCGAACCTTTTAATGTTGCAGTTGAGCAGCTGTGCCTAGGACGGAGGCCAGATTGTAGCGGAGACATAAGATTAGTTGATGAGATATATGTCGATATCTGGTCAGCCATAATTGCTTCACAAACTTTAGACAACGTAGACAAAATACTGATGGGCCGAAAGCCCTTTGGTTCACAAGGCGTGCTACTTTTTGCAACAGGCATAACCGTAGCTATTTTCCATGAGTTAGGGAAGGTTGAGGTAGTGAAGCAGTGAAGCAGTGATTTATGATAAGAGTTAGAGGACTAATAACATGAACAAGAATAATTTTAATAAATTTAATATAAATTCCGTCTTTACCCACCACGTTGGATTTGACTTTCATCACATACTTTGCAACATAATTTTCCGTAACGATAGAAAATTGAAAAGTTTGCTCAATTGGGTTAGGAAAGTCATGAGTACTTATTTGTGGGGATATAGCGTTTGACAGAAAAAAGTAATTGGGAACATTAGGATCTGCCTGGTAATGAGAAGCTTGTGTATCACCAAGACAGAACTTTTTCAGATTATTCCAAAGAATTTTTGATGGAAGAGACGTTTTGAGTTTAGCAGAGCAGTATTTTATCTTAGATTGCTTTATTAGTAGGTTCGAAGAATTTCTGGCACGCCTATAGTTTTCCCACTTCTCGCTCGAGGGGCTATTTTTCCATAAACTTCTCAACCGATTTCTCTTTCTTATGGCTTGCTGCACGCTACCAGTAAACCAGGGACAGGAAGAGTTCTTTATGTTTATAGTTTTTTTAGAAACATGTTTTCCAAAAATATTTTGAACGTAGTTTGTGAAAACTGACACCTTATCTTCAACATGAGGACAGAACCGTATATCATTCCAGGGAATAACAAGTACATCTTGAAGAAGAGCATAATTATCAATACCTTTGAAGTCATGGTAGGTAAAAAGTACGAGGATATGCAGGACGAGAGAGGTGTATGTCAAGCGTACAAAAAATAAGATCATGATCAGATACAAAATAGATTTGGTCAAACAATAGGACTTTGGAAGTTTCAGACACTATAAAGAAATCAAGAAGACTCGGACTATCGTTACATGAAAAACGCGTGGGAAGGATATCGTTAACAATTGACAGACCGACGGAAGTTATATTTCGGAATTTATCGGAATTTTTTTTTTCAATCTTATTTTGTAGATTATTTGCTAAACTCCCTGCAGACATGGACATTGAGAGAAATTTTTATGTTTTTCGAAGAGCATAAAATTCTGGCTTTTCGACAATATGAATCACACAGAAATCAAAATTTTGTTGTACTCCATTAGCTAAATTCATAATTTTCCAAGCTTTGTAAGCTTTTCATTATATTTTAATTATTAAATTTTATTTTATATATTTGTTTTCATGTTTTTTATTGTTTCCTTATTTTTAAATTATTCCTTATAATCAAATTATTTCACCCCACATTGCAATTTTTTATGACCAAATTGTATTAACTTTTTATGTAGTGACATTTAACTCTTTGTTTTTCAAAGTACCATGATTCAATCAGAATAAGGTTAAGTAAATATATATTTGGCATATCCTTATTTTATGCAAACACATATTCTCTCTCTGAAATTAATGGCAAACAGGGTTGTGTATTCCTCTCAAAAGAAGTATCATTTCAGTGTTTTGGTGCGTCCTTTTTTTAAAAAAAGTAGTTCTTCTTTTCAAAAACGTTTTTAAACAAACAAAAAAAATGGATTTGAAAATCGACTTTTGAATACACATATTATACCAAAATGGAATGAAAATTAAGGAAACTATGAAGCGACGAAAAAGCAGTAAAATTTATGTTATTTTTAACAATACTGTTGCGTGTAAAAACTAGACAAATTATACAAAAACGCTAATTTTGGTAAAAGTTATGTAGAATTACATTACGAACAGATTAAAATTAAAATCTATTTAAAAAAACGATGTTTCAACAAAAACGCGTTTTAAGTTATTCTGGTTAGTTAAAAGTACTCTGGCGCACCGGGTTTTTAGCACTGTAGAATCTGAATTATAAGCGGATTTGATTGACTTTTTACATAGTTTTGAATAGTTTTACAACAATAATCTATTAAGAAAAAAAAATTTTCAAAATATTGTTGGCCTAAATCCTCTTTTAATATTGTGATGATTTAAAAACAGCGTTTATGACAGGCAAGCTTAAAATTTATTAGCGATTTTTAAGTAATCCTGTTCGCTGTGTAAATATGACTAATAATAGATTAGTTTTAGAGTTTTTATATTAAAACTAAATATATGAAGAAGTAAGTCTTAATTTAAATTAAATTATATTTAAATAACTATATTCATACTGTTTGTAACAAGGAACTACAACAAGTTTGAATTGCATAAATTTTATAATGAAAACCATGTTTTCAGTACATTCTTTAATTCAAAGCTTAATGTTTTGGAAATATTCGCATACAAGGATTATTCATTTTCTGTGTACTGTGTTGTGCATATATTACTTTTATTCTTTTTTTACTGTTTTACAACAAAAACGTGGCAATTATATTTTTTAAAACTCGTAATTTAATTTTGAGTCAAAGCAAATAAGTTATAGAAAATGTAGCATAAAACGTAGTAGTCAAATGTACCTTTGGATATTTCGTAAAATGAAAAAATTTCATATTCATGCAACAAAGTGCTTATTTTGATATAAAAAAATACTCTTTTGCCCTTCTCGCATTATTAAAGTATATAAGTTCATTCTTGTGAGTAAACGTCAAATGGCTGCATAACCTATAGGATTGAATCATGAAATGCACAATATGTCAAAAATGTTCTCTTAAATTGAAATGTAAGTAATTTAAGTTTCTTTTTGTAAACATCTACTAAATAAGAGAATAAAGAATAAAAAAGAAAAGAGTTTGGCGTGATGTTTGGCAAAGTTACTGGGTGCACAAAATTGGCAAAAAATCGTGAAAAACGTCGAATATCGATCTTTACGCAAATTTATACCTAAAAAATTTCTAAACCGAATGTTAAGTTTGAACTACCATTGGAATGGTAATTAAACGGACTTCAATCTATAAATAATATTGGGAAAATTTGGTGGTTGGAGGTCCATTCAATAATCCATTGTGGTAACGTTATTTATTTCGAAGAAGGGTTTCGAAGAACACCATATAAAAATTTAAAATAATTTTTTTGATCTTCTTCGAACCTCTACTTTGAAATATATTACCTTACCATAAAGGATAGAACCCTCAACCACCCTTTTGTCAAGATTATGTTTAGATTAAAGTCCGTTTAATTACCTTTTTGGAAGATCTCGGAGAATCCAGAAGCATGCTGCTAAAGTTAGCACTTCGAAAACGTAGTGTGACTGAAATTGAATGAACGCTTCTTTACATTAGACAGCATTTTAAGCTATAACTTAATGTAAATGGAAGCTGAAGTGTTTCACGACACAACACTTAAAAGCGTACTTTTCCAAATTCCCGATGAGCTACTTAAAACTTGCCCCAAGCACCATAGAAATGACATCAAGCTTCCAAACTGTCTCTACAAACACACTCACACCCACTCGAACACACACACTCACACTCACAATAGTGAAGTTAATGAATTCACTTAATGGGTCGTTTGTCTACCACTTCATCTACTCTGGAATGATCTTGAAAGCATAGCGAAACAGTCAATGAGCCAAGAAATAAGAAATCAGACAAACACACGCAGAACCACCAATACTAGTACACAGACAGACGACATACCGACAGACAAACAGCCCAAGAGACCCTGAGCAACAACGGTGGCACGGCCAGCGAGACAGACACTCCAACAGCTGTATAGATCTGTACGGAAGAAGTTCATGACTTAGTTGAACATTTTTAAATTTTCAAATTATGCACGCGATTTCAATGAGCTGTTGTTGTTGTGGGATCCTCTGGAGCAGCCGCAGACAATCTAGGGCAGCACTTGCTGCCGCCTACAAGTTATCGCATGCAAATGAGCCGCAGAGCGTGAAGTCTATCAGTTTGGCTTAAAAAGGCAAAAAAACAAACAAAGAATAAGCAACAACATCATGAAGAAATATGAATGCAACTAAGTGTTGACGAAAAGGGTTTCCTTTTTGGGGTTATCATAATTGTAAGAAAAAAAAAAAAAATATATTTATAATATATGCAAAAACAATTAAGTGCTGCGCTTGGCTTATTTTGCTTTGCTGTTGATGACATGCAGACGACAATGGTGATGGAGATGATGATGATGACGCTGATGAAATCTTTTGTAAGTAAGTGTCACATATCACACATTCACATCATTTATCAATATTAAACAGCTGCTGTAAATTAGCAGTATTGAGTACAACCTATTTTTTACTCTAACCAAGGAAATGCTTTTTGGTCACTTCTTGCTGTTGCTATTGTTATTACTTGATTAAGTCAATTAGTTTTAATTTGTATTAATAAAGGTCACAAGTGATCGCAAAGTATAATGTTTCTGTGATTTTTTTAACTGCGGGTGTTAATTCATATAAACATTTGTTCGTCATGGTCATTTTCGGTTATTATATTGTTATTGATAAAGAACTTGTCATAAGTCACATATTGGTTTTTTCTTTATCAACGTATTATTATTATTATCAACTTCATTTTAAAAACGATGTCAGCTTGATAATATTCTTCTGAAAAATTAAAATTGTTATTAAATTATGTAACTCATGATAGGCCCATCTTCTCAAGGCCTATTATGCCTCCTGTAAGCCCACGCGAACAAAGTGTAAGATCAGACCACCATGGTGGAGTCTGGATCTTACAGAGCAAAGACGCGACCTAAAAGATTTCTTTAAACTAGGTAAAATAGCTGACCAAGAGGAAATTTGGGGGGAATACAAATGTAGGCTCAAACTTTTTAAAACAAACGTACGCAGAGCAAAAAGACACTCATGGAAGAACTTCTGCTCAAGCATAGCAAAAACTACGGACACAGCAAGGCTCAGGAAGCTACTCTCAAAGCAGCCCTCCATTCAGAGCCAGCTACGCAAAACCAATGGCCAGTGGACGGAGAGCAGTCAGGAATCCCTCGAGGCGCTTTCAAAGGCGCATTTTCCTGGCTGTACTGAAGCTCCAAATACTGCTTTAATACGAGGACACAGGAGGGGTCCTCTCGCCACTACTATGGAATCTTGTAGTTAATTAACTACTCGAAAAGTTCGCAGGTAGAGCCCCGAGGATTACTGCCTATGCAGACGACATAAGCATAATTATAGTAGGGAAATTTCTATGAACAGTAAGCTCCATAATGGAGAGCACACTCAAAGATGTACTTAATGGTCAAATTCAGTCGGGCTTAGTATTAATGCAGAGAAAACGGATCTGGTTCTGTTCATGAAAAGGTACAAGATACCACAGTGGATACCACAGTGGATACCACCGAAATTGAACGATATACGTCTATACCGAAAACTCGTACGAAATATCTAGGAGTCGTCCTGGACAGCAAGCTGTCATGGAAAACCAACGAAGAAGAAAGGGTGAAGAAATCCACCATTGCACTATACGCATCCAAGAAGATGCTAGGCAGTACCTGGAGTCTCTCACCCTTTCTGATGCACTGGATCTATGTAACGGTAGTGCGTCCTATTCTACTCTATGGAATTATTGTGTGGTGGCCGGCTGTGAACAAATCAACATTCCTCAGGCACTTGGATAAGACTCAGCGGCAGGCAACGCTATGCATCACGGGGGCACTGAAGTCAACTCCAAGTAAAGCGCTTGAAACCATTCTAAGTATGGACCCCCTGGACATACACGCAAAACTAATAGCCGGAAAAACGGCACAACGCCTTACGGCGGCAGGCAACATGCACATTCAAAATTTTGCATTGTACAATCGGAAAGGATCTACTTAGTAGCACGGACTACATGGTGCCTCGCACGATAGTCAATTCCAAAGCACGAACTCTTCTGGGACCAAATAACTGGTGCAAAGGTATAGAACAAGCACAGCAGCCGACCAACATATTTACAGACGGCTCCAAAATGCCTACGGGGGTAGGTGCGGCTTTGTATTGCGCAGTGCCTAATATAAGGCAGCCATATAAACTGCCAAACCACTGCAGTATCTTCCAGGCGGAAATATTTGCCATAAGGAAGGCTGCTAAGATAGTCCTCAGCATGGACATACAACACTCTTACATCAACATTTTCGTTGACAGTCAAGCTGCGATCAAATCCATGCGCTCCGCTAGCATCAAGTCCAAAAGTGTCTTGGCTGGCAGAGATGCACTAGATGCACTATGTGCTTCGAAGAGAGTGCGCATCTACTGGGTCCCTAGCCACCAGGGCATTGAGGGAAATGAGATGGCAGATGGTTTAGCAAAAGAAGGCGCTGGGCTGGAATCAGAACTCGCAGAACATGTACTTACTCCGCTACAAGAGTTGTACAGGAACCTCGAAAGAAGAGCCGCACAAGCAGCGAATCGTAGATGGAGAGATACGACATCGTGCAAAATCTCGAAAATCATGTGCAATGCACAATGCGAAGAACGAACTCTGTTCTTCTTGGCACGCCCGCGCAAAGATTGCAGGACACTAGTGGGCATGCTCACTGGTCACTGCATGACGGCGGCCCACGCGAGGAAGCTTGGCATCCTCACAGATGACAACTGCAGGAAGTGCAAGAAACCGGGCACAGTGGAGACCCTGGAGCAACTACTATGCACATGCCCCGCCCAACTTAGATCCAAGCTAAAATACCTAGGCTCATCGACATTCCCGTCGCTTAAAGATGTAGCCAGGGTGTCTCTGGAATCCCTCCTATGGTTTGCGAATTCAACGCAAATTTAAATAAACTTTTAAATAAACACAAAGATCCCTTTTGTTCGCTACCGGTACGACTAAGGACCTGAATTGGTCTATGTGAGCCTTCACGAAGGCATCCGGTTTAACCTAACCTAACCTATGTAACTCATGTAGTTTATTTCTTTATAGCAAAATTTTTCGGTTACATTTTGTTTCTCACTATGAAAGTTCACCCAACTGATTTATATATTTTATTGTTTTATTGCTTAGCTTATGAACTTACGGATTGGTCGATTGTTCAAAATGTTTTCATCCTAGGAGTGCTTTTAAAACAAAACATACATTTTCTAGAGCATAAATGAAAAGAAGAATACTTTTATATAGGATATAAGGGTTGTTCTAGGACAAGACAATAATGCACGCTCCCATTTTTTAACTATTTAACAGTGTTTTTAAATAAATGTATATAGTTTTTGAAGGAAAGCCTTATACAAATTTCCAACTCGCTAGGCGTGCCCTAGGAATTGATTTTAGACCTGTGGTTTCTTGGGTAAATTTGCTTAGAATTCATAGTAGATTACGTTTCTACTATAAGGTCGATAAAAAATTTTATCCGCCAAAATAGTTGACATGTGCAATAATTACATATATATATATATATTTAATATTATATATCTATATTATATATCTATATTAATATTTTGAACGTAATTGATAGGCTCAAAGATAATGAATACCCGATTGTATTGGGTGATTTCAACTTAAGTAGTGTAAATTGGACTTATTCTAAGGATCTTTTAAGTATGATTCCGAACTCGATGTGCAACAATTTGGAAATCAATTTTTTAGACTCTATATATTCCTTGGGTCTGATTCAAATTAACTCTGTCACAAATAGCTTGAACAAAATCTTAGATCTTATTTTTATTGATAATGAGCTAAATGCCAATTGTTTTGAATCGGATTTACTTCTTTCACAGTCTTTCTTCTTCTTTTACAGTTTTCATCATAAAGCACTTTTAATACAATTAGAAATTCTTATTAATGATTCATCTGCCATAGAAGAAGATACTTTTGTTTTTGCATTTAAAAAAGCTGATTACATAGCGATATCTACATTTTTATCGAGTGTGGATTGGCGTCTGGGTTTTGGTGATATCTTGTCAGATAATTATGACTTTTTTATCGAAATTATAAATCAAGCATTTACTTGCTTTGTTCCTATTAAAAAGGTAAGGAAAAGTTCTAAGCCGGAGTGGTTCAATAAAAGTCTTTCAAAATTAAAAAACCGTATGAACAAATTGTTCAAAAAAAGTAAAATAAATATATCTTTTCGTCAAAACTATTTACAGGCGCGTAGTGAATACGCATCTCTTAAAGAATCGCTCTACAAATCTCACCTTAATAAGCTGGAGTCTGATATTAGAGAAAATCCGAAGAACTTTTGGAATTTCTTAAATAAAAAAAGGAACACGAAGGTTTTCCCTAAAAATATGTTTTTTAACGAAAAAACTGCAAGTAGCACTTCAGACGTCACAAATCTTTTTGCTGATTATTTTCAATCGAATTTTTTATTTGACAACGGAGATGACGTGAACTGCCCTTTTTATTATAATGACAACCCTATTATTGATATGGGTTCATTAGTTCTTTCTGATGATGATGTCTTACAAGATTTGCTCACTCTAGACATTAATAAAGGAACTGGTCCTGATAATATTCCCCCCATATTTCTAAAAAACTGCGCAGCTGTGCTAGCCCAGCCATTAGCGCTTTTATTTAATTTATCTTTAAAGACAGGGCAGCTTTTGAATATTTGGAAAGAATCCATTATAGGCTCTATCCATAAGTCTGGCTCTAGGCAAAATATAGCGAACTATCGACCGATGTCAAAATTGCCCTTGATCCCTAAATTATTTGAGTCAATTGTCAAAAAACACATTTATGGTAGAATTAAAAACTCTATCTCTGAATTCCAACACGGTTTTGTTAGTGGTAAATCTACTTCTACAAACCTAACACTGTGCTCTCACTTCATTAAAACTGAAATGGAAAAAGGCAATCAAATTGACGTAATTTTTACTGATTTTGCCAAAGCCTTCAAAGGCAATCAAATTGACGTAATTTTTACTGATTTTGCCAAAGCCTTTGATAGAGTTCAGCACTTCATTATGATTAAAAAACTTTCCCTAATGGGGTTTCATTCCTCTTTGTTATCCTGGCTGAGGAATTACCTTTCTGATAGATATCAAGTTGTCCGTATTGGTAACTGCTGCTCAAAATCTATTACCAACCATTCTGGTGTGCCCCAAGGAAGCCACCTTGGACCTCTATTGTTTGTCTTGTTCATCAACGATCTCCCAAACTTTTTACAGCATACTAACTGTTTAATGTATGCTGAAGATGTTAAACTGTTTAATTCGGTTTCTTCACCCTCCGACCATCGACTACTTCAAATTGATTTAAACAATATGATTAAATGGTGTTCAGTAAATAGACTTTATTTAAATGTTGCCAAATGTAACATTATGTTTTTTATATGAAAAAAGAACCAAATTTTTTTTAATTACTCAATCGCAAATAGTGGTCTTTCACGTGTTGAGTCTACATCTGATCTGGGAATTCTATTTGATAGAAAAATTTCTTTTTCCAACCATTACGATTGCATAATTACTAAGGCTAATGCAATGATGGGTTTTTTGAGGCGTAATCGAAGGAATTTAAGGATCCATATACCCTTAGAACGTTATTTTTATCTTTAGTAAGGTCTATTTTGGAATATGGATATGTGATCTGGGATCCATATTACGAGGTAGATTCTTTGCGATTGGAAAGAATACAAAAACGTTTCACTCGTTACATAATGTTTAAATTAAATTGGAATTTTATGCCAACGTACGTATCCAGGTGTGCTCTTCTAGGTCTTAATACCTTAGCCTCCAGACGTAAATTTTTTCTTGTTATTTTTGTTCGCGATATAATTATGTCACATATAGACTCCTACGCGCCACTCCTCGCTCTTTTTAGAATATATGCGCCTGAGAGATATTTTAGGCAAAGAGATTTTTTTCAAATTCCGTATCATAGGACAAACTAGGGCCGTAATGATCCTATTAATAATATGTGCTTAGCGTTCAATTCCATAAGTGCTCAAATAGATCTCACTCTGAATAGACAAACTTTTAAACAAAATTTATTAAGAATTGTTTAAAATGAATTTATAAAAGTGTAATATTCTTTAATATAATTATGTTTACATTTTATTAGTTTTATATCATATTGTTTTTATAATTTATATGTTATTACTCAAACTGTTAAACGATTGTTGATAGTTAAAATAGAAATAAATAAAATAGAAATAAATATTTAATTTATTAGGTTACATGTACTAAATGTGCTTACTTGCTGTCCACCACTTTACCTAATTGATGCCATATATAATCGGGAAAAGATGCATTCTTTTTCTACATGTGCAAATACTTGAAAAAAAGAGTCATAACAGAAAGTTGAACAAATTCTCTTAGATATTTTAAAAGAGATATTTTTAAAAAAATGGGAGGTGGGCTTGGTTATATCTCGACCACTCCCACTCTTAGTTTTCATCAAACATGAGATTATAAAAGATAGTTACTGAAATGTTAAATAAGTACATAAATTTTTACCACATATGATGGCCTTTTTTCTAGGTCAAAACCACTGTACATTGGTTCGAATACTTTTTCTTCACTTTCCACAAAACTCTACATTAAAGATATATAACATTTACATAGATATGTTTATAGTTAAGAAGTTTTTTCGCAGATGAAATAAGTTCAATAGTCTTTTAACACATATTTTCACCCTAAAAAAGCAGTAGTGAAATATAAATACTCTTTCCACCCTAAATATAAATTGTCAGTATGTCATAATTTCCTACAAAATTAAAACAAGTGTTGAAAACCAATTTCGAATTACAAATATTTTAAATACGACGACAGTTCATCCGACACCCGAAGAAACCGCAACTGTTTTCAAATTAATTTTTAACTCCCACTCCAAAGTTTTTCGTTGCGTGCTCATGTTGCGTTGTTTTGTTTGGACGCAAGAAGCCCTGAACGCAATGTTTACTTTGACGCAAGGACAACAGCCTCCGCAGGGGTGTCTTTAACAAAACAAAAAAAAAATAAAACAACAACGACAATAACAACAATAATAACTCCACTTCACCCTGATGCAACGATACTGCACATTGAGGACACTATGTAAATATTTATTTTGCGCTGATGACAAAATTCTGCGCCCAACGAGTCACAGCAAAATGCAGAAGATTCAAAGAAGCAATGAGTGGAAACTGGAAGCAGATTTTCGCAAGGGTCACCACTGTCACCAGTGAAAGGATAACATTTTATACTTTTTTTTCTCCTTCAATTGTCCCATTTAAGCAAAATTTGCATAGAAGATTTAACCTGATGTTTGCATAAATTCAAAATTAAAATGATTTCGGTTAAAGGTTTGAGTTAATTTTGAGATTGAATAAAAAAAATCATGAAGCTTTTGTTTCAATGCGACATATGTGAGCGGGCGTAACCATGCCTTATGGTGCTCAAGCATTACATACATACAATACATATTTTACTCTATTGAGTCAATGAGCGCCATTTTTCATTTACACTAGCATACAAGAGCGAAATGAGCTCGTTTTTAAAATTTTTATTCAAAAAGTAATTATTTCGAGATGAATACGTTGAACAATGTTTTCGTCCTTTGGATGAGCTGACGAGCTGCATGCAGGAAAGGGTATTCTGTTCATTGCCTGAGTGTCACCCTTGTCCATGAATGTGTTGCCTTCTGGGAGAACACAGCTGCTGATGTTATGGCGATTGGCTTTGGTTTTGTTCTGTGTGCGTGTTGATGTAATTTTTTTTTTCATTCCGCATTCGTACCTTTATCCACATAATCATCATCATCATCATCATCATTGAGTCCGCATGCAGTTTTAACTGAGACTTCATCTGAGCATCACCGTGGCAACCTTTAAGCGTAGAACAATGAGTAGAATGCTGCTTGTTTACATGTGCAATAATTGCACATTGTCCTGGCAATTACTTATAAATCAATGTCACAGGATGAGTGAAGTACATCACTGCTGGGTGATCTTTTTGTTTTCATCATTTTTGATTCAGCACTGAACATTTATTGAGAATCAAGTTTTAACTCTATGGTTTGTTGTAGTAAGCTAAAGAGTGTTTTTTTATCATTGTTATGGAATGAGTTAAGAAATTGAAAGGCTAAAGAGACGAGTACAAAAAACTTTTTCTCAAGAGCAACATAACTAGGAGAATTTTTAAAGCACTTTTTTTCTCTTAACTTTTAAAGTACATATATGTTTTTTATTACTGAGATAGCCAAAGATCTATTAGCTGCATTATCTATATATGTAAAAATGGTGTAAAAAATGTTTAGTAATACATTAATTTAGAACGGCTGATTTGGCTCAAATTTTTTTCAGTTGTTTGTAATTGCCTGGAGAAGGTTTTTACGAAAGAAAATTTTGGGAAAACCCTCGTGAAAGTCGAAAAAATGGAAAAATCGAAAATTTATTTTTTTGTATGGGATTTTGTACGCAATTGTTCCGGAATATCTTTTCGAATGGAAAAATATAAAATTCTTAGGGCCATTTTGTTCACAGAGAGATAAATTTATCCCCGAGTTAATTCCATGATTTTTCCAGTTTTTCATTTGTTCACAGTGAGTTAAGCATTTAACTCTTCAAGCTGGAGATAAAAATGGTGGCGAGATAGCTTAACCCCAGAAATATTTAACTCGTGAAAATTGGTGAGTTAAGATTTTTAATTCGCTCTCATCACTCTCATTTTAATATTTTTTATTTACTTGGTGTCAAAATATTGAAAATACAGATTTTTAAACATAGGGAAACAGTATTGGGGGTTACTGATTTCGAATCTGGTGTCAGAATTTTAAAATTTGGATTAATTTTTTATTTTTACGAATTCGGGGCTGGCGCGAACTAAAGGGTAAAAATGGGTCGCTGAATCCGAATCCGTTGTCAGAATTTCAAAATTCGAAAATTTTTCTACACATAGGGCTGCCACCTAAAAATGTTTTATTTTAAGAATTTTAAACATGAGGGAACAGTATTGGGACGTTACTGATTTCAAATCTGAACTCAAAATTTTTAAATTCAAGATGGTGGATAGGGTTGCCACCTTAATATTCTACATATTTACGAATTCAGGGCTGCCAAAAAAAAAATGGTATACCAAAAATGGGTCGCTGAATCCGAATCCGTGGCCAGAATTTCAAAATTATTAAGTTTTGAAATAATAGGGTTGCCACCTAATAATAAGTCATTTTAAGAATTTTAAACATTATTTAACAGTATTAGGGAGTCACTGATTTCGAATCTGAAGTCAGAATTTTTAAATTCAAAATGGTGGATAGGGTTGCCACCTTAGTTTTTTGTATTTTTATGAATTCGGGGGTGGCAAAAAAAAATGGTACACCAAAAATGGGTCGCTGCATATGAATCCATGGTCAGAATTTCAAAATTATAAAGTTTTGAAATAATAGGGTTGCTTTTACTTTTGAAAATACATATTATTAGGTGGCAGCCCCATTATTATAAAATTTTATCATTTTTAAATTCTGACCACGGATTCGGACTCAGCGACCCATTTTTGGCATACCATTTTTTTGCCAGCCCCGAATTCATAAAAATACAAAAAATTAAGGTGGCAACCCTATCCACCATTTTAAATTTTAAAATTCTGACTTCAGATTCGAAATCAGTGACTCCTTAACACCGTTAAATAATGTTTAAAATTCTTAAAAATACTTATTATTAGGTGGCAACCCTATTATTTCAAAACTTTATAATTTTGAAATTCTGACCATGGATTCATATTCAGCGACCCATTTTTGGTGTACCATTTTTTTTTTGCCAGCCCCGAATTCATAAAAATGCAAAAAAACTAAGGTGGCAACCCTATCCACCATTTTGAATTTTAAAATTCTGACTTCAGATTCGAAATCAGTGACTCCCTAATACTGTTAAATAATGTTTAAAATTCTTAAAATGACTTATTATTAGGTGGCAACCCTATTATTTTAAAACTTTATAATTTTGAAATTCTGACCATGGATTCATATTCAGCGACCCATTTTTGGTGTACCATTTTTTTTTGCCAGCCCCGGATTCATAAAAATACAAAAAATTAAGGTGGCAACCCTATTCACCATCTTGAATTTTAAATTTTTGACTTCAGATTCGAACTTAGCGACCCCAATACTCTTTCCTCATGTTGAAAATTCTTAAAATAAAACATTTTTAGGTGGCATCCCTACGTGTAGAAAAATTTTCGAGTTTTGAAATTCTGACAACAGATTCGGAATCAGCGACCCAATTTTACATAGTGTTTCTCCCAGAGTTGAATTCGCATAAATAAACAAGAAATTAGGAGGCAACTTTATCCGCCATCTTGAATTTTAAAATTCTGACACCAGATTCGGAAGAAGTAGCCCCCAATACTGTTTCTTCATGTTTAAAATTCTTAAAAAAATGTTTAGTTGGCAGCCCTGTGTAGAAAAATGTTAGAAATGTTAAAATGTTAGAAATTCTGACATCAGATGCAAAATCAGCGATCCATTTTTACCTAGTGTTCACTCTAACCCTCAAATTCGCAAAAATAAACCAAAAATCCCCACACATTTTTTAATTAATGAGCAACACTCTAACATTCCAATGGAAATCGATATAAACTGAGAGCGAATTTATGCTCTAAGCATAAAGCTGGGATAAAATGTGAACAAAACCACTTTTTTATCTCCCGATTTATACGCTTGGTATAAAATTAACCTAGAGATAGTTATCCCCGAATTAAATCATATTTATGCCCTTTGTGAACAAAATGGCCCTTAGTGGAAAACTCAGAAAATTCCAGTAAAACGCAAAAATTAAATTTTTTTTTTTTCAAAAAATGTTGCTTTTTATCGCATGATTTCATAATTTTTGACGATATAAAGGTGGAAAATTCGTCGTGAAGATTTCGGATAATTGTGAATTTCATTGCAATAAAAGACGTTTTGCGTGAATTTTGCGTGCAGAAGTTAACGAGATAATTAATAGATGTCGCTGTGCTGCGATCAATGCCACAACCCGATAGTTGGCGTTATACATTGACTTAGGCTGTGTGCAATTTGACAGGTGTCTTTGTCGCATTGTTATTTTCTATTGACCAAATGTGCTATTTTTCTTGCTGCAATTGATTCGAGCTTTGCGTATTATACTTCAAAAATTTTCATTATTATAAAATCAGTTTATGAAAATATTCAAACTGTTTCAATACTCAAACTGTGTTTACTGTGTTCAATGCGATAGCTATTTATTAATTTGATAATTTTTCCAGAAAATAAGTTTGCGTGTAAAAAGTGAAGTTGTCCAATTTGATTGCGGACATTCATTGCGAAACATTCATTTGGTAAGTTTTTTTTTTAAGAGAATTTTCTTTCGAATAGAACTAGTCAAAAACGATATTGTTGTTGTTTTAGGTTATTTGCTTGCCTAATGCCTCCTATTAGACGATCAAACCTTGGACGAAGCACACGGCCAGCATGGAACTCTGCATCGAAGAAGTTTTAACGTAGGAAGAAAGGTGATGCTGTTGCAGGCTTCGCTGATGTCTATTCGACTGATGCCCTCGGACGAATATACACAGTTCATCCACGCCAAGACGAATGCTTCTATCTTCGCTTGCTTTTGGCGAATATTAGAGGCCCTATATCTTTCGATTCCCTGCGTGCCGTGGATAGTGTCCTGTGCGCCACTTTTCGGGATGCTTGTTAACGTTTAAATTTGCTCAAAAACGATACATAACGGAACTCAACGCTCGCCAATGCAACTGTTTCCGCACCAGCGAATCAAATTCGTACATTGGTTGCAATCATCATAGCCACATGTCATCAGTCGAACCCGACGCATTGTGGGCAAATACAAGTACGAAATGGCTGATGACATTTTGCACAGAGTTCGCGACGAGAACTTCGAATTTCGATCTTGAAATTAATGACGAGATGCGCAACGAAGCGTTTATTTTGGTCGAAGACATGTGCGTGCTCATATGCGGCAGTCTGACTATGATCGGGAGCAAGACTATGATCGAGATGAGTTGGCCAAAAGAGTCCGAACAAATGTGCCGCTGTTGAATGCCGAGCAGCAGAACGTATACGATTCGCTGATGAAGGTTGTTGACGATGGAACGGGAGGCATTTACTTTCTCGATGCACCCGGTGGGATAGGCAAGACATTCGTCATTTCGTTGATTCTGGCAACAATTCGGTCAAGATCTCAAATTGCGTTGTCTGTTGCATCCTCTGGCATTGCTGCCACATTATGCGCGGCACAAGCGGAATGTGCAGTTCGACCGCCTTCCAAGCTCCCGATAAATCTTCTCACGGTTGACATGACCAAGAATTCGGCGACAGCGAAATTGCTGCGAGAATGCAAAATCATCATTTGGGATAAATGCACGATGGCACATAAGCGAGCTTTGAAGGCAGTTGACCGAACGATGAAGGATTTACGAGGTGATTCAAGACGATTTGGTGGGGCTATGATATTGCTCTCCGGAGATTTTTGTCAAACGCTTCGCGTCATCCCAAAATTTACTGCTGCCGATGAACTCAATGCATGCCTGAAATCGTCGTCTTTGTGGCAGCATGTCAAGAAGTTGAAATTGACCACGAACATGAGAGTCACGTTGCAGAACGACCCATCGGCTGATGAATTCTCGAGACAACTGCGGGCTCTTGGCAATGGTGAAATTCCTGTTGATGTTTCATCTGGATTGATATTGGTCCCAGCAAATTTTTGAGAGTTCACATCGTCGAAGAAGGAACTCATCATTAAAGTGTTCTTCGGCATTGCACAAAATTATAAAACTCTTGATTGGATTAGTGAACGGGTAATATTAGACGCGAAGAATAAGGACGTCGATAGCTTGAATTTCATTATTTAAAGTCAAATCTCTGGAGAACTGCATTCATACAAATCCGTTGACAGCGTGACAGACGAGTATGAAGCGACCAACTATCCGACGGAATTTTTGAACTCGCTTGATGTGCCAGGAACTCCGCCGCATAATTTACAGCTGAAGGTGGGATCAATCAGCATGAATAGGAATCATACTGCGGAATCTGAATCATACAAAAATGTGCAACGGTACGCGTTCGTCCGTCAAGGAAATGATGAAAAATGTGATTCAAGGCAAATTCATAAGGCCAAATTCAAAGGAGAGGAAGTCCTTATCCCACCACTTCCGATAATTCTAACTGATTTTCCATTCCAATTCAAGCGTATTCAGTATTCCCTGTTCGATTGGCTTTTGCGATGACAATCAATAATTTTCAAGACCAATCGTTAGAATTCTGTGGGATTAATCTACCATTTCCCTCTTTTTCTCACGGTCAGCTGTACGTTGCCTGTTTGCGTGTTGGCAAAGCACGTTCAATGTTTGTTTTTGCGCCGAAAAAAAAAATCAGAAAACATTGTTTATCATAACGCTCTCCACTGATTAAGATTCTATTCAAATAAATCTTATTGAAATTTGAACTATCTGTATATTATTATCATTTTGGAATTTATCGGAAGGCGAGACTAAGTTCGCCGGGTCCGCTTGTTTTATATATGATATTAATTAGCTGGCCAAGCAGTAGCCTACACGATCGGTCCAATTTTTAAGCACATTATCGATTGTGTGCAGCTGTATTTCACCAATGGCTTCACGAATATTGTCCTTTAAAGAGTCAATTGTCTCTGGCTTGTCGGCGTAACACTTATCTTTGAAGGCACCCCACAAATAATAGTCCAACTGTGTCAAATCGCAGCTCCGAGGTGGCCAAACGACATCAGCTCTGCGGCTGATAATGCGATCTTCAGAAACAGGGCGCAAAACATCGAGTATAGCTTCGGCTGTGTGGCACGTAGCGCCGTCCTGTTGAAACCAAATGTTGCCAATATCCTCCTCTTCAATTTTTGTGAACAAAAATTCGTTCAACATGGCCCGATAACGATCGCCATCGACTGTAACTGCCACTCCTTGCTCATTTTCGAAGAAAAATGGCCCAATTATGCCTCTGCACCAAAATGCGCACCAAACAGTGACTCGTTTTGGATGCAGCGGCTTTTCAATGTATGCGTGCGGGTTTTCTGTGCCCCAAATGCGACAATTTTGCTTGTTTACATACCCGCCAAGATCAAAATGAGCTTCATCTGAAAAGATGATTTTTTTGGCAAAATCGGCATCTTCTGTAAGTCGATCGCAGGCCAACTTAGCGAAGCGAAAACGCATTGGATGCAAGCGCGTCGGAAGCTAATTTCATCTGGGGGGCAGTACACATGGTGGTGCAAAAAAAAGTTCACCAAAATTTCTTCAAAGAAACATGAATGTGAATAAACAAATTTTTTTATTTTAGTTTAAAATAAAAAAAATATAAAAATATATAAAAAATATTAAAATTTCATTATTTTTAAAAGTTCTTCCAATTTCGATATTAGAGATCATTCTTTAAAGGATCTTTCATATGGTAATATGAAAATGTAAGAAATAATGGTTGCTTTTATAAAGTAAGACTATGTATATCTTTATATGGTTTAAATGCAATAATGTACAAATTATTCCAAAATGTTTCTTTCTGTCCTTGCGAGAAACAAACTCTTTCACCACCTCCATCGAATTCAATTCTTCGGTTTTATCTTTGTGAATGTGTATAAGTGTCGCATGAGTGAGTCGTTTCTGTTTCATAGTTGCTCGAAGATACGTTTTAAGTCGTCTAAGTGCACTAAAAGAACGCTCAGATGAAGATGCTGATGCAGGCACAGTCAAAAGCAAAGCAATAAGTTTTTCAACTTCATTTAATAGTTTTTTTACAGTAACCGAATTTTTCGCAAATTGGGATACAATGCCACTACAATTTCAAGGTGTTTGGCCAGGCAA
Organism: Dichetophora obliterata; assembly: GCA_963920525.1. Classification (NCBI taxonomy): domain Eukaryota; kingdom Metazoa; phylum Arthropoda; class Insecta; order Diptera; family Sciomyzidae; genus Dichetophora; species Dichetophora obliterata. The sequence goes on along the minus strand of OY986436.1, from coordinate 216,550,282 downwards.
TTGATTCAGCAATTTCATCTGCAAAAAAGTCAAAAGATCAAGTTTTGTTTTTAGATTTTGTTCAGAAGGCACTTTTCCGTTGAAGGCTTCGATTACAATATTTCCCAACGATTCCAGAGTGTCAAGAGCTGTTTAAATGTACAATAAGATTTACAAAGTGCCAGTTTACACTAGCTTCACTCAACCGACTCACCGAATGTTAAATCAAAGTGAGTCAGTTGAGTGAAGCTGGTGTAAACTTGCAAAAATAAAAGAAAGTAAAATATCAACCTGTTTGATCGAATCTAGCCGTTATCTCATTTGAGAGAAGATCTAAAATTTCGAAATAATCTTTTTGTAGCCGATCATATAATGGCAACTGTACTGAAGGAACTGGATTTGATGTTTCTTCAAAGCGTCGAGGTGGATTTTAATCAGCTAATTCACAGTAGGGGCTTTCGCATGGTCCAAAACATTGGACCAACATGGCAGATTGTACAACATGTAGTACCATGCGCAAGCTAAAACGATAGTCGAAATTTTTGGTTTTTTCTGCCGATTGTACAATATTGTACAACTATGTAAAATTACTGCTCAATTGTTAGGGCATCTAAAAGTTGCTTAGCTATTAGCCGGATGTGTTCTGCTTGAGAGCTTGCAATTAATGATGTTGCTTTAAAAGTTGGATCGTTCGAACGCTCAATCAAATAGTCATATTAGTTTTCCATCTAACTTATCGTACAACATGTCGTCCAATATGGAAAGCTCCTAAGAACATGTCAAATTTTTTCTTACCAGAGTTGCAAAATCAACAAGCATTAAGCTACATACTTAAGGGTGCTTTTAAACTGAAGTGGTGGGTTTGCAGTAGAAACTCTACATTTTGTTCTATCTTTTTGCAAACACAGAGAAAGAAAATGGTTATCCGCAAGCATGCTTATGAAGAAGAGAGAAAGAAGAGGAAAATATATAATACAAAAATTTTACTGTTGTAAAAAAAACTGATATTTTGAATAACTTTTGAAGTTTTCCTTTTAAATTGTTTATCTAGCTAAAAAATTGGGGGGCAACTGCCCCCCTTTCCCCCCGCTTCCGACGCCAATGATTGGATGGTCAGTTGGCTTCAACTCCTGAACCAATTGGACTTTGTAAACTATTTGTTTAGACACTACAAAACTTCTCACAAGTTCACAAAAGGATCACAATCACATTCAATGAATTGGGGCAGAACAACTTCTGTCGGGCCCTCTAGTTTAAATATAAGATTTAATTAAGATATAAATAAGTTTAGAACTAATTCTTAGTTTTTAAGACAATATGCCTCTAATTCCTAATTATATATTGCACTATAAAAGAAATTATTCTTAATGTACTATCGCAATAAACCTTTAACAGTTCCTTCTTAATTCCCCTAGTTCCATCTTAAAACAAGAAGGAGCGCATCTACTGGGTTCCAAGGCATTGATGGAAACAAGATGGCAGACGGACTAGCAAAGGGAGGCGTGGGGCTAGAATCAGAGTTCATAGAATATGTACCTTTCCCGCTATAAAAACTGTATCGAAGCATAGAAATAAGAGCCTTGGAAGCAGTAAACCATAGATTGAGAGATTAGACATCAATCGCTGAAATCATGTGGGAGCCTAGGTCCTTATTTTAAGAAATCATTCAGTGTTTACAAAATATGCATGCATGCAGAATTTTCAATTTCTCTAGGTAAGGCATTCCCTTGCTCATATTCTGATTACCTTCCTTAAACATTTTCACATTCAGTCTGGAACATTTCATCAAATACGATTACACTTCAGAATTGTAACAGCAAAAGCACAAAGTCAACAACAAACAAATGGGCAATTTCCGATATTAATAAAAAATGTCGTATGGGAGGAAAAAATGGATTATGATGACGCGACACGTTGTAAATGACGATAAGCGAGGATGCAGCTAGGAAGTTAAGGCATGTTTTCAATCCAAGAAGCAGGGGCCCACATCAAGAGAGGCAATTAAAAACAAGCATTCATTCATCAAACAGAAGGCTACTCGGCGTAATAAAAAGAGTACCACCACCAGAAGGGACCAAAACAGTAGCTAAACAACAAATGCTAAAAAAAGCATACGTACGAAGGACATCTTTTTTTTATATTCAAAGAAAGGGGTTGTGATTTCATTACATAAAACAAAAATTAAAAAAATTCTACGCGTTTATTAGGGAAGTAGAAAAAGACTCAAAGTAAAGTGAATTGTGCACCATATGGGACGTTAGGAACGGGCTGATTGTAAGTGGAAGAAACTATGTACGAGTTAAAATGAAAAATTTATGGATTGCAATGAAATGAAATGGGAAAATTGAATATCGTTAATCACTGATGATGGTAATGATGACGACAACAAAGAGGAAGAGAAGGTCGTTTATTATGGCAGTTTGTCAAAAGTGATGAGATAAAAAAAACTTTTTGGATATAGAAGTGTAGAAGTGCACAAGCAAAAAAGAAAACAAGTTAAAAACAGTTAAAATACATTTTCCAAAATATCTGTGGAAAAGCATTTATTTCGTACACTCAAAAAAATCTGCTTCCCTAAAATTAAGAAACTGTGGCTTTAATTCATAGGCATGGGTTTTTCTATATTCTATAGAGGTTTCTCCTTAATGTAGAGAATTTTTACATGAATTAACGACCTCACGTCTTGATTACGTTGCAATGTTATAAAAACAGCTTCTTAGATTTGAAGACAAGTTTTTACTTAAATATAAGAAATGACATTGTATTGATATCAAGTCTGCTCGCAACATTCTACAGCATGATTTCTTAAATTTGGAGAAACATAAGTTACAAAACTTGGATATTTTATAGAAATACATGTAAGTTTTTCTTTTTTTGTATACCACAAGTGATTTATTTTAAAGATGCATTTCTTATATTTCTAGAAAAAATGCTTTAAAATTACTTACGAAGCGAACGAGTCTTAATGAAGCAAATTAAGCGACGATTGTTGAACAACAGCGATGGTCGAATGGATAAGCCCATGCACTTACACTCACGCGGCCGAGGTTCAAGTCTCCGGATAGTGGTAATTTTTCAAATTAATTTAATGTTAATAATAAAATTGTTTGTTTCATAATTCTCACAGTAAGCTGCTTAAAATCATTAAAAAGGGTTTTTTTTTTGCAAAAACTAAAAAATTTTTCCAGGAATTTGTTGAAAAATTTCTTAATTTCAGAGAAAATTTTTCTCTTACTTATAGCCGATGATTAATAAAAGGTAGAAAATTTCTTATTTTCAAAGCAAATTTTTCTCGTAGTTATAGCCACTGATTAATAAACGGCAGAAAATTTCTTATTTGAAGAGAAAATGTTTCTCTTAGTTATAGCTGATGATAAATAAACGGTAGAAAAACTTATTAAAATGTAATAAGATTTCAACACAATTGCGATAAGTATCTTCAATTTAGCGAAATAGTTCGTAAATGATTAAATAATTTTCCTAAAATATTTCCCACTCCTGGTGTCAATTTAACGAAAAATATATACGTCATTTTTAGAAAATCGGCCATGGCGCTAAATGAAGCCCGATTTTCTAACGATTGGGTGCTATTTTTCTAGATTTTTTAGAAATATTTTTCTGAGTGTAGTTGTTTTGGAAAATATAAAAGTGGCATCAAAGATTTTTTTAAAATATTGGAGATAGGTAAATGATTGAAAGACTTCAGAAGATACAATTCAAGGGTTGTTTTGAAAACAAAAAATCGTGATTTGCCCATTTATCATGTACAATTACAAAGTCCTTACTCATACCCACTTCAGAAATGAATTCGATTAGTTAATAAAACTCCAATTCTCTGCACTCTATTAGACTTCATACACCAAATTAGCCTGGCAACCCTTGCTTAATCGACATTATCAAGCATCCAAGCATGTTGTGACTTTCCGCACGAACCTCGACAACATCTTCTCACATAATATTGCAAAAAGAAAAAAAAACTGCGAAATCTCAATTACGAAATTCAAGCAAAACGAACAAAAACCATAAACAAACATTTTAATGTAAGAAATACCAACTCAGAAAAAAGTTCCTCCTTCAAAATCCATTCAATAAAAATAATAATAATGCGAACAAATAAATTCTGCCATTTTTGAAATGGAAAGTGTATAAAAGATCAAAAAATCCTTTTTCTCTCAAGCAACGACCATATGAGCTCAGTTGAGCTAAGCAACATGTTCCACAACTTATGCAAGTAATGGAAATAAAGAAAGAAAAAGAAAAACGACCACTTGAGATGCACTCGTCGACAACGTTGTGAAGTTTGCCTCATTTTAATAAATTTTGCAATTCCCAACGGAAGCCTTGTTCTATATTATTGTTGTTGTAGCTGTTGTTATTGTTGTTGCTGCTGCTGGTGGCACTCAAGCTGCAAGTGGACGACGATGCTGTTGACGAGATTGACGACGTTGATTGGCCGTATTACTTAAACATGAGCTCGCTCTTAACTGAGCTTGGCTTACACTTTGGTTCTGCAACCTTGTACAATCTTTTTCATCTTTCCAGCTTATGTTTTGCTAGCGCCGATTTCTTGCCTTTTCCAAAGCTATTGCTAAGATGTCTAGGCTTTGATTTGCACGATTTTTGGATTAGATAGGTTTTGAATGGATGCATTTTTCTCATTAGATGTGGTTTTTGGGTAATGATTAATCGTTACTTAGGGATATTCAGTGTGTTCAAGAAGACCGAACCCTGGAGGTATCGAAAAAGTGGTTACATGATTATCTGTCTCTATAGTGAATTGCACACAGCGAAATTCTATTGTGAATCACAAGCATTATAAATAACAATCTAATTTAACGTAACTAGCCTCGCGTTTGCAAAACATGAACATTTGGACAGATCAGGTGGGTCTGTTCCGGTAAAGTAATGATTCACCAAAGAGCGCTGGCCTTTAGCAGCAAATCTTGGTAAGTCGAGCTAGTGTTTGCATATAGTCTTCGGGAAATTTATGCTCGGTTTATATGCAAACAAAGAAAAAGAAAAGAAAAACAACACAACACCAGGAAGTAATTAGTTGCACAAATCAAGGTTTATTTAATAAAATCTTACGTTTAGTCTTCTCTTCAATATGTGATGAGATTTAAATTATCTTTTACAGCTGGCTGCTTCTCTATGGCTTCCAATATGTGGTTATAAAAAGGGTTAGTTTTGAATCAAACGATTTGGCTGTTCGGCAATCAATTAGTGATTGATTGCAGCCACCAAAGGCACTCGTCGGAGAAGCTGATCGAGCGACCCATTCGTGTATCGAGAATCGATACTGGAACTAGTCGATAAAGCAGTAAGTAAATCTACTTCTTTCCTTAAACTTAAGGGTTGCTGCCTAAACATACCGGCCTCCTTGTAGTTTTACTGTAAGTTAAATTAGAATATACTTAAAATATCCTCAATTCATTAGAATATGCTAAAAATATCTTAAAAGTAGTAAAAAAGGTGTTGATTGATTCAAGTGTCTCATTAAAAACATTTATAATTTGTGCAGTGCTTTGTATAATATGTATAAGCAAAGATAACCGGAGACGAAATGAAAAATTCATCAGACTTGAAAAAGTTCTCGGTCACCTTGAGGGATGCCGTGGGGAAGAGCGAAGTCACATGTTGCAGACATGGCAACGGTGAAGGCGAGGGCAGGCACTGTGCGCCACTATTCGAACGGCGGTGAGTTAGTCGTGTCCATCCTTGACCACGATTGCGGCACCCATCTCTAAATCGATCGTCTTCTTCTTCTCTAGACACCGGGTCCCCCTAAACGCTCAACTTGACCTGCGGCAAAAAATACTAGGCAGCAGAACTCTCCCCGGCACCCGTCCCTCCTTCACGGGAAGACACAGGCAAACTAGAACTGGCTACGTGCTGAGGATCAGGTTTCGACTTTTTCATGCATTTATACGGTTCAAAATTAAACCGGGTACGGTGTCCTCTTACCGTACGGTACCATGGCGGTAATTCTTTAAGCTTCAAAAAATTCGCCAGCGGCCGATTAAGCGAAATTCCACTTAAACACCAGACGACAGAGGCGGACGGAGTATTTTTCTATGTTGCGGAAGCGGAGCCGGTTAATATCCAGCCAAAAATGGCTTCCTGAGCAATAAGTGACCCACAAGTATTTCGACGGATACCATCAAGAAGAATTTGTGGGTATAAGTCACCACCTAGTAGTACATCGACTTAGTCGCTACAGTATAAACGTTTGTCGCCAGAATAAGCTCTGGAAAAGCTTGCTGCAACAAAGGATCTACTGAGCAGGTAGGAAGATTTCCTGTGATTTTGGAAAGTATTAGCACGCTTGTAGATCAATAGGTGATCCTATGACTAAAGTGCAAGATTTTGTACCTTTGCCGAAAACATTGTAAAGTCCCGAGACTTGAGTGGAAACACGTTGAGCGTTGAGTAGGTAGCTGAATAAGTCGCTGCAACCTCACATATAAAAAAGAGTCTCTGAGCAAGAATCTTTACTGATTGGAGCTCAGTAGTCTTTACGGATGAGTCTTCTTTTTGGGTGTTCAATACAATTAGATGTGCTTCTGTGAAAAAAAAGGTAATTTTATAACCCAGCGAACAGGAAGGCACCCAACGATATACATAGATAAAAGTGGTCCAAAACAATCTTATGTGAGAAAAATTAACCCACCATAATATGGGTTGGGCTCAGGGACAACATAAGACATAACAACTAACCATACATTAACATAGATCTAATCATACATTAGTTTTCAATCTTCTTTTGAATTGACCTTTCGATAAGTTAACTTCAAAAAAGCTACAGTTGTTAACAAAGGTACTCATGCGGTTTAAAGGAGCAGTAGCCATATAATTTGTGCTACTAAAAGGTAAGTAAATTAAATTGTTAGCGTTTATACTGCTTCTACGGTTAGTGTTAAAATTTTTAAGAGTTAAGAGTTCCGGTGAATCGTACCCACCAGTTATGAGTTGGTGTAAGTAGACGATATCAGCAGACTTCCTTCTCTCATTTAAAGATTGCATATTTAATAGTTTTAAACGATCCTCATAAAAAGGAAGATTTGTGCCCTGTTTAGGTAAAACAAACTATGCGTCTATTTCACGAATGCATCGTCCAACAGGCGACAATCAGCTGTTTTGGATCCATGCATGAAGAATGTCAGACACAAACGAACACAGCTGACTCAGTAACGAACGAAGACGTAACCTCAGTGTAAAGTTGGTTCTTTGTAAGCAAAAAAATCCGAACGAGACGTCACAATTTGACGAGAGCAAAATTATTGTCGTTCTGAAAATGGTTGTTGCTGCTAATAGTTTTTGGAGCTAGTAGAGCAAAAGCAGATGAAAAATGGAAAGTCATCTGCTGAAGTAGACTTCTACGGTCCTCCACAAAGAAGTGCAAACAATATATTTAAAAAAATTAACTATTACTGTCAATTTAAAAACAGTTTAATTTTTACCAAAAGTCAACAATTCAATAACCAAAACAGCTGATGCAAAAAACAATGCAACCTATTAAAAAATACTGGTTATAAGCATACAATTTTCAAGATTATTGTCAGCTTTACGCTAAGTGCTGAACTTTTACAATCTGATAATTATGTTTTTGACAAGTACTGACGTTGAGAGTATTTCTAAAACGTAAGCAACGTAATGTTGGACGACGACGCAAGAAAACATTACAAAGACCCAATTTAGGACGATCACGTCGGAAAACGAACGAAGCTTGCCACGAAGGCTTCGTTTTACCTAAACAGGGCATTAAAGTGTCAGTTCTGCTTAAGCCTCTTAGAGCAAACCGAACAAACTGTTTTTCAATTCATTCTATTTGTTCAACATGTACAATGTAACTTGGGGACCAAACTTGACTTGCATGCTCCAAATAAGGACGCACAATAGAATAATACAGCGTTGTAGTTGTAATCATACTATTAAATTCTTTGGCCCAGCGTTTTATAAAACCGAGCATAGAAGACGCTTTTTTACAAATGCTATCAATATGAACGCTAAGCGATAGCTTAGAATCCATGCATATACCAAGATCTTTGACAGAATCTACACGATTTAAAGCCGTATCTTTTATCTTATAATCAAAAATTAAATTATTCCTTTTTCGCGAAAGGTCATAGTTTGGCATTTATCTGGATTAAGAAACATATTATTTTTAGATCACCAAACTTCAAAGGATTTTAAATCAGACTGGAGTAGATCTGAATTGTCTTTAGAATCTACTATTCTGTATATTTTCAAATCATCTGCATAAATGAGCAGATGCGAGTATTTGATGATGTGGGTTACATCATTAATGGCTAAAATAAACAGAAGTGGACCAAGGTGGCTACCTTGAGGAACACCTGATGCAGCAATAAATTCAGAAGACAATACATCTCGAATTCGAATTAGATAAAATCGCTCTGTCAGATACGATTGAATCCAGCTTACAAAAAATTGTGGAAAACCCATTAACTTCAGTTTAATTATAATTAAATTGTGTGGTAGTTAATCAAAAGCTTTACTAAAATCAGTGTAAATACAATCGACCTGGTTACCTGAATAAACTGAATTTAAGCAAAACGTTGTAAAATCGAGGAGATTAGACACAGTGGATCTGCCAGTAACAAATCCATGCTGACAAGTTGTTATGACTCTCCCACAATGAATCTTCACACGATCATACACGAGCCGCTCGAAAAGTTTTGGAATCGATGAGAGTTAAGCGATATCCCTATAGTTGTTTACATCATTCCTACAAACTTTTTTCATAAATAGGATTTATAAAAGATTTTTTCCAAAAAAGTGGAAAATTACATTCCCTAATTGATTTATTGAATAATATGGAGAGTGGTTAGCTTAAAACGGAACCACATTGCATTAACACTGCGGCAGGAATTCCGTCAGGTCCAGCATTAAAATCTTCTTTGATCGATCCAATATACTTTTAAATATCCTCTGAATTAAAAGATATAGGGTCCAACGAAACCCTGGGTGTAGAGTTCATATATTCAAAATACTCTTTATCAGAGTTAAAAGAGTCTGAACAAAATGACTCTTTAAAGAGCACTCTCTTTATAGCAAATAGGCCACAAATTATGACGGGATCGTCAGTAAATCCGTAAGAAGTTTTAAATGATGAAGGGAATCCATCAGATTTTTTTTTTTATATTTATGAAACCCCAGAATTTCTTTGGATCAGACAATATTCTCAGCTTACTACTGTCAAAATAATTTTGATATAAGGTAGCTGAGCAACTTTAAAAATCCAGAAACAAACGCTTGTAAGTTTCTAGGTCATTTAAGTCTAAGCTACAGACATATTTCTTCCATGCCCTATTCCTGTTCTTGCGAAGAGTCTTTAATTTCCTTGTGTACCAAGGGTAAGCACAATTTTTTGCAAATTTGAGGCTATACGGCACGGACTCAGAAAACATAGCAAAGATTTCCATATAAAAAAAATTAATTGAATCTTCAAGATTATTACCATTAAAATATTCTAAAATTACATTAAGTTTACTATGAAGTAAATGATTCAACTTCAGAAAGTCAGCTTTTTTAAAATTTAATTCATAAACTTTATCTATTGAATTGGAATTCACTATATTTTCCCTGTCGGACTTGAACCATATGCTCAGTGGTAGATGGTAGTCATCAACAGAAGTTAGAGCATGAAGGGCCCTCTTAACAATCACGTTGTTACAGTCTGTAGTTAAGACCAGGTCAAGAAGTGTTTCACGACAATTATAAATACAACTTACTTGTTGTAAGTCAGAACATATATTATCAACAAATATATGCTCTTGGCGTGTCTTCGAATTAGATGCACGAAAAATATGTTTCATCGTCTGAAGATTCCCATTTCAAGTCAGGCAGATTAAAATCGCCCAACAATAAAATGTCGTCACTAACGTCAAGAATATTTATAACGTATTCTATGCAATCCGCAAGGCTTGCATAAATTTCCAGACTGCTCTTTGGAGGAACATAAGCATTAACTACATATACATTAGAATTACAATGTACAACCTTAATGCATATGAGTTCGATATTAGAAGAGCAGGGAATATCGATAATGGAACTAACGAAAGAGTTCCTAACAGCTAATAAGACACCACCACCGACAGCAGAAGTACTGCCAGCGTGTCTGTCTTCTCTATATACTTCAAAACTATTATCAAAATATTCCAAGTCAGTAATGCTTCCATTTAACCACGTTTCAGTCAATGCGATAATATCTTCAGACAAATTATGAGACATTAAAAATATGTCGAGCGTAATCCCCTTATATTTTGATGGTACAGGGATAGCCTATTCAGTTTTTTGAGTTTGACGAGCAGGTTGAGTCGTTCTTCTAGACTTATTCTTAGGCAGAAACTCTGAAACGAATGTATTATCCGTCCACAAATTAGAATTTAAAACATTTGCAAACTCTTCAGCTGGAACTGTGAGAATGAAAGAAACGTGGGAAGGTTTATTCCCTATTTTTTTCATTAAAAAAAGTCGTTTTGACTCAACAAGTTGTTTTGTTTGATAAACGTCAATACGTTTTCAACAGTTGTGTCAGGCTGAAGACGTGAAATAAATAAATTTTTCCTCCTTGACACTGCCCTTAAATTTAAATTATTTCTGGGTTCAATAGGAGGTAAAACTGGACTATTAGTCAAAGGAGAAATAGAGATGCAAATCGTATAGTTGCCGGATATCCGTCCTAAATTTACTATTCGGCCGGACAATTTCTTCAAATTTTTTTTTAAATAAATTGCTGTTAAGTTAATAACAATTAAATAGGAACTAATTATAGCTGATTTTATTGATATATGAAAAACTAACAAAAAATTTACAAAGTATCTTCCAAAAAACTTTATTGTATTGATTATATTGATTATATTCACTTAATATTCACTTTAATGGTAAATTAATATATAAAATAAAAACTTAGAAATACGTTTAATTAGTAAAATGATTTCAATTCATAATCAAAATTAAGAAGAGGTAGATTATGGTGAATAAAATATTAATTTTCAGCTTTCGAAGACAAAATTCAATCTCGGTCGCAATTGGGTTTTTCCCTCAATCGTTACACTGAATATTCTTTTCATCTGCCACTTCATTGAAACAATCCCAATACGTATAGTGAGATGTAAAAGTTACTATTGCCATTGTGTAATAATTTTATAAGAATAAAAATTATTTAGATTTTATTATTTTAGTAATTTTTTTTATTATGTAAAATGTGAATTAAATATTATCACGTCAGTGCAGAAAACGTACACTCAAAAATATTTGTGTTACTAATAAACACTAATAAGTGCGTCCAAAAATATTACTAATAAGTGCGTCCAGGAATAGGATTCGTAGAATCGACGTATATTAGTATATATTACGAATATTTTATTCGTATTCTTAAAAAAACAAATGTATATTGTACGAAAACATTTGTTACATCTACGAATGATCATAATATCTTACAACGAAAAAAACAATATTCTATCTAAGCTGGGGTTTGAACCTCTGCTCTTTAGCTTACGGGCCACGCACTACACCAATAGGCTACAGCTACTTTACAATAACACAGTTAATTACATTCTTTAGTTGTTCGACAATCAAGTAAAAAAAAATTCTGTCTGAGCTGGGGTTTGAACCTCCGCTCATTAGATTACGGGCCATGGACTCTACCAGTAGGCTACAGTCACTTTACAATCATACAGTTCCTTATGTAGATATTCGAAAAACAAGGCTAAATGATTTCGGTTTTCAATTTTTCAAATCTACTACCATAATTCGTACATTATACTAATAACTCGTACGGTCAGCCTACGAATGAATTATTTTACTAATATTATTTTTCATTCGTAAATAGTCCGAAAGCATTAGTAAATACTACGAATGTAATGAAAGAAATTACGAAGTTATTCGTACGAGAAATTTACTAATATAGCTACTTATATGTACATAATCATTCGTACAATGCACTAATACAATTGATTTACTTTTGTTTACGAATATCATTAGTATATGAAACAAATATATTCGTAAATACTACATTAGGTATTAGAAACATTTTACGAATGAATTCGTAAAGATATCACAATAAAAATACTTTGTGTATTGTACAAATATTTGTAGAGTGTACGGATATTTTGTTTACTAATATCATTCGTAGAAATTTTACTAACAAATTTTTTGAGTGTACCATTTTGAATTTGTTTATTTTTTATTTTTTCTCGTTTACTGAACTTGTGTTTTTTAAGGATAAAAATAAAAAATTTTCAATTGTATCGCAAAAACAAGTGATTACTTGAGTAATCGTTATTCTTACGAATCTATACGAAATCAACTGCTTGCTGGTGACGAAGATGTTGCCAATGAAAATGTTGTCGATATTGCTATTGCTGCTGCAACTTATAATGATTATTATTATCATGATGACGACTGCAATGATGATGATAATGACGATTATGTGCTTGTTGTTGGCGCTGACGTTGTTAATGATGTCATTTGTTTTGTGATTTCTTTCTTGTACTCCACAAGAGTGTGCATTGACTTTGACAGACGAAACACAAGTGCATCCTGGCTAAAAAGACTTCTTAAATATTTTATCTGCATATTGTTATCGTTGTTGTTGTTGATTCTGTTGTGGTTCTTGTCTTAAATATATTTTCTTTACATTTTATATCTTAAGTAGCTGCATATTGTGTGGAAATAATAACATATTCTAATAAACATGCATCTTGTTGATTTTACTTTAGTATAAAAAGTATAAAAATTAATAGACTCGAAGGGATTTTGCATAAATTGTATGATGTTTATATAGGCGTTGCTTGCATAACAAGCAAGGAACAAGAAGAAAGAAAAAAGTAAGTCTTTGAAAAGTTTAAAAGAGGTCCTTAATGTCATGGAAAATTATATTTTAAGATGTGTTTGACAAGTTTCGAAATATATAAAAGAAAGGAAAGGTAAAGTTTGAAGATATGCATACTTATATAAAAATACTTATATCTCATATGAATCTTTTTTGAAAAGTGATGCTCTGTGATTTAATTGACATGCTTTCTGAAAGAGACAAAAAACTGAGTCTTTTATAACAGATTATCAAAGCACTTTAAGCAAAAATATCACATTTTTGGATATAAATGGAAGCTTTACAAAAAAGAAACAATTTATATCAAAATTTTGCCAATATTCATTGATTAAAATCTGTAAGCATTTGGTATGAACTTCTTCATGTGCAAAACAGGCGACTGAATTTCCGTCTCCTTTTGGCCATCAAATATTATATTTTTAATAAACTTCGTTCAATAACATTTGTATTTTTATTTCTTATGGAAACAAACTCATTGCCTTCTTTTGGAAAAAAATCCAACATGAGATCTGTCAATATTTTTCCCATCTCCAACCACTTGCATAATACTTGCTCCTATTTTATTATTGCATACCAAAAATAATTTCTTGTAAAATACACAACATGGTCTAAATGAAAAATAATAACGTACACATAAATTTGAGAACACACAGAACAAACATGTTAACTGAAAATAGAACCCAAAGCAGCAACAGCAACTGCAACGAGTTTGAGTAGAACAAATAATGTCACTCAAAGCATAGTCGGGGAAAAGGGTCATAAAGGACGACGATAGAGCAAAATTATGTTTTGAATATTAAATAATTTGGAGCCATTGTGCAATGATGATGATGTTTGTTTACTTGTTTTTGTTGATTTGTTTGTATATTTCGTTATATTGTTTGTCGTATATGTTTGCATTCCTAGCCAAAGATAAACATGGAGACAACACAGCGGATTTCTGTGGCCAAGACAACGAAGGCGTCACGCTGACAAAGGATAAAAGTGGCGACGGCATGCACAATGTGAGGAATTTGACGTAGGAGTCACAGTATGGGAAGTGCTGTCAGAAAAAAAAATAAAATGAAAATATGTATATTAATTGCAATGCTGTGTGGGCAACAAATAGCAGTATATATTTGTGCAAGCTGTGCGGTTTCTATGTTCTTAAGTGTTGCCAAGCAAGGACATGAATTTTTTCTTATTTACCATAAATGCACTTTTGTATGTAATAATAATGCTTATTATTATTATAATGATGCTAATGGTCCTGATGACAAAGTGGCAACATTGTTGAGATATTACTTCATTACAGACCACCATAACTTTTGAGACACTTGTTATTTATTTTGACAGTTGAAGTATATGTGGGCGTAAAGCACTCTCTCTCTCTCTCTCTCTGTGTCTCACTGATTTTTATTATGCCACACATTAGTGAATACTAATTTTGCATTAATTTATGGTTATTTTAATTGGTCATAAAATTCCATTTTTACAAAATAACTTAACCGCTCGCCAGTACTTCCGCCATCATCGACTTTTTAAGTACGCAAAATTTTAGTTTTAAAATTTAAATAGACTTTAACGATTTGTTGTTGCAACAAGACACTAGCAACAACAGCGTCTAATTCAGATACCAGTGTGCACTTTTGTGGTGTTCTGCCAATCTGTTGTTGCATCATCGTCAAACCTTATCGTAAAAAAATATTATCGTCCAATGTACATAATAATTTGCAAAATAAAAAAAAATGAATATAACTAAAGCTATTACTAGAGTTCAGACAAAAATAACAATAAGTGGAAAAAATATGAAAACGTAAAAATTTTTTGAAAATAATAAACAGAAAAGTTATTAGTACTCTAATAATTCTAATGACTTTAGTAATCCGATTTAGAAAGATAAGATTTCGTACTAAAAAATTTATTCAGACGGTTTTGAAATTGCTTGACACAGTTTGATTTTAGCGCGTGTCAAAGAAAAAGCACCAGCAAAAAGAAAATTCGTCATATTTTACAGTCTTTGAAGTTTAGTTGCGAATCATTGTGATTTTGCGGATAATAGATATACGTTTAAAATGCTTCAGTAAATTTTTTTAATTTTAATAACTTTTGTATTCCAGTACTAAGAATGTAATCTGTAAGGGCAGTAGATGGTAAGAGATTAATCTTAATCGGTTCTTTGTGTAAATTTAACACACTTTTCAACTTCAAGCTGATATTTCTTTAATATAAGTTCATCAAATCGAGCTAGGATTTTGGCTCAATGTAAAAATCGTATGCAAAATTTATGTTTTCAACGTTTTTTTTTTCACGTTAGGTGTCGCTGCTACCCTACAGAAAAAGTTTCCCTAAAAGGTTCTTGTGTGTAAAATGTCAGACCATAATCTTGGCGCGTCTATGTCACTGTTCTTCTGCTTTATTGTTAATTTTTGTTTCGATATCTTCCCAATTTTTAATTTTTTTTCAACTATCTGAAACCCGGCTCTTTACTACCTGGCCCCCTTGTCCTACGCGCCCATAAAATGTTATGAGTGTAACGAAACGTGTAAATTGTGATCGAAAACCGGATTCCGAGGCTGTGCGCTCTATAATTGCGAAGCTATTCGATATAGCAAATTTGGGTTGTTTAGGAGGAGCCACGCCTCCTTTTTCAATGCAAAAACCATTCTTGATATGCGATTTATAACTTGCTAAAGTTTTACGAAACCTAAATCCGATGCTGTGTGACCTACTATTCCAAAGCTATTCGATATCGAAAATTTGGAGTATATTTGAGGTGTCACGCCCCTTTTTGCAATCAGCACCAGATTTCACAAGAACATTCTGAAGACTTTGCTACCGTTTCCCTGAAAAGTTCATAAAAATTGGTTCAGCGGTATCGGAGTCCTTACACATACATATATTAATTTTTTATAAAGATAGATGAGCGGAAGAAATAGGCATGGCAACATTTTTATATATATAGGAACCGCCACTCTGTCCCATTGCACCTACATACAAATTTTCACCATCAAAACGTGAGCATCTTAGGAATTAGCATGATTTGGAAAAAGTGGGCGTAGATATATTGCGACCATAGTAAACATATAAGCCTCTATTAAGCCTTCTTGGCGCAGAGGATTTAATGTAATTTTTTTCCTATAAATATACTGAAAAAAACTTAAAATTATTAAAAAAACTACCATATGATATTTTTATTTGATCAAAACCGACTGGTATATATAAGTTCCATTAATTTGTGGGCGGTAAAAGTAAGCGTGGCACCATTTATGTATATAGTTCACTATCAAAACTTATACAACTCAGTAATTGACATGATTTCGAAAAAGTGGGCTTAGATAAAGTGCGACCATGCCTATCCTTAGTACAGTAGTAGATAGTAGCCATCTAAACCAAGTTTAAGTTTTTTTACGATCAAAACTGTTCGTTATATCTGTGGTCACAAGGAATAATGACTAAACTCAAAATATCGTAAAAAAGCGATATGAAAATTACATTATTCTCAATTTTTGCAAGTATGCAGATATCTATTTTTTGCCTAGAACTGATCATTACTTATATAAGCACATATTTTGTTTGTAACGGTTCATATATTTCAAAAAAAGTGGGTCGTAGTTCGTGCAATTAAAATATCGTTTTTTACGATACTTTGAGTTTAATCGTTATTCCTTGTGACCACAGATATAGCATTTTTTATGGTTTGTGGGCGATAGCGTAAATTTGGGTTGTAAGGAAGGTTTTACGCCCCCTTTTCCAATGGACAGCAAACTTCCCAAGATCACTCTCAAGATGTTTTTTAAATTTTCCTGAAAATATCATAAAGATCGGCTTAGCGTTTTTTGAGTCTATACGCGATATACATACGTGCATACCCACATACATACATCCACTTTTGTATATATAGAATTTTTACTCGATGAATCGATTTGAATTTTTTTAATTGAATAAAACAATGATGAATAAAGCATGCATTTCATTCATCGATGAAAATATTGCTCCTGAAAAAGAATGTGCAAAATTTACACACAAGGAACCTATTCGTTTCTAGAAATAAGTGACCGATGCAGTTTTATCAAATAAATAAATAAACTTCCACGAAGATACAATTTCAAATTCTTCTTAAGCATCAGTAATGAAGGCAGGCCCCTAACCCAGGGTTGAGTTTTCACCCACAGAGATCGAAGGTATTAAAAAAGTTAATCCAAACGTGGCAAATCGAGAAAATGTTCAATATATTCAGCTGTCTAAAAATAATGTTGAATAGTACAAATATTCAAACCCGTAAAGACAAAAAATATCTGCCACTCCAAAGTATCCAAAATTACTGGAGTTCTTTTAAACGATCTCTTCATAATTTTTTTTTAAATTAAAGTGAATTCATAGCAGTGGATTCATCGAAGAGAAGTTTTGATGGTACTACATGTTTTTTGCTTGCAATTATTTTCAGAATGCATACTCAAGTATTCACAACAGAAAAAGATTTCAGTCATACAAACTCTTGGCATACGAAAAAAAAATTATTAAATACTGTATAAGTATATCCTTTTAGCCTCTAAAAATTGAGTATTTGGCATTTTTTAAACACTTTGTACCAAAACCTAAAAAGATGCAGAATCTAAAAAGCCTAGCGGCCGAATTTTGGGTCGAACGACGGCCGTACAAGGCCTTAATTTAATCTATTAATAAAAAAATAAGTACACAGTTTTTCGATGAAAGGTGTGTAAGTTAATGTATCTTTACTTTATGTATCTTTATATTATACTGATTCATGTATTTTCGATCTTAATTCTTAACACATTTTATTTAACATATTGCAATAGCATTTAAAAATGACTAATTAGATGTAATAATTTATTAAACAAGAAATAACATTTTGCCATTAGTTTGTGCCAGGTTACAATATGTTTATGTATGTTATATGTATATTTAATTTATTTTAGCATGAAGTTACGATTTTAATTGAAAAGCTGCTCATTTTCATTTTAGAATTATAAGTGTTCCGCCAGTGTACGGCCGCTGTATGAACATTAGAGTGACCGCAAAAAATCAATGTCGGAATCTTGTTCGTCTTAACCCCACAAAACGAATCCCCTTTCCAGATATTGGGATAGCCAAAATTTGAGCCCGATTAAACGACGGTAACACGTGCCGCTCGTCGCTCAAAATTTGAAAAAAACTAATTTTTTGGCCAAAAAGTTGACGTATTGAGTTATAACTCGAGAACGGTAAATAATAAAAACACGCACGATATCACAAAAGATAGCTTATTTTGTTCTTCAAAATTTATGTTATGAACAAAATTGTTGTAACTCTGAGTCAAACCGAGTTACGGCAGCCTTTAGCTCCGAAAACGTGACCTGGTGCCACCAGGAGCATACTTCATATATTATGTTATTATGTGATAAATTTTTAATTTTTTTTGTATATTTTTGAGTTTAAAGTAGAAATGTAATAAAAAACACAAGTAATACAGTTAAATTCAAGAACGTTTTTATTTTAATATATAAAAATCAGGGATATATTCGATAATATTACATAGTTATCCAATTTATTATAGAGCTTTTGTTAAAGTACTTTTTGAAACGTCGGGATACAATGCTCGGCATTTGCTTACAACTTGCAGGACATATTGCTTTTGTTCTTCATCTTTTGTCAGAAGGTCGTTGAAGTCAGTTATTAATTTAATACCACGCTCAGCCATATCATTTACTACTTTTAATGTTTTGACAATTTTCAATCCTTCTTGGAAGTTATTATTTTGAGGCCAGGTGTTTGGATTTTGTCTAAGAAAATCTATTTTTATATTAAATCGGTCAAAAAAATTAAACGTTTCTTTGGAAAGTAAATTAATTAATCCTCCATCAACCAACTCTTCTAACTTTTCTTTCCTAACTTTTGGATTTACAACCCTAGCTTGCTCTGATGGTTCATCTGTGCTACTGAGCAATTTATTAGCCATTAATAACTTTTCATCGTCTGTAATGGTGGGATCAAAGAACGACAATCCAACCAACTCTGTATTCAAATACCACAAATGATTCGAAAATTTAGTGAGTGCTATTTCTGCGATGTCGTTGTCACATTCTTTATAGTCTAATAGACTACGCAAAATGTCTAAATCTTGCTTTGGCGCTAGATGAGCTTTTGGAGCATTGAACCAAGCTTTACAGTAAATTTTAACTAGAAAAACAGCAATAGCACTTACAGAACTTTCTTCTCCTCTAGACATCTTAAATTGGTGCCGAAAAATAAATATTTTAAAGCAGTAAATAGCCTTTGCCATCCATCTGGCGTGATGAATGGCGCCTGGAGTTCTAAAACCCACAACATTGCCGTCTAGTGATCCTACAAATATGAGAACCAACTGCAACAGCTCCTTGTAGTCATCTCTTGGATGGTTCAATATCAAAATATTCTTCTTGGATTTGTCGGTTAATTCTTTCAAGTTCCTTTTGCGCCTTGATTTCTTCAGCTCTAGATAACTTGCGATCTACTCCAGACATGTAACCTGGACGGCCCTTCTGCCTCTGTTTCACGAGAAAAGCCTTATCTACTTCCGATTTCATCAGAGTCAAGGCATCTTGATGAGCAATATCAAAAAGATCGTCTAACTTTTCAAGAAACTGTTTAAATTTGTTTTTGATCGTTTCCGATGTTTTCTTCCTGTATGTTTGAAGAATTCCCCACTCGACGTGAAGTTTTTCAAGCTTTTTTATTGCATTTTGCTCATCTTTAGCCGGGATTCGAGCTTTCTGCCAAAAAATTAACACCTCTCGTATAGTAAGTTTTGCTGATTCTCTTAGAGTTAATTTTACAGTGCGTAAATTATAAAATAAAGCACACAAAACTTGTCGATTTGAGGGTAGTTTACAACCTGTGATCTGGTGAATGGGAAAGCCAACAAGAAATATTTTATCCTTGGTCCGGCTTTGTACACCTGATGTGGATGCCATTTCAGAGTCTAGGTAAATTGATTTCTATATATTTAAATAAAAATAAAAATAAAATAAAAATTAAATAAATTAATTAAAATTAAAAATTTATCACATAATAACATAATATATGAAGTATGCTCCTGGTGGCACCAGGTCACGTTTTCGGAGCTAAAGGCTGCCGTAACTCGGTTTGACTCAGAGTTACAACAATTTTGTTCATAACATAAATTTTGAAGAACAAAATAAGCTATCTTTTGTGATATCGTGCGTGTTTTTATTATTTACCGTTCTCGAGTTATGGCTCAATACGTCAACTTTTTGGCCAAAAAATTCGTTTTTTTCAAATTTTGAGCGACGAGCGGCACGTGTTACCGTCGTTTAATCGGGCTCAAATTTTGGCTATCCCAATATCTGGAAAAGGGATTCGTTTTGTGGGGTTAAGACGAACAAGATTCCGACTTTTTTTTTGCCCCATATAAGTTGCGGTCACTCTAATGAACATTATACAGCCGAGGTTATTTCAAAATGGCCTCTGTACGGCCGGTGCGTGATTCTCGTATGACAACTATTTGACCAAAAAGTCTAGCAAACGTCTCGCGTAAACGTAAAGCTTAAGGCGGATATTAACGTTGATCGAAAAGAAGGAACGTGCAGGAAAAAGGGCTGTGGTGACCGTGATTAGGTGGTGACAATGCTAGAGAACAACCCTGACCTGCTTGGACAAAAAGCGGCTCGGTTACCGAAATCCCAGTGGGGAAATGAGAAGTAATTACTGCTATAACTAGTTCAGTAACTAGTTACTATGTAATCATATTTCGCTACGTCGTCGCTTACAATTGCTAAATAAATAATGTCAAAGAAAATACCTCGTAACAATAATCGTGGATGTAGCCGAACAGCCACGATCAACTCAAAACTTTACGTCCTCGCTTACGATTTGAAAATAAATTACCAAAGCTGTAATACCTGATATTTCAACAACAATAATCTTTGTTTTTGTTACAATGAATAATAGAATTCAAAAATATGTTTTTGTGGGCTCAAATAACGACAACAAAGAAGACATTGCAAAGAAATGCGCATTAAATTCTTGCTGAGTTGAAACTGGTTTCGATGCATAAGGTGCCGTAAAGTTTAACTTCTAAATATTTATGGCCAGTTTTTCAGTACGAGTTTAAAGTCGGGTAAAATAAACCGAGCTTAACTCACCAAAATTTAACGTTTTAAATCGGTTTTGGCCAACAAAAAACACATTATATGATAATTTAAATGAATTTAACTTCAACAAATGCTAAAGTATCTAGTTAAACCGAGTTTAAACGTCCAATTTTGGTGATTTAAGCTAGGTTTAATTTGACTGAAGCTTAAACCCGTACTGAAAAACTGGCCCTTAGTGCTCAAAAAGATTTCCATGCTACTGGTTGAACAGTGTAGTAAAATAAAGCAAAAGAAATACAACTTTTAAAAAATAAAATAAAGTTTTTATTTTATTATTTTTAAAATTATGCATGACAAAAATTGCAACAAATATATCACAGATAAAAAATGATAAAAATTGGCTGGCATTTCCATTGTGTTTATAACGTTTTTTAAAATTTATAAATAGAGGAGTAAGCATTCAAAACAAGTATGTCACAAAAATGGAATTTTTAAGTACTTCGATAGATCGCTTAAAAAAGCGAAATCTATCTGCATCACTGATATAATTATTTTTTTGTATCCTAATCCTAATTATATAATAAAAGGTGCAATTGTAAAGCAGGGCTTCACTATGGATGTGTAATAAACTTCAAGTTTCTTTCTTATAATATTTATTTTAATGTTTTTAATTTATCAATACATAAATTAATTCTTGAATTTTTTTGTAAAATCATTTTATTAAACTTAGTTTTTTATATTTTAAAAACAATTTTGACTCAATATTATATATTAAAATAATATACAAATATATAAGAACTAATTTAAATTAAAATAAAACAACGAGTTCTCTTTTTGGAAACAATAAAGGTAAGTAGTTGTTTGAAATAATGAGTTTCACTCATATTTATAGGTTAGGAAATTAGTTACATTCTGACTTATAGGTAATACTGAAGGTAATTAGTTGAGCTCTGCCTTATAGGTAATGCTTGTGGTAACTAGTAATACTTTGACTTATTGGTGTTACTGGATGCAATCACCACACATTACCGCCTATGACAAGCCCATGTTAAAATAATGCATTATCTCCAGTAATCCAACAAAGAACTACCTCCCATTACCAAGCAATCATTACATAACTAGTTCAGTAATGATTACTTTCCCTACTGGGATGCTCTGAGTCATTTGTACGGAGAGTTAAAAGCGAAGTTGGTCTAAAGGTTTTCAAAACTCAAAAAGTCTCGGATCGGAATGCGGAAAAGAATCGCGACGAAAAAGCTTTCACTCTAACACTGTACAAAAATTAAGTAAGCCAGTATGAATGTTGCATTATGCATGATACTGACATTCCGACTATTCGCAGCGACCTGGTCAAGGATTTTATGTTGCTGGTGTCAGAGGAAATTTTCCTAATAACTTCAACACCATAAAAAAAACAAATTTTCTGACAAATTTCCCTGTTTGGCAAACAATATGTAGCAGTTGGAAAAGAAGCAACATTTTTGTAACCCAGGGAACTATTGACAACGATATACTCTAGAAACAATTTGTGTCCGTTCCAAACTACTCAGGCACAAAGTCCAGAGTATCGGACTCAATTTTATTTTTAAAAGCTAGGGGTAGTAACGAAAAATTGCGAAGTTTATGAAAACACATTATTTGCTCATTAATATTAAGCCGTATGCAACCGAGCTTCAGCGAACAGGACCCGAAAAAAAATTAGATATCTTTTTTTTTTTAAATAAAAAAGATCAAAGAACCAAGGCATGCGCCTTATACAAACAAGGTTTGGTCTTTGACCTGAAAGAAAAGGGATAGATTATTTATAGGAATTGATTGGAACCATACGTGAATTATTGATTAGGCGAAACAACCACGAGAGACAATTTGAATTGCTTTTAACCGCATTTCCAGCATTTCCAGCCCTTACCCAGCAAAAAAAGTGCTTCCAAAAGAAGGTAAAGTGGAAGGGAAAGTCTTGAACTCCATCCCTTCCACTTTCATACCCAGAAGGCATTCTTTTAACATATGCATGTCATTGGAAGGAATGCTTTCCTTAGTCTTCTCTAGAAGTGCTTCCAGAATTTTTTCAATGGAAGATTTCTTTGAGCCCTTAAATAAAAGGATTCTAGTAGGTGTTTTTGAGGAGAACTTTAAGAAGGCATTCCATGGAATGAAATGGTTTTTGTGGTTAGGGAGGCTTAAAAAATTCCACGTAAAATATCCTTTTTCCCGATTTTCTCGCGATTTTAGTGTTGAAAATGAGAAGTGTTTGGGTTTTGTTGGGGGTTTAAAAAAATCCACGTTAAATATTCCTTTTCCCGATTTTCACGGCATGTTGGTGTTTGAAGTAGGAAGTGGTTGCGTTTTGTTGGAGGTTTGAAAAATCCCACGGAAAATTAAAAAGTAAACCAAAAAGTTATTGAAATTAAATGCTATTTGAATGTCTTTAAGATGTGGTTTCTGAGAATGCTTCTTAAAAGCACATCTTGAAAAGGCTTAAAAGAAGCACAATTGGATCAACAGAATGTTTTCTGGAAGCAGTGTCCCTAAGAATGCATGTTATATTTGTAACAAAAATTTTGCTGGGTAGTTGTTCCGGTCCTCTAATTCCACATTTTCCACAATTTATTTGTGAATTTTTAGTTTTTCCATAATTCTTAAATGTAGGAAGGAACAAAAGAAGTGAAAATAACCATGCTCGAGCCCGGATTCGAACCAGGGTCCTCTGGGTTGATAGTCTAGCGCACTCTCCACTAGACTACAAAGGCCGACAATATTGTGTCAATAAAGTAGCTTATATGTTTGGAAACTGGCCTGAGTCTTAACTATAATGTGCCCGAAGCATACCCAACAAGTACCTTGAAAGGTCAGGTAAAGTGTCAATAAAGTGTTCAAAAACGAGCGACTATATTCGGACACAATAAACCGACGAGTGCCCGAATCGGTTTTCGTTCGTACATTGTGCATGGCCAAGGTGTTCCAGAACTAGCACTTCTTTCGGTAAAGAGTTCGGACATTTACCGACACGGGCACCGGACATATATCAACTACTTTATTGGCACAAAATACGAAATTTTTTTCTCGGGATATACATTAAGGAATGCCTGCAAAAAACACTTCGGTCATTTTTAAGCAAACACATCAGTTGTTTTCATTTTTCTGGCCTGATCGTGCCACTACAGTAAAGCTGCTCTTGAGTGGTACCAGAAAAACAACGTAGTTGTCGTCTATTAGGAAGCAAACCCACCAACTTGCCCGGAACTTCGTCCTATCGAGAGATATTGAACTCTAAGAAAAAGGAAATTTAAGGCAACTAAACGCACATCTAAGTTCTTGACAGATTTTTGACGAAAGTAGTTTAGTGTAACCCAAAAAGTCCAGGAAACTACTGTAAAGGCTTAAATGAGAGGTGTTCCAGAATAAATTAAAAATTTTACCCAACCGAACTAATATACATATAATTTTTTTAATATTTTCTTTATTTTAATAAAATTTTTATTCATAGATTATAAATGTTTTGAAAATTAAATCATTGGTTGTTGAGATACTCGCATTGCTTACATTGAATGCTATAATTTCTAATGATGCACAGAAAACTTAATAAGTTTTCGAAGTTTTTTTTTATGTTCTCAATTTAATTGCGTTTATTTTTTATAATGTTTTTGAGTATTTCAATACATTTTCTTGAATACAGAATGGCATTTAAAGTGTCACGGAACCAAATAAAGTAATTATATTATTATAAAACAATTTGCACCGCGGTACGGTATGTATGGGCTTGCATCGTCATCAGGTAATCCTTCACCTTCTTCTTCATCGCAATTTTCGTGTGTATTAAGGTCATAGAATTTGGTCGCGTAACAAAATGTGCCCAATAATGCGTCAATATCTCACATATACATTCAAATATCAATACGAAAATTCACTAGTGTATAGCTAAAGGTTCAATCTTTCGAATGGTTTTGGCCTTTATGAGTTTTTTTATATTTTAGCACTTTTATTGACATTTAAAGGCTGTCTGGGACGCCCCATGGTACAGACTGAAGTTTAAGCTCTTTTCCAAATTTTTGGATCTCGAACGGGAGATTGTAAGTTTCTATTCGGTGTTATTTCCATATTTTGTGATCTCAACAAAATAGCATAAAGAGTTCTTATTAAGAACTTCAAATGTATAAATAGTATATTATTGGAAATTGTTTTTTGAAATGATTGAAAAAACCTGTTTCTATTAATTTGGGTTTGAAACTGTTTTGAAAAGTAAAAAGATTTATTTAAAAATAAACACATTTTGTTAAAATTTGTAAGTCAATTTTTTTTAATTATTTTTTTTTACATATTGTAAGTTACTAAAAATTCAAATTTAAACATTTTAATCTTTATATTATAATATCCGGTAATAATATAATATATTATAAGGTCCGGTCGATTTGTGGGGAGGCAAAAAAATCGCCCATTGCTCAGTGAAAATCGTATTCTAGGGATCAAAATAAGA
The DNA here is from genome assembly GCA_963920525.1 of Dichetophora obliterata. Taxonomy (NCBI): domain Eukaryota; kingdom Metazoa; phylum Arthropoda; class Insecta; order Diptera; family Sciomyzidae; genus Dichetophora; species Dichetophora obliterata. Next base: position 216,524,901 of record OY986436.1, on the reverse strand, counting down.
AACTTTTGCCGAGGAACTATACCTCTAAAACGAATTCTAATGCCCCAACTTTTCCGTAGGGTCAAATTTTGAAAAATCCCTCTTTGACCCATTTTGAGAGCCCCAATCGAGTTCAAATGTATGACCAACCCCCACTAACTTTGGAGGGCCGATCCACCCATGCCAGTGGCACACCCCCTGGAACCCCCTGGGGGTTCCCCATACAAACATTTGTTCCCCAGGGGGTTCCAGGGGGTGTGCCACTGGCATGGGTGGATCGGCCCTCCAAAGTTAGTGGGGGTTGGTCATACATTTGAACTCGATTGGGGCTCTCAAAATGGGTCAAAGGGGGATTTTTCAAAATTTGACCCTACGGAAAAGTTGGGCATTAGAATTCATTTTAGAGGTATAGTTTCTCGGGCAAAGTTTCTTATTTTAATCCCTAGAATACGATTTTCACTGAGCAATGGGCGATTTTTACATCGACCCGCTCTAATGTATAGCCATAAAAAAAACCAGCAAAGGAAATACAAGAGTGCGCTGAAGTGCAAACATTTTAAAAACCTGAAAAAATTCAGATTACGAAATACGATCTCAAGTAATAGTGAATACAATTTGATTATTTGTAGTCGTATTTAATTATTTATTTTCTTTTTCACCTGATTGTTGTTATACCTTGTACGAATGTATAACTTCTTAAAAACATTCTAATATTTATTTAGTGATTTATTCTCTCCTTTAAGTTACAAAGAATCACATAAAATCCGTACATACGTGACAAAATTTTTCTTTTAAGAATAAATCTTAAAATTCCAATTAAATTTTAGTACCTCAGAATTACTCAAGCTAGAGCATTAATAATTAAAAATAAACTCAAATATCAGCTTCAGTAAATTCGTGCTAAATGACCTCCATTAGACCTTTTTTAAGCTGGTTTTCAAACCAACACTTGGCTTGAAAGTTAAGGCTAGCCCATAACGATCATGTTACAGCTACAACAAATGAGCAAAGAACAATGTTTAGGCTGTGTTTAAAATAGATGTCAAGTAGAAAACATTTCTTCCGAGAGAAAAGCTTAATAAAAAATGTAAACTAAATACTTGGCGACTACCATATAATCAAAGGCGGAAAATCGTCTAAACGTCATAAGTATTTTTATATAGCTGACATAAAATTGAGTTTTATAGCCAAACTCTTCTTGTTTCCATTTTTTATTATTGTCGCGAGCAACGAAACACATGTTGTATTAATTTTAGACTAGCTAGCTAACATGCGTTCGAACAATCATCCGAACATGATGATGATGATGATGAAGTTGTATCATGTTTCTTTTATGGTTTGTTGGAAACACCTTTTTGATATAGGCCTTATGCCGACTTTTCAGTACATTGAATGGCACTGGGTTCACATTTGAAAGAGGAATAAAAATGCAGTTATTGTTTATGAAGGCAGAAAATATCCCCCCAAAAAAAAAAAAGTTACCTAAAATTTTCTAAGGCAAAGTTGAGAACTTTTTTTTAAGAAAAAACGCCTAAACGAATAACAAACAATCATGATTTATTTTCAAAAACAACAGTTTGAACTTAAAGTTTGAAAAACACTTCTAAATTAAAAAGTTAAGGTAACTATTAAATTTTTACATTAATAATCAGGACTACATCTAAGACCTAGATCAATAATATAAAAATTTTGTAAAATGAAAGTCAAATAAACAAAGAACAACTTACATAACCAATAAATATTTTTTATTTACTATTTGAAAACTGTATTTCTTAAAACATTTTTAAATTGTTAAATAAAACCTTTCGCGACGTAGTGGATTCGCGGATGGCTGTAAATGATTTCTTAAAATTTATTTATGATTTTAGAAGCACCGTCGTAATTACTAAAGAATCGAATTTTTCTTCCTGCAAATACTTTTAATTGTTTAATTTTAATGAATAAAAAAAAAATTAAAGAGTGTGGATCAAAAGATTGATGTGTTTGTTGTAAATAAATTAGGCAAAAAATTGTTCAAGCGAGTATTTACCTAGCTTTTGATAGTTTTTGAGTAAATTATCGACGATTTCCACATAGTTTTCACTTTTCTTGTTGCCGAGAAAGCCATTGATTATAAGTTTCAAGGAATTAAAAGCTGCCTCTTCATCTACAGTAAGTTTCAATTTAAACCCTTCACCTTTCAGTATTTTTTTTTATCTAAGGTCTGTCGAAAATGCCTTCTTTGATCTTAGCGTCGGACAGATATGGAAAAACTAATTTTAAATATAAAAATGCATCTCCAGTTTTGTCTAATGCTTTAGCGAAATTTTTAAAAAGACCTAATTCAATATGCAGTGGTAGAAGAATGATGCTACACTTTTCAACAAGAGGATAATATTTAATGTTTGCTGCGCCCGGTATAAAGTTAAATCTTAAAATGCGCAGCAAACGTTAAGTATTATCCTCTTGTTGACAAGTGTAGCATCATTTCACTCTCATTTAGACTTCTTTCCACCAAACCTTGGACATGTAAGTGATGAACATGGTAAAAGATTTCATCAACAAACAACTAGTTTCTTATTAGAGAATTTCAGAAGGATGACAACAAGAAAAATAGTAAAACTCTAAGCCATTTTTAAAAATAAAGACAATAAAAAACTGTTTTGCAATGTTTAGAGATTTAAAACAAAGTTTTTATTAACCCTACGGTCCATAACCGGGTACCCGGGTACTTTTTTGAACTTTAAAAAGCTGCTGTTCCTTTATTATTGAAGATATCAACATGAAACTCCGGATCATCAGAGATTTCGGCTACACTTAGAGACTAGAAAAAAGTTTATCAAATTTGGTAAAATATATTAAGTAAAAAATGAGTTTAATGTTTTTGCATACAGGGGTCCATGACCAGGGTACCGGGGTATCTTAGTGCAAATTACCTAATATTTCAAAGAAAAAACGTTTGTTTTATTTTTATTTTGTTTCAAAATATTTATTGATGTGTAAAAAATGAACTGTAATTTATTTTTTAGTTAAATTATTAATACTTTATTCATTTTAACTTATTTCTAATATTTGATGTCTTATGTTGAGTCATTGTTGAAACATGGAAAACATTTTAATATTGTTTGAGTATGTTGATCGCAAATTGGTTTCTTGCAAACGTTGCAGACTTTTCTCGTCTTTCTGCTCCTGTTGTCTGGCAAAGAAGCGCACAAATAGCAGCATCCTGTTATTGGCTTCCTGCCATCAGTAGAAGCAGCCGTAGAAGTAGATGGTTGCTCGGTATAGGTTACCGTCTCCACTGGTCTTCCCAGTTCTCAATTGCTGATTTGGTGGAAAGCTCTCAATTGCTGATTTGGTGGAAAAATGGCACGTTACTTGGCGATTAGCTAATCTTTCTTTTATTATTGGCGCACACAAATCTCCATCAAGTTTACGCAAAAAGTGCTTTCTCCGTGTTGTTTGATATGGAACAGTTCTGTTATTATCATAAAATATATTGTATACCGCGAAAGCACTAACATCGAGCATATTGTACAAAAACGACAAAGTCCACCTTTTTCTGTGTCTCTGTATGGTATACTCCCGAAGCGTCTAGTCCATAACATCCACGCCACCTTTCGTTTTGTTATAAAAATTGATGATTTCTGGTTTGCCGTTTTCTTCTAGAGTTGCATCATCATGTAGAGTCGACAACAATATTCCGGAATTTGTTTTTCTCTGTTTGTATGAAACCATAGTCACCTTCTCGTGGAAACCAAATTTGCTTGTCCCAACGGTCCAACTCTTATCGTCTTTCATTTCTGTTGGTATATAGGCTTTGTTTCGCCGCAGTGTTCCAACAATGCTAAGTTTGACCGATATCAGCTGCTTTGCCAGTGGCAGCGTCGTAAAAAAATTATCCATGGTGATATTACGTCCGCTATTGTGGTATGGCCCAACCAAATCTCTGACTACTCTTTCGCCTACACCGATTTCGCGACCACTGTCTTGTTTGCCAGTATATATTTGGCCATGAAGAGGATATGAATTTTTAGCATCGCATATCCACCATACCTTGATCCCGTATTTCACAGGCTTCGATGGAATATACTGGGTAAATTTTGTTCTGCCGCGGTACGGATACAATTGTTCGTCGATTGTTAAATTTTCTGTAGGCACATAATATTTTGCGAGATTGGCGTTCAACATTATCCAAATATCTCGTATTGGAGCAGCTTTGTCTGTGCGCTGCCTCTCGTTTCTTGTTCTCGCGTCATCAAAACGTATAAAACGAATAAGATCCCAGAAGCGGTTTAATCCCATTGTTGCACCAAATAGAGGATGCGACAATTGCGTCCATAAGTCCCTTGCATTTTCATCATTGGAATGATTTGCGCCTGCCATTATCAGCATTCCAATGAATGCGTACATTTCTGCCACTGTCGTATCCTTCCACTTCAATTGTTGGGTTTGCTGCATTGTAGGCATCATGAGTTGAATTGGCTTTTTTGTTGGTATAACGCACGATTATATCGACCATTTCTATTGTAAAATAACTCTTGAAGCATTGCATACCAGTCATACTTTCCGTCATTCGTAATGGACCACTGCGAGTTCTTACGATGTTGTGACTCCTTATTTCTTGACAAACAGGTGGTGTTGGTTGTTACTGAGTACCATCACGTGCAATCAAACTTTCTGTTGTGCTTGATGTTGGTGCATTTTCTTCAACCATATCAGTTTCGCTGTCAATTTCATCTTCAAATACATCTTGCTTAATTTGCATTGGCGTGTCAATAGCGGCTGGAATTTCGTTGTCTTTGTCTTCACTTTCTGAGTCTTGCACTTCTCCCATAAATACCTCTCCTTCTTCCTCAATTGGCTCTAAAGCGTCGTCATTCACAGTCATATTATCAAGTATAGACTCAATATATCTGCTTCTGGCTTCTTTACTCAAACGCATATATTGTCCTTCAGTTAAATATTCTATTTTGCGGTTCATTTTTCTTCAACTTCATTGTTCAACTGTTCAACTTATACTGACGAAATCATGGAAATGTATTCTTTTTCTACCGTAGCTGAACATTTGCTACCTAAAAACACAAACAAAAAAACACAAAAAATACAAACACAACATTTGCTACCTAAAAACACAAACAGAAACATAAAACCAGTTTCTGTTTACTTTTCTGTGAATAAAAATTTTTATAAAATCTATAAAAAATCGGACCATTTTTTTGAGAATTTCGTAAAAATGTAAGGTGCGTTGAATGGTGTTGTCAAAAATGTCATTTACCTAGGTGAAGGGAATGAAAAATCCGTTTGAAAAGTTCATTCAATTTTTATAATTTTATTTTAAATCGTAAAAAAAATAAATTTAACAATAATATTAAAGAAAAACAAATACCTATCTAACGGGCTCAAAACAAACTAAATCGGAATAGCACAACCCGAGATAATGCGATTTAAGTAACACAGACATTAAAAAAATGTTGCCATTTTCACAATTTTTACCTAACGGTATTCCTTAAAAAAATTTTACGAGAAAAATCCCAATACACGTGTGAGCTTATTTTACCTAAAGAAAATTAAAAAAATGTTCGGCCGAATCTGAGACATCAAATCCTGGAAATTGTGCAAATTTGTACAAGAATGACCCATGCGTCGTACACTCAGGGAATTATTGAATTTCGTACACGGCTGCCATGAAAAAGATGAGGCTGTAATAGCCATACTAGAGTTATTATATATGAAATGAAGTCACCTTAGCTGAAAGTTTATTGCAAGCACTTTATGAGAGCTCTCATAGCCCTAATTGAATCTGCAATAATCATAAAAAAAAACCAAAATTATGTTGAGCGTCTTTTGAAAATAAGAGCTGTGGTTGCAGTTGTGATACATTCAGCATTGCGGCTACTGCAACCAACTTTTAAATCTTGCGTGTAGAGAAACTCCAATACGGCTATTGTAGCCTCAATGCGGTTTTCACGCTTTTACTGAAGATACTAAAACCACAAAAGACAAATTTCTCCATTTTAGTTTTGGCTTTGCAGCGTGCTTGTTGGCAAATATTAAAAAAATTGTTTTTAAAGTTAATCGGTATTTACTTTGATAATCGTTTTACTTTGATAATAAATATTATGCCTACACCCAGAAAACAGATTAGTTGGCACTACAAAATTTTTCGTTAGGTCTTTTGCATTTTTGTTGTCATAAAAATATTTTGCTTATTATAAACTTCATTCGGTATGAAAAATTAAAATTGGTTTTTATAGCAGATATTCGTTAAAATATGTTAATGTAACTGCAAATCTTAAGTTGCTGCTACCCAAAAAATTCGGTTGGGCAGTTTTGTTTCCTCAGTGTATTGTATTGAAAAAGGCATGGACTATTTTACAATTCCATTATCTAAAACTATTTGTAAGCATGTTTCAGATGCATGCCAATGGTTTTTCGTTTATAATATGGGATTTTTAAAGTTCCAGAAAAAAAATTTTTAAAAAAAATAGTTTGTAAAGTTCTATGAACAATAAAAATTTTATATTTATTTGATCAAAAAAGGAATTTTTTCAAATGATTTGAAATAAAAATTTAAAAAATATTTAAAAATAACACTTTTATTAAGCAAACGGCATTAAAAAATTGGTGATAACCTTAAAAGCGGAGAGGTAAGTAGCTTAAATAGAAAAAGTTCTGACAACCTCAACATAAGGTTTTATGGCTATCAAAACCGAATTCCTCTCACCATTGCAAAATTCGCTGTTATGACCCCTCCACAATTTGGCTGTTAAAACTAAATTCCTCTCACCTGTCAGGTGAGGAATTCGGCTGTCAAAACCAAATTCCTCTCACCATCGCAAGAGGCGCTGTTATGACCCCTCCACAATTCGGCTGTCAAAACCGAATTCCTCTCACCATCGCAAAAGTCGCTGTCATGATCCCTCTACAATTCGGCTATCAAAACCGAATTCCTCTCACCATTGCAAAAGACGCTGTTATGACCCCTCCACAATTCGGCTGTCAAAACTGAATTCCTCTCACCATCGCAGAAGGCGCTGTTATGACCCCTTCACAATTCGGCTGTCAAAACCGAATTCCTCTCACCATCGCTAGAGGCGCTGTTATGACCTCTCCACAATTCGGCTGTCAAAACCAAATTCCTCTCACCATCGCAAAAGGCACTGTTATGACCCCTCTACAATTCGGCTGTCAAAACCGAATTCCTCTCACCATCGCAAAAGGCGCTGTTATGACCCCTCCACAATTCGGCTATCAAAAACGAATTCCTCTCACCATTAAAAGTTCTTACAACTTTCTGTGAGGTTGTCAAAACCGGCAGAGCATCTCTTAAACAGGAATCTAACAGCCCTTATGGAAGTTGTCAGAGCCTCGCATATTAAATTTTTTGAGAACCGTAATATTACGGCTAGAAGAAGCGAAGTTTTTATAGCATCGCCAGTTCTGTGAGTGTAATTTTTGTAAGAATTTTGGAATATAAGGAGGTATTTATATGATTGCACTTAAATTAATAACTGACCAAATTGAACACAAAAAACATTTCGTAACACTATTCTGTTTTTAAAAAAACACATGTAATCGCTTTTTTTAACGTCTTTTTTGAATGGATACATGAAAAACATCCTAACAAAAATTACATGCACTTCCAAAAAAACCAATGTAAGCTCTTTTTTATACCCCCACGTTTAAAAAACGTAATTGGGGTATATTAGCTTTGTCACTCCGTTTGTAACGCCGATAAGGAGGCGTGGCCCGTTTAGAAAAGTATACATATTCTTGATCAGCATCACCTCCTGAGTCGATTTAGACATGTCCGTCCGTCCGTCTGTGTTCACGATAACAGCCGTAATTTTTAGCTCTCGTTACGAAATTAAATATATAAGCTTTTTATTAAAAAAGGGAGGGCAAGTTCGAAAATAAGCCAAATCGGATGAAAACCACGAATACCTTTTATACAAAATGACTTAACCAAAACGGTAAAATCTCTTTAAAATCCACAAATATTAACATAATGACTTTAAATTTCGCACAGCGTCTTTAATATTTATTATAAACTTTGCTTATGAAATTTGTAAAAATGGGATGAAAACCACGTCTATCTCCCATACAAAAAGACTTACCCTAAACGGTAAAATTCCTTTAAACTTCACAAAAACTAATTTAATGACTTCAAATTTTGCACAGTGTCTATAATATTTAATGTAAACTTTGAGTAAGAAATTTGTAAAAATCGAATGAAAACCATGCCTACCTCCCATATAAAGTTAACCAAAATCTTAAAATTTCTTTCTATTCCACAAAAATTAATCTAATGACTTCAAATTTTGCACAAAGCCTTTAACAATTAATATAAGCTTCAGGTATGAAATTTGGAAAAATCGTCGTCCGTGGGGGTATTTTAACTTCGGCCCAGTCGAAGAAAACTCCTAGTTTAACTCCTTTATTGAATGCATGCATGAAAGATATTCCAATAAAAACTGTATGCTTAAATAAATATATCAGATTTTTATGAGTCCTATTCTAGCAATGTAACAATAGTTACCCAGCATTTTTAATATTTCTATATGTTTGTTGCAAACTTTGAAAATATTTTGCTTTGTATTTTGAAGTTAAAAAAGTTTAATGAAAACTATTTTTCACTTTATCTCTTCGTTAATATACGGCTTAAATTTTTCCTTTTACTTATTATAAAAAAAAAATTAAATTTTGGATTACTTTTTAATCCAAACTTTGGTTTAAAGGAATTTTTAAACCAAAAAGTGATATTTTTTAATCCCTACTTTAATTTAATTTCGCTGGGTCTCAAAACCATGAACCCACATAAAGCATACTCGCATTCGTAATGATGCAAAATAAGCGAAACCTTGTGAACAACGGAATTGGACGAGTGGATAAGGTGTTGGACCAGCACATGAGAGGACGTGTGTTCAAATCATGAAACGTTCAGAGTAATTTTTTATTTTAAGTGGATATCTTGTTATTGCTTGTTTTAACTTTTTGTGGATTTAGAACTAATATTTTTGGATAAAAAATTTTAAACTTTTCCTTGGATTAAAAATTTTTTTTTTTTGGTGTTGTCTTATATGTTGTCCAAAATAGTTTTAAATTTAGTCCAAGACTTTAACCGTGTATCGAAAAATAAAAAAAATTAATTTTTTATTTTGAAATTAATTTTTTAAATTTGAAAATATTAAAATTTATAATTTTTTTTAAAAAAATTAAAAAATTAATTTTTTTTATTTTGTCCCTACTTAAAATGAACACTCAAAATGTTTTATAAGTTCTTATGAAAATTATAAAATGTATAGAACATGAAAACTTTCCGATTAACAGCCCTATTCTGGCTAAGTAACAATTGTTTACCAAGTATTTTTTTAAATTTCTATGTGTTTGTTGTAATTTTTGTTTTCAAAACAAAATTATAAGCTCAAAAAACCAAATTTTTTAATTTTTTATTTAAAAATTGTAACTATCTGAAAAGCAGGTGACAATTTTTATAAAAATTTAGTATTTTTTAGTATTTTAGAGCTTCAAATTTTGTTTTGAAAACAAAAATTACACTTAGGGCCTTTAAATTCCGACGTTGTATCTCCATAGGCTCCTAAACATCACTAAGCTGTCTTTTAGGAGTGTCCTTTGCTGGAAAACTACCACCGCTAACAACTACACCAACACCTCCTACTTTTGAGCCCGTTCGAATGCCGGACTCTCCCACACCTGAACGAAACCCGGGTTCACATTTACCATCAACTAACACTAAAGTATGCCCTTTTACGCCCATACAAATACCAATTAAAGATATTCCTGAAGTAGGAACATCCTTGCCTGGACAATTTCCGGACTCGCCTTTAGGCGGCATATTGTACTCACCCTGCATAAAGTGAAAGGCAAGCACCAAAAACCACTACAGCAAAAGTACCCAACACAATTCAGGAACGTTAGTGCGTCAATTAGACCGTGACACCCTTCACAAAGTGAAAAGTCCAACAGTTTGAGAGTCACTCCAACCAACAGTTCAAAAGTCACTGGAGTAACAGTTTGACAATCACTGGACCATGATTCAATTACTATAGGTTGTCCATTCATTTGACGTTTACTCACAAGAATGAAGATATACACCCGTAAAATTGAAGAGGAGAGCAAAAAAGTAATTTTTTAATGCCATTAAAGTAATCAGTTGCAGGAATATCATACTTTTTCGCAGTACTAAATACCCAAGGATACATTTCACTGCTGCTTTTTCTACTACGTTCTGCACTGCTTATTTGTTTTGATAGAAAATTTAAGTGAGTTTTTAAAAAACTCATCTACTCAAATCTATTCACACCGCTGACGGATTACTGGATCCACTGGCACATTATATTTTCGAATTTTATCACCAAAATACACTGTTTTGCAAATACCGCACGTTATTTTAACAATTACAACTTAATAGTCGCGATTTATATTTCAATTGAAAAAAAAACTACTTAGAACAAAATTTTAAAACAATTTTCAATAATAATTATCAGAGCAATAATAATTATAAACGCAATGCACACTATTTTTTTCCTGCTAACAGCAAAATATAGAATAACTATTTTTTTTTAAAAACTACACAACACTGAAACATAACTTTTTTTCATAAAAGACCACAAAACCCTGATTTTCATTTATTTTATTTGAGAGAGAATATATATATTTTTTTTTTAACAAATTAACGGATGTTGTCAAATGAATGGACAACCTATAATAATTGAATCAAGTACTGGACTAAATCAAATCCGGAAAGTTTCATAAGCACTGGAGTAATTACACAATCTACATTGTGAACCACTGTAATAATCACTGTCTGTGTTGATGACGAAAGCTACTCGCTGCAATTATGACGCAAGCCAAAGGAAGTTTTCACTTCCTAAAATCTATGAAAATTCAAAGTTAAAATTTTGTGTAACACCTTAACCCTGGAAGGACATGCTCATTTTTTGTACATAAAAGTCATGCTTCGTCGAATCGACTACGCCATTTTTCAAAATGATCCTACGGACTACCTTTATGTCATAATGTTTCAAAATCACTTGTTTTTGATTATTAAGCTTATGTAGAATAAATAAAAACAACATTTTAATAAATATATTAAATTTTTTAATAAAAATAATAATTTTTCACAGATTGAGTTAATTTGAATTGTTTTAAAAAGGTACATTTAAAAAAACAAAATAATTATAATTAAAGGCACATATTTAAAATGGAATTTGTTACTATTTAAGAAATAATGTACTAAATTTTAATGAGATCATATTTTTATAGGATTGAGAATATATTATAAGCCAAAGGCACAAATCTCTATTTTATGCTACCTACACTAGCTCTTATGGTATTTTGAGCACTATGATTTGTTCATGCAACAGTTGGACGGTTGACAAAGAGCACATATTTTCCTCTTCTTCTCAGAATTTAATTCTGGAGGGTTTCGAACATTCTGCAGCCATAGACTATTGATGCTGTTTCGCACCGCTGTCGGAAAAGTTGGAATCCGTATCCTATTATATAATTAAACTTTAATAAGTGAAAAAAGTTAATTTTCATTAAGCCGGCACGATTGAAGGTCTTTTGATTTGCTTAGAACATGTTGTCGGTATAGATAATAAAGCATTAATGAAAGTCATATTCAGAAAATCATAGAATTGACATATTGGCTATCTGTTAGTGTGGCTAGTAGTGACTAGGTACATCGTCTTTGTCCAAGATACTTAAATCCTCTGACGAGCTTTATTCTTCAAAGCTTTCATTGAAAGGGTCCTCTTGACCAGTCTCCTCATTGTTGTTGTAGGGCTCATCATCCAAGTCGTTGTCCAGATTATTTTGAGAGTCCCCTGTACCTTATTTATGGTTGTTGCAATCCAATTTATCGTCGAATTCATTGTGGTCGTCACAAATAGACAGACATTTTTCTATTTTCTCAACTTTATTAATTTTTTTCTGCACAATTTCCATTTTTACTGTACAAATCTGATATAATTACAGAAAATGTGACAAATTTTCATATAAAAGAATAACATAAAAAATGTAGAAGTTACACAAAAGACATGCTTCGTCGTTTCGACGACGCTAGTTCTTAAAAACCATACCTACACACTATTTATTTGGCTATACGTTTGCGCACACCAACAGCTAGACTACGATTTACGCTATACGACAAATGAGAACAAGAAACACAATAACAAGAAAGAAAAACGATAAAATGTGACAATGCGTCGTCGATTCGACGAAGCATGTCCTTCCAGGGTTAAAGAAAACTGAAAAACTTTTTTAAAAATTACTCAGCCTTAAACCGTATAAAAACTATGGTATTCGTGTAAGCTTTTTATCATTTCTATCAAATTTTGTAATTATTTTTATTGTTGGACTGTGCAGTAAAAAACTGCTTCAGACTTTTTAAAATGTTATTACTTTAATAATATGTCAACCACTGCTACGAACTCTAGTTTTTAATTCAAAAATTTTCGGATCACAAGAAGTCCCCAGAAGTTTTTTATTACTGAGAGCAATTCTGAGTTTAATAAAATAGCCTCGCAACATTACCGATTACTTGAACGCTATTTAAAAGCGAGTTCTACCTACCCTGGCCAGCAAAACCAAAACATTTCAATTTATCCCATTTCAAATCATTACTATTTTCAACAACTCAATTGACGCAATCAACATAAAAGTCAAGTTTTAAAATTAGTACGCATATAAATCATGAAAAAAACCCTAAGAAAATCACTCAGATAGAAACTATGGTAGCCCCTGAGCCACCCTCTACATGGAATGCAGTTGATGCTGAGCACCATGCTGACCACCACCACACCGAATCAATGCCCGCAAAACTAATTCAATACAATTTTCATAAAGCTTACAATCACGCATCCACAAATATACACACCTACACTGGCTGCAACGTACACTCATAGAAATTCAATTCCTATTGTTTGCCAAATTCATTTGTTTCGCATCCATGGCTGCATCCCAAATGGCTGCAAGGTTGGCTGCTTTAACTTAAAACCGAAATTCACCAGCGTATAATGCAATTCGGGATTTTGTACATAAACAGCAGCGGCAGGAAGAAAAATATTATTGCCGTCTGTGCCACATAAACTAACGGTTATCAAGTAGCTACGCATGCGGATATCCGGGTAATTCGTATCGCATTGTTTCTGGAATTGTTGTCCAAACTCGAGTAGCCATCACCACCCAAAAGACGAACTAGCAGGACCTCGTTTACATTTACATGCAGAACCATAAATATTCAGTGCATGAATGTGTGCTGGATGTATGTGTTTATTTTTATTCCTGTTTAGGGGTTAAAAATTTTTAAAGTTGTATTAGACTAAAGTACCACTGTAAAGGACTCACATTTAATGTGTGAGTGTATGTGTGTGTTTCGAGTGTGCGTATCAATATCAAGGATGAGAACGTGTGGCTGAGTGTTGCATGCAATTTTTTGACCACGAATGTCATATCATTGATGCATAACCGTTGCGCACAATTGCGTTTTGAAGTAGGTAGTTTGCTTGGCTTGCGGTGATTTGATTTGGATTTAGATTTAATAGTCACGCAGTGGAGTTGAGCTTCACACAATTTCCTTTTGACTTACATTCGAAATGTGTTCGCACTTCTTGGAATTGACATAAAACATGCATAAAAATTGGCTGAGGAAGCAGCTGTGAGTCTCGATATTGAGATCTTGTTTTGAAAAACTATGACATAAACAAAAATGGAAAAGTGAAATTCATTTAAATGTTATGGGCAGTAAAATAATTTAAATTTACTTATTAAAACAAATGCTTTCAATAATTTTTTAACGACGCTTTAACTTGCTAGTACACTCTAAAAAGTTTTTGTTGAATTTTACTACAACTCTTGTAGGCAACAGTTTTGCGGCTGTTTCTGTAGTAAATTTACACACCCTTATTTAATTAAACATATTTTTTACTATTGACTTGTAGTGAAATTCAACAAAACGTGTTTATGTTTGAGTTAAATATGTAGCAATATAAATGAAAAAATATTGATATTGTAGTAAAATTAAACATCAATTGCTATCATCTGTGTAGTACCATAACAATATTACTACTCTCATGTTAGCAAAATTCAACAACTAGAATTTGTTTTTAATACAATTGATGTAATCAATTGATATTCTAGTAAAGGAAACATTCTTAGTTTTGACATTCTTAGTTTAAAACATAATTTAATATATCTTAAAACTTTACACTCTTGACGACACGTGCAGAAATAAATTTGACTTATATTTACTGCTTATCCTTCATTAAATTAACACTATAAACACCAAAATGAGACATACACACTTGCATAAAGAAATTCCTACCGATTAGTACCCGAAAGAAAAAAACAAATGAAACACAGATATTTTTTATAGATTTTTATTTAATTATTAGCATATTGCCCACATTTACCCAGTTTGTTGTTTTGTACAACATAAGATACTACAACATAGTAAAACTTTTACTAAAAATCGAGTTAACACTAAATTTTTTTCAATTAAAAATCAAATAACTCTATATAATGAGCCCTACACGTTGACAAGCAAAGTCGACTAAATATCTGTTGAAAATATTGTCCATGTTGAATATTCAACATCTGTTTCATTAGTTCAATTTTGGTAGTAATATAAAGCATTGTAGTTGATATTGCAGCAAAATTAAAAATTTATAGCTTAATTTTGCTAAGAATAGTGTTATACGCTATATGCTAAGAATGGTAAATACTCAAAGATCAATATAAGATTTATAGTAAAATTACACATCAGTTTGAATTTCAACAAAAAATTACTATAAAAATTATAGTAAATTTATATTTATTTTTTAGAGTGTAGAACTCCGAATTCCCATCACTCCATCCAGTTATAAAAATGATGATTATTGCTCTTATTTAATTCTTATTTTATGTCCATTTGATTTATGTACTATATAAACAGCTACATATTTTGTTCAACCAAGACAAGAGATAACATCGCTGATATCAGACAAACTGGCAGACTGACTGCAATGTCATCATCTGGCAGCTACGCAACTTAATTACAATGCCGCTGTAACTGTGGAAATCCCATGAAGTTTTATATCGAAATTCGAAACCTTACAAAAACCTCTTATCACTGATAAAAATATTAGCTGCCAGAAATACTGTTGTTGTAATTTCTAATTGACAGATTTTTCTCAAATTTCATGATAACCTTTTTTGTTCATTCAGTTTTTGAAACGATTTAAAATTTATGTGAAGAGGAAAATTTAAAAACGAGTTATTTTATTCGTGAGGATTATGAAATTGATGCCAACATTTTATTAAATTTTTCATTTTTTTTTTTTTATTTTATTTGAATTTTACTGCATTGCTTATGTAAACAACGTATAAATGTAATTCATTTAATGGTTCTCATATTTTGTACGTCAATGAAACGTTTATGGCAATCCGTTTACAGCCAAAGAAAAATTGTGTAAAGAAGAGAAAAACCAATTTTATTGTGTTGACTCAAGCAACTTTTCCGGTTCTAGGCTGTTTATCTGACGGTTTTACAGACTTTTGGAATAATTACTCAATGATTTTATTAACATTGTGTCTCCTCATTTGCTAAAATTTCATAGAAACAATATTAAAAAAATCATGTAATTACACAATATGATTACACCAAGATTGCATTATATTTTTAAACCAAGACTCAAAATAACAATTATTTTTTTAAGGAAGGCAAAAAGGTTGGAAAATTTAAGATTTATTATTAAAAAAAAGGCATAACTATTATGTTAACAATAACATTTTTTTTTTGGCTGTCCATAAACATAATCGCAGCCGATTTTTTGTTTTGATTGCCATTACCGCAATAATTGTTTTGTTTTGCTATCCATCAACATAATAGAAACTTCCAAGTGAGTTTCATATAAATTTTGAGATTGAAAAATTTGGTCGCCATAGTTGGATCCGCCGCTTCGAATTTTTAGTTTTGGATACAAAATTTGAAATCAGCTACCCAGAAACCTCTATGCTTCAAATTGATACCATATAATTTAGACATTTGGCCAAAAAATGTGCTTTAGTTTAATGCAATCCTGTACACAAGGTGGTTTTGGAGGTTCAATTCTCCAAGAGGGTCAAAATTTAAAAAAATTAGTCCGCCACTGATTATGTTGATGAATAACAAAAAAAATATTTTTTTTTCTATTTTTTTGATTTCTTTTTTCAAGATTCAACAAAATTAAAATTTTTCGAGTTTGTTTAACAATTACTTTATATAAAATTTTGCAAAAAAATAGTAGAGATACATTATGAGATTCGAAATGCCACATTCAACTTACAATGTGTCAAGAAAATGTCGAGATATTAAAGAGTCCGCTTAAAGGGATTGTCAAAATTCTTTTTGTCGTTAAGTAGCCGATAAAAAAGAATATTTTCTAAGCGTTTGAGAAAGCAAAATCGTCAAAAAGGCAAAATTTGTTAAAATAAAAACTGAATAATTTTAGAAATTTTTACTCTGGTTTAATTTTGCTATGTAACGGCTTGATTAAATATAATGATTTTTGGGTCAAGTACTCTTAACACTAGTTTTATCATACCTGTCAAAATGACTGGTTTAACAATTTTATTTTCAAACTAGTATAAAAGCCTGTCCTACGACAGGTGCTCCGCAAACTTCCTTTTTGGAGACATTTGCCGAAGCACTATTTTCTCTTGTTAAAGCTTGATTTTTTATTTAATTAATTTTTGCAAAATACAAATGTACCACTTTAAATAACACTTTACGTATTGAAGCAGTGTTGATAAATTAGTTCAAGTGTAAAAGTGCAAAAAGTCGAGTTTGGTAACAATCATATTCGTACACAACTTAACAAATTGGCCTTGCAACCATCATATACGTAGCAACTCAAGTGTCGTTTTCCGGCTAATACAATTATATTTTTTTGTACAATCGACTCAAATCAAATCAAAATAATTTCATTAAATTTGTCATACATTTAGGGCCAATTTTTCAGTGCGAGCTTAAACTCTAGTCAAATTAAACTAAGATTAACTCACCAAAATTGGACGTTTAAACTCGGTTTAACTAGCTATTTTAGCATTCGTTGCAGTTAAATTGAATTAAATTATCATGTAATGTGTTTCTTTTTTGCCTAAACCGAGTTTAAACGTAAAATTTTGGTGAGTTAAGCTCGGTTTAATTTGACTCGAGTTTAAACTCGCTCTGAAAAATTGGCCCTTAATGGATGAAAAAAGAAGTAATTAAATCAAAAACGTACTATTGTAAAAACCCAATAGTGTCACCGGTAAGTATCAAATATATTTTCTGAGCATACTTTCAGGCTGAACATTTTTAAGAACAGTGTGCCTTGTAAATTACTTTACTGTCAAAAAATAATTACAATTTGAGACATACTGTGTGCGGTGCAGCGTGCTTGCTTTTTATGTATTAAGATGTGCATACTTTCAGGCTGAACAGTTTGCGAGATATTGGACACGTAGCAGCGTGCTTGCCTTTTATATATAAAGATTCCTGCTTCATCTTAATGCTTTTTTTAAACGATTGTCATGACATTTATAATAATTTATGGTAATTAAATTAATAATATTATAAACCCCACCAACCATTTATCTCAGACCAGTTATTTTGCCTGATGTCGCCTTACCTTACATTGGTAAATTGTCGGTGTTAATACACGTTTAAATAAAAAAATAATTTTTAAAAAATAATTTTTTCTCTAAACTTAATACGCTATTTAATATCAAATTAAAAAAAAAAGTTATCAGTCACCTAGAAAGATTTTAAAAAAAATATTGAATATAAAAGTTGATCCAATACGAGGTCAATTTTTCAACTGGGTTGTTTTGACAGCTGTTGTGAGTCAAATGGTTTGTCCATATTACGTTTGTGTTCAGTATTCAATACGGCTCAATCATGAATTTAATTACCTTACTCCTGAACAACGTTTATTAATTAAGGGAACTTACTACTAAAATCAGTCATCAGTTAGAGAATGTTCTAGAGTTCTTCAACATCATTTTGGTCGTTATGAGCGTCCAACTGAGAGCACTTTTCGTAACACCATCATCAAATTTCGAACCAATTTTAAACCATTGAATATTCAACATTCAACCAGAGTGCATAGAGCCTGTAATTTTGAGAATATTGCTGCCAGAGAACCAGAACCAAAGAACCAGAACCAGAGAATGTTCGTGAAAACCGTATACAATCGATTCGTCGCCTATCTCAGACTTTGGGCATCTCTTATGGATCATTGTGGCGTATCTTGAGGCCTGATCTTAGTCTGAAGGCCTATATAATCCAGCTCGTACAAGAATTGAAGCCGGCTGATCTTGGTGTACGCTTTAATTTCGGTTTATGGGCCTTACAACAACTACAAATTGATCCATTGTTTTATCGAAAAAATGTGTTAAGCGACGAAGCTTATATCTGATTGAATGGCTACGTTAATAAGCAAAATTGCCGTATTTGGGCCGATGAACAACCAGAAGCAATCCAAGAGCTTCCTATGTATCCCGATAAATGTACTGTTTGGTGTGGTTAATGGGCATCAGGCATCGTCGGACCGTAGTTCTTCAAAAATGCGGAAAGAGCCCGTGTTACGGTCAATGGTGCTTGCTACAGAGCAATGATCAATGAATTTTTGTTGCCAAAAATTCAGGTATTGGTGAAGCCGACCTCTGGTTTCAACAGGATGGCGCAACATGCCAAACAGCTGGAGAAACAATCGCTTTATAGAAGAAAACGTTCGATGAGAACATCATCTTAAGAAATGGTCCTATTAATTGCCCACCAAAATCATGTGATTTGACGCCATTGGATTACTTTCTTTGGAGATGTGTTAAATCACTTGTTTATGTCGACAAACCCGAAACTATTGACGCTTTGAAAACAAACATATCTCGACTTATTCAAGGCATACCGGCCGATATCCTCGAAAGTATTTTCGAAATTTATGCCCACAGAATGGACCATTTAGGAGCTAGTCAAGGGCATAATTTTAACAAAATAATTTTTAAACATTGAGTTGCAGGAACCGAACTATCATTCCAAATAAAGATTTGCATCAATAAAATGATTTGTTATGTAATTTATTTAGAAAACAAAGTAGGAAGCTTCATTGGATCACCCTTTATATAAGTTTTTAAAACAATAAAAGAAATAAGGTAATCTCCATAAACAATTGAAGCAAAACCGCGAATAACGTTGCAAAAGCCATTTTTTGCAAAACCGATTTTATTGCAGATTACCGTTAACATGACTCTCTTACATTGCCTTAACATCAAATCAGCCAAAAATAAAGTGCATATTCGCTGTCAAAAAGCAATTAAAAAGTGTCAGTCAGTGGAAGAACGTTGTAAGTTGTATACAAAATTATTAGAGCTGAATTATCTAATGTAATTGATAAGTGCAACAGATGCACAAAAATTAAGTTCAATGAAAATTGAAAATTGAATTGATAATAGAAATAAAAGATTGAAGAATTGCTGTAATGAATATATTTCAAGAAAAAAAAGTATGCCTCCAAAAACGCTCCCGAGCAGGTAAAGTTTTAAGTGCATATTACGTTTTTAGGCAATTTATTTGTATCTATATATTCGTATCTATATATATAAAATGGAATGTGTGTTTGTTTATTTGTTTGTTTGTATCTTATAGGAGACCAAACCTCTGGACCGATCTTCCTGAAATTTTCACAGCATCTAACTGGGACTCTGGCATGATTCATAGGGAATTTTTTTTTGACCATGCCCACTTTTACGCCCACTTTTTTAAAATTATGTAATTGCTCTCATATAGTTTTTAACAGATTTACTGCAAATTGTATACACATTATACTCCAGGCGAGGTAGAAATAAACATTTCTTACGCCACGCCCCCTTTCACGCCCCTTTTCACGCCAAATTTAAGTTTTAAACTTTTTGTTCTCTGTACAAATTTGTTCCTTCCAACGGATTATTTTTATTTGGTAGTATATTGCTCTTAATACTGTTAACGTCGCCATATTACTATGAACCACGCCCACTTCACCGCCCCCTTTTTTAAATTCAGATACTTACTTGTACCACTAACAATGTTTGCTATACAAAATACTTTTTTTGTAATATGTATTTGCCTAAAGTTTTATATACTTTTTATCTACAGGTAAGGTAGCCATAGATTTTTTTTATTACCAAATCCCCCTTTTTCGCCCCATTTTACTTTAATTATTATTAATTTGCTTTCAATATGCTATATATTTGGTGTCTTTAAAAAGTGTTGATACACAAAAACATTCTGAAATAATTTTTTTATTATAATTTTTTTTTTTTAATTATTATCAACACAATTAAATTTAAATATTAATATTGCACTACTTTTCCTTCAAGTGTAACATGAGGTGCGATTGCCAACGCGTGTTATAACGCTTACCATATCATTGACATACTTACAATTAAAATTATGTATATGGCAATTCATTTCACTAATTAAGAACGCTTCTGATTGGCTGCCGTAAGAATAAATACTATTTCACCAAACGGGAGCTATGTTTGCAGCCATTAAAGCTGAAACTTTCACAGCATGTTACTATGACTCTGGAAGGAATAATAGGCTATATGAAGTTTTTATTGGACAAAGCGGCGTGGCACAGTCCATATAACCCAAAAATTTAAATCGCCATATTTGGGGCATTTTTTGACCTACGTCGATGATATTTGGAACATATGGTATTGGCATAATTAGGAATACGTACCAGGAGAAAATTGGGTGGGACCACGCCTCTTTTCGGGAAAATTAAAATCGCAATATAGTCTTAACTACTGGACCGATCTTCATTAAATTTTCACAATAGGATATACTTACGAAATAATAAATTCTTAACTATATAAAGTTGTGAGTGGACAAAGGGGCATGGCCTCGCCCATATAACCCAAAATTTAAAATCATCATGTCTTGGGCATTTTTTGACCAACGGCGGCAGTATTTGCTATATATGATATTGGCATGAATAGAAAGAAATACGTACCAAAAAGAAAAGTGGGCGGAGCACGCCCCTTTGTTTGCGATATATTGGAGGCTGGACCTGTTAACCGATCTTAAATTTTCACAACGTGCAGCTTTGACTCAGGAATACTAATAACATGATAATATTTTTCAACCATGCACACTTCTGCACCTACTTTTTTACTACGTTTATTAACACCTTTACCACAAATTTAAAATACATAATAATTAAAATAGTGGGGTAGCCCCATTCTCTTTCTCCCACAACTTTCTGCAAAACAGCTGATTTTGTAATATGTGTTAATTAAAATAGAGAGTGGAGTAACCCCATTCTCATTCTCCCACAACTGACTGCGAAACAGCTGATTGTGTAATTGCTGCTTTTTGATTGGTCTAAAAATAAAAAGGGGGAGCATGAAGCAAATTACATGCGGTTCAGTGCTGAATTCTAATTGGTTTACAACAAAAAAAGGGGAGAAGCATTGCAATAATTAAATTAAATTAAATACATAAATTTTTCTAAATATATAAATACTTCTAATTTTATTTTATAACGAGGGGGGTAGCGAAGCACACCGGGTTCAGCTAGTTATATAGATTTTTGATTGTCTATGCTTCTTTTTTTGCAAAAAAAACATTCAGTATAAGTGCAATAAAGGAACAATATTATAAATTCTATGCTTCTTCAAACGGTTTCAATCATGAATTTCGTGGAATCGATTCGGTTACGGCCAGTTTCGGCCCTTTTTGTCAGTTTCAGCTATTCGGCCTCAATATGGTAGAACCCCGAAACCGAAGCCGAAGCCGAAACTTTTGATAAAAATTTCTAGCATTAGTCATTTAATTCAAACATATAAGATTGGTTTAGTCAAAATATTTGCAACGCGTTATACAAAGCTATAATGATGAATTCGTCTGTAAGTTGATTTATTGAAAGTTTTATAGGTACTGAAGCCAAAAAATAATAATTAAACTTCTGAATGAATTCTGTGTGTGTAGAATTAAGGTAAATAAAACAAAGTATTTATATTCTTATAATACTACACCTTTAAAGAAAACAAAGATACTTTGTTTTGTACTTCTATAAAAATGTTCATTACAGGTACGAACTGTTTCAAGTGTGTTCGGAACATAATACAAAATTATTTCTTTTGTTACTATAATAAATATAAATTAATTTTTTAAACTTTAATATTTAAAGAATATTTTTCGTGTATTTATGAAATGGTATTTTTGTTTCCTATTAAATAATTTATTCGTAAAGACTTTAGTTTTCATTTCAATAACCAGTTTCGGCCGAATATAATAAAATGACCGAATATTCGGATTCGGTTTCAGTTTCGGCCAAAATTCTGATTTCAGTCGCATACTAAAACTTATCTTGTTTTAAGGGAGGTTTAAGACAAAAGCGGTTTATATATGGGTCAGAAAAATGTGTAGAAATACATTGCAAACAGATTAAAAAAAAAGAAAATAACTCGATTAGTTTTTTTGCAATAGTTTGTCAACACTTGATTTTACTCGCTCTATAGATTCTATATATGAAATTGATTCTACAGAATTAACACTAAAAATAGTTTTTTTTTGATTTGACTACACTATTTTCATGAATTTATAATAACTAGAGACAGTGGTCGAAGTTGGACCTTTTCACTTTGATCTTTCGAGCAACACTGTGATATGATTTCACTTGCGTTCTAAAATAAGCGTAGATTGAGGGAAAAATAGCTATTTCTAATAGCCGCTCAGTGTTATCTAACGACTTTACTTACAAAAATACGTTGTACTGAGAAAAGCTACAGTTAGAGATATCGTAACAAGTTTGATGTCAAAACAAAAATAATTTTTCTACTTGTAATAAATTTTACCATATTAATATATATTCATTCATACATGTTAAATAAAAAAATGCTTATTTTAGGGTATCCATATGAGATAGCGAGAAATGTCTGGAATATTTTTTGTACATTTCAGCAATGTCTAAAACTTTCTATTATACCATGTATTCCAGCTCTTACCCAGCAGCGGATTTGCCAGTGGCTACCATAGAACTAATACCGAATAAATTACCAGGTAAGGAAGCATTACCTTTTTCAAAAAGTAATGCGTCTGCATATAGCAGAAGTAATTAACTCATACCTCATTACCTGTAATGTAGCATACAAGGAAAAGTAATGCAGTGATTTTTATAACTTAATACAAGTAGTATGTTACTCCATAACTTCTAGGTAATGCTGAAGGGAGGCGATCACTTACCTCCTGTCTCATTCAATGTTAAATGTAAGGCCTTTTATGCATAGTAAGGTAATATAGTCGGAAGTAGTGGTCATTACAAGGTAATTGATGCTTCATATATTCGGAATATATTCCATCCGCTACTGGGTATAGCTTAAATTTTATTTAAGAAATTCGCTTTTTCGTTCATAATTCATGTCAAAAGTCACAAAAACTATTTGAGGCACTTTTTCTCCCTACTCTAATTTATTAAAAATTATCAAAATCGGTTAAGAAACACGGGAGAAAATGACTTTTTTGCTACGCCTATTTATATATAAAATTTGCTTGATCTAATTAAATCATTTTATAATAATAAGACCATTTTCATTGCTACTAGGAACATTTTTTTAAAAGAAAAAAATTTACTTGATCCAAGTTAAATGGTTTAACATAAGAAAATTTGTTACTAGGTAAGAGTAGAATTGCTTTATTCTTTTCTTTTTTTCCTTAATACATAGTTCATACATATTTTATAATTATATATTTTTTTATTTCAACATATTAAAAGTTAGATATCGATCTTATAATTTTGATAAAATTTTACTGCATTTCAATGACATTTCACGTCACAGCACAATTTTGCGATTTGCGTATTTTTTTACTTTTCAGCTCAGCACTGATCAATGATAAGTGAACCCATTTATGGCTTAGGAGATAATGATGAGTAAGCCAATTTTTCCAAATTAATAAACTTTTTCACAAAATATTGCAAAATTTTTTGGTTTTATATCAACCATCGGACGAAGTCTTTTATTAATGACACGTCGAAACACTTGTACAATTCACTTAAAATACCGTTATGCTTTAATTTATATTGAAATGCTATAATAAAGCAACTTCACACTTTTTTACTCAAGCTTAACTTTTTATTAAGGGGCTTTCCCCTTTCCCTTTTTCCTTTCCCCTAGTGACTGGGGGGACAGTTTACTCCAAAATCCCTTATGTTTAGACTTGTAACTTTATATTTTGATGTAATATAATGATCAAATTAATATTTTACAATAGATTATGCACCAACTTATAAAACTTTTACCGAAAAAATTAACTCATATAAATATGTTGATGATATTTCATTGGTTAAAGAAGTGTGGGACAGTCAAAAATACTTCACCTCCGCCATCAGCACTGTCAATCGAGATCTTAGTCCAAATACTATACATAGCCAGATGTCTTTTACTATGCTATGAAATGATTAAATTGACTTCAACAGATACAAAAAATTAGCACCAAGTTAAGTTTCTACAAGAAAATATAGAAAGTAGCTATTGTTACTGGTGGGACATCGTGTTGTGACTAGTAAAAAAATCGTACGACTCGTTCACAATAAACAAAACTTGCTTAGTAAAAAAATTAGTTAATCTTGAATTTTCTAGATAATTTTTACAGATCATGTTAATTTCACTATTATACATTGCGTTAAGGGTAAATTATTTATGATCATATCAATTTAAGATCACTTTCATATAAATCATTTCCCATTTCCCGTGGAATGCCCCTAAATACAAACAATTTTTTTAAGCATTTCCGTGAATGCATTTAAAATTTTTTGTCTCAATTTAAGTTTTACACTAGCTCAATGAATCAATAAAGTTATTTTCAATTCAAGAAATAACTCATAATAAAAATTATTTTCTAAGAAATAGTTAGTTTTCAATGCTTGGTTCAAGTGAATTCGAATTGGGATTTTTTAATGCAAAAAAAGTGCAGAGCTCCCTCCGTGGCAAATAACAAAAATTGCGAGTAACCTTAAAACTCTATTTTAAAAATAACTCAGATTTAAAAATGCTAGTATTCGCAGTTTTAATAATCTCATTTACCAGATTTAATTGGTTTAAGTCTGTTAATATTTCTGATGTTGGAAAGTGTCTAAGCATTGTTTTACCCCGCCACTTATAATTTATATGTCTTTTGTTGAATTATGAGTTGCATTGGCACAATTCAAGTTTTGTAACTAATATGACTATGATGGAAAAAATTTGTTGGGTTTTGTTTAGAATCTTCTTAAAATTTATGTAGGAAATACCAAATTTTCTTAAATTAGACTATTTTTTTGTGTGAGGTTGTAGACATTGTAAAAACTAGCGCATTTATTCGCGTGTCATAACTGAGCGTCCATTGGTATGAACATAAATATACACAAAGTGACTATCCTTTTTATTCAATGGGTGTATGTGTGTGTGTGTGGTCTAGCTTCTCAATACATACATGAGTACATATAGCTTTTGTGGCAACATGCAGCAAATGTTTGCCAACAAAATCATTTCCCAGCACGAAGAAGAAATGATTTAATTTTGGCGCATACATTTGTGGTACATTTCAGGTTGCCAAAATAGAAAAAAAAAATCCGTCCAAACATACTGTTTGAGGAAAGTGCTTTTTATATGGAAGAATGTGTAGCAGCGTACATTTCCGGCATTATTGAAGTGGATGTTCTGACTTTTTGATGTAAATTTTTTGATATTGAAATTGATATTAAAGTATTAAATTTTATATGAAGTTTGCTTAGCTTAAACAGCCTTCAAAATAAAACGAAAACTTAAGCTGTTTTGCTTGAGAGTTCATGCATTAAAACTAACAAAATGCCTGTCAGAACAGAGTACATCTCTAATATGGTGAGGATCCGAAGGCTGGGCTTAAGATATCATCTGCAACAGTAACAAAACTATCAAAAACAACAACAACAATAACAAAACGCACTTAATCATAATGTAGAATTACCAAAAATTGCAAGAGGAAACCATATAATTACGACACACGCTGCAACGGCTTTAGAAACCCAAAAAGAAAACCTTACAACAGCAGCTTAACAATAAAGGATAAAAAAACACCCTCACAATCAGTTGGGACAGAAAAAATATATGATTTACTGTCACCCTAGCTTAGATCTAGAAAAAAAAAACTGCAAATTTGCAGCAGAGTTCTCTTGTATATTAAAGGACTGCTATAAAAAAATTTCATAATGGACTTACCAGAAGGCTATCAGATGCGATAACTGGCTCGACAATAAAATGCGTTCTTTCATAAACAAATCCATCACTTTCAAGTCGTCTCTTAAACTATTTCTATCGCAGTCTTTCTAATGCACAACATTCTATCCTTACTCGTATCCTTAGGTCATGAAATAAAAAGAAACAAAATCCAGATATAAAAATTTTATTTTTGAAATTTAATCGCGCATAACGCAGCATCACGTGCAATAACAATTATTAGTGTTGTTGTTAGCGCTGATGTTGTTATTTCTTTAAAAATTATTTTTGTTGCTGCAGCTATTATTGTTTTTATAGCACTTTCCTGCTGCAAGCCGATTGCGTGGCATACACATGCGTGCGTCACGTGACAATCATTGGAAATTCGAGGTTTGCTGCGGAAAACTATAGAGTTCCTTGCATGCAATACTCGGAAGTAGCAGACATCTTGCACTTGCTTGCAATTTTTCGATCATTTTTCAAAAAAACCAAGCATCTCTAAAATTAATCCGCTGATTTTATCACTTTGGTAAATAGTTGAAATAGCAACAATGACGAGTGGCTGGGTACTCTTCTCGGTACCGCTGCCACCCTTGCATCAAGCGTTGGTACACTTTGATGAGTTCATATTTCAAAAGTACGGCTAAGTTGTGTCCACTGATTGCAGGGTAATAGGTAAGGGAGGGTTGCTTTCTTGTGGGTTGATCGCACGCGCTTAGCTAATGATTTTGGCAGCCATACAGCCTTGGCTGCATGTTGTTACTGGTTGCATGGAATGCATGCAATATTTGACAACACACATATCATGTGACAATTTCTGAAGGATTAGTTCATCATTCAAAAGTATTGACGTATCTGGCTGGGGTGGCTGCTGACGATTAGACGTCGAGGTTATATTCCTTGCTGCATTTTAAGCTTTTTAGACCAATTCATGAACGAATAGAGAAGAGACAAAATCAAAGAAATTAATTTAAAAAAATAAAAAAAAAATAAAAATAAACATAAATATAAACATAAACATAAACATAAACATAAACATAAGCATAAACATAAACATAAACATAAACATAAACATAAACATAAACATAAACATAAACACAAACATAAACATAAACATAAACATAAACATAAACATAAACATAAACATAAACATAAACATAAACATAAACATAAACATAAACATAAACATAAACATAAACATAAACATAAACATAAACATAAACATAAACATAAACATAAACATAAACATAAACATAAACATAAACATAACCATAAACATAACCATAACCATAAACATAAACATAAACATAAACATAAACATAAACATAAACATAAACATAAACATAAACATAAACATAAACATAAACATAAACATAAACATAAACATAAACATAAACATAAACATAAACATAAACATAAACATAAACATAAACATAAACATAAACATAAACATAAACATAAACATAAACATAAACATAAACATAAACATAAACATAAACATAAACATAAACATAAACATAAACATAAACATAAACATAAACATAAACATAAACATAAACATAAACATAAACATAAACATAAACATAAACATAAACATAAACATAAACATAAACATAAACATAAACATAAACATAAACATAAACATAAACATAAACATAAACATAAACATAAACATAAACATAAACATAAACATAAACATAAACATAAACATAAACATAAACATAAACATAAACATAAACATAAACATAAACATAAACATAAACATAAACATAAACATAAACATAAACATAAACATAAACATAAACATAAACATAAACATAAACATAAACATAAACATAAACATAAACATAAACATAAACATAAACATAAACATAAACATAAACATAAACATAAACATAAACATAAACATAAACATAAACATAAACATAAACATAAACATAAACATAAACATAAACATAAACATAAACATAAACATAAACATAAACATAAACATAAACATAAACATAAACATAAACATAAACATAAACATAAACATAAACATAAACATAAACATAAACATAAACATAAACATAAACATAAACATAAACATAAACATAAACATAAACATAAACATAAACATAAACATAAACATAAACATAAACATAAACATAAACATAAACATAAACATAAACATAAGCATACACATAAACATAAACATACACATAAACATAAACATAAACATAAACATAAACATAAACATAAACATAAACATAAACATAAACATAAACATAAACATAAACATAAACATAAACATAAACATAAACATAAACATAAACATAAACATAAACATAAACATAAACATAAACATAAACATAAACATAAACATAAACATAAACATAAACATAAACATAAAAATAAACATAAACATAAACATAAGCATACACATAAACATAAACATAAACATAAACATAAACATAAACATAAACATAAACATAAACATAAACATAAACATAAACATAAGCATACACATAAACATAAACATACACATAAACATAAACATAAACATAAACATAAACATAAACATAAACATAAACATAAACATAAACATAAACATTAACATAAACATAAACACAAACATAAACATAAACATAAACATAAACATAAGCATACACATAAACATAAACATACACATAAACATAAACATAAACATAAACATAAACACAAACATAAACATAAACATAAACATAAACATAAACATAAACATAAACATAAAAATAAACATAAAAATAAACATAAACATAAACATAAACAAAGCTTTGATATTTAATATTAGCTTTCAGTATGAAATTCAACTAAATCGGATGAAAATCACGACTACGTCCCATACAAAGTGAATTTATCAAAAATGTAAAATCTCTAAGAATTTCACAAAAACTAATAAATGGACTTGAAAGTATGCACATAAGTTTAGATTTATAAGTGCATTCTGAGTAAACTAGAAAATCTATCTCGTTTTTTTATTTGTTTTTATTATTTTCAAGGAAATCATAGATTTGTGATATGAATAGTAAAAAAATTTAAATACCGCGATAGTGAAAGGGAATGAAACAGCTTTTTATTTACAGAATGTAACTAGAATGTCCATAGTTCACGATAATCTAAACAGTTTAGCTCAACTTTACTCAACACAAAACTATATATGTTAATACTAATATTCTCCTAACGCCATCAGACTGTTATGCCACGTGGACTGAGAGAGGTCTCAGGGAGAGGTGTTTTTAGGCAGTCTATTCTTATTTATTTTTCAACCAACAAAATTTCTTCATTCTTTCTTTTTCTGTCCAAGCTTCTTGCAATCTATTAAATTCATAATTTCTTATTAAATATTTTGTTTTTACTTTAATGTACTATTTTATTAATTAAATTTACTATTTTTAAAAAAATATATTAAAGATATATTGTATCCTTAGTTAAGTTGTGTCACTAAACAGTTGTTGTTATACTTTTATATATTGAATGTATTTATGTTGTGCTCTAAAAAAAACTTAGTTCCTAGTACACTGATGCTTTTTGTTAATAAAATTAATAATAATAATTTTAACAAAAAAAATTAAAATACATATAAACACTATGTAGTCAAAAAAGTTATCTATAAAAAACCCCATTGTGTGATGGTTATTTTTTGACTTGGGTGATTATAACTTTGGCGATTCTTCACATATCCACCCTCCACGCCCCCTCCCCCATATACATAAGGTTCATTGACTTTAGTCGACCTCACAAACAGACATACTCGCAACTTCCAATGAATTTGTAATGTTCAATGGTCTGTAAGCTAAAATGATTTCTTTATAAAGACTGAACCTTCCAAGTTTCCATTTCAAACATACATTACTTCAATACAAATTTTGTCTATTTTACTTTTACACTTTTTTATACTTCTTTCTTGCATATTCTTATATTTTTTTCTGTTCAAAAGTTGATACTCCAAGCTTTCCATTTTCCATTCGCCCAAGTTTTATCTAAGCATTCCCAACAAGCAAGAAAAATATTTTTCTCCAAGCTTGCAAAAAAGTCTTCAACCTCCACTTGATCTCCAACTCATTTCTCCAAGTCAACTCCAACATCTTGGAGTTGAGCTGGAAATTGGCTTGAGATGCATTAGTTTTCAAAGTGGCAATACTGTTGAAGTGTCAACAAAATAATTTGTTTTTGTACCTGGCAACACTAGGTTGTTTTGGTTATTGTGTTTCTTGTTGGAATTTGTAGAAAAGTGAATTTGTGAATTGCAACAAAATAATAAAAGTAATGTGAATACAGCAAGTACAAACTGCAACAAATTAGGCATTAGTGCAGTTTACGGCCTACGCGTAAATAATTTTGTTCATATGTTTATTATACGTATTTTGCACTCCTCAGTCCAAAAGTGCAAAATAAAAAACATAAGTGCAGTTTATGGCCCACAATAAAATTTATTCTTATTTTTATTAAACGTATTTTAGACCAAAAATGCAAAAATAAAATGTCAGCCACGAATGGTTTAGGAGATAAAATTCGCGAAAGTTTTAAAAATGCAGTGCAATATATGAAGTTTGTGGAATAAAGCCGAAAATAAACAATTTTGAATTTCGCGGAAGGAAGGAGTGGATCTGAAATACATTTACTGAAGCGAAGCTTTTTACGCCTCGTTTAAAAATCGATACTTTTTTCCATACACCTTTTTCTTAGAATTGTTGTTGCTTTTTGCTTGCGTCTGTTACACCAAGAGAATATAAAATTAAAATATTTCTTTGTATGCCATGAGAATCGAATTCGTAACCCTTCGATTGATAGTACTATACACTACCAACTGATCGAATGTTCTTTGTTGCGTTGGTTAGTTTATTCAAAATTAAGTATTAACTGAAGATATGTTGCACCAGATAACAATCTTAACCTTCACCTGGCTTGCTCATCCCAAGTAACATACCTGGACTCGTGGGGTACATACGAACCCCAGTTATTAAAATCTCTGTAAAAATTTAAATATTAATTATTTTGTCTCAAAAATTCAGAGATCATCTTTAGATACCACTTTAAACTGTAGAATAGTCCAAGTTAAAAAAATAAAGATCATCGTTTATAAAAAATCCGGAGAACTAGGAAAAAATTCCAAACAAATCAAATCGAGAAAGAACGTGGGATATGTACGTACCCCACGAGTCCAGGTGAAGGTTAATACATAAAAGACAAGCATACTGCTCTGCACCTATATCGCTCAAACTGTCTTGAAAAATGTGAAGCCTGAAAGTATGCACATCTTAATACATAAAAGTCATTGCCATTGATACAGTGCTTTTACAACATATCCTCAAAATGCTCAGCCTGAAGTTATGCATATACTTACAGATTATTTTATTCTACACACAGTGTTGCCAGTATATTTATGTATAATTTCCCACAAACACATGAAAAAATTCCCTTTTATTCCCTTTTACAATTTTGTTACATCTATAAAATATCTTTCAAACATAATTTTATTTAGGTATAAAATTGTATGCACAAAAGTTCATAAAAGTATTAAATAACAAGGCATACAAACATAAGCATACAAAAATTTTTATGACTGAAAGAATTATAAAATTGAATCTGTTTTAAAAACTCTTTGCTCTGATTAATACATAAGAATTTGTTATAAAAAAATCTTTTTCATACAAACCCAGTGGCGAAAGTAGAGTCCACTGGAAATTATTTCCAACTAAGTAGATACATTAAAAATATTTAGTATTTTTTTAAATAAATTAAACATTTTGTTAAAAGTAACGAAACAATACAAAAACAAAAACAATATACATAGCAATATATACTTATATTTATCGACTAATTCTAGAAGTTGACAATTGCAATTATAAGGATTTCTCCTAAATGATATCAAAAGCTACTTGACAAAACTGTCAACACACAAAAAGGTCTGAGCAAGAAATATTTTTATGATATTTTTTGAACTTTCCAACTTCATGTAAAAAAAACTGCTTTGTATGTTAATTTACAATTGCAAATCACCAGAATAACGCCTTTAATTCTCCATTTGAAAATTCCCCTTTATTTGTACGATCAAGCAAAATGCTTACCTTTTCCCTTTTAACTCACAAGATGATTGAAAAATCCCTCAAAAAGGGCTCACTGGCCTCAATCTGGCATCACTGGCTATACACGAGCAGGCTCCATTGAACTGGCCGAAACATAGGTAGATACCAATTGTTTGAGTGTTTACAGGCACTTAAGCAATGCCTTTTTGATAAATGAAATTTACGAATGATAAGCGATCCAAATATCTGTACAATACGATTAAGGACAACAATTGAAGCAGTATTTGCTAGATATATCGATGATGTGTAATAAACGTTTGCTATTTTAGATATCAAAACCAACAATTCTATTAATAAATTTTCATACTAATAATTCAAAACATTTTCAAAAATAATTCAAAATTATGTAACATGTAATCAAATGAAATAATAATATATTGCAATAAAATGTACTGGTGTGAATATTAACGTGTATTTTTTTAGTTAACTTTTTGATATTTAAAGTTTTTGAATTTAAAAATTATTTATAACCAATAAATTATCAAATCTATTAAAATGCGAAAAATAGACGCATATATTTTTTATTTTATATTCTTTTTAAAATAAGCGAAAAAATTAAATTAATTATTTTCATTAATTTATAAAAATGTGTAAGCAAGTCTTCTTCTAAAGAACATAATTAATGTATGCAACCATGATGCTTCAATTCAATATTCGAATGATAATGTAATTTATTTTAAATAATTTTATGAAAATGTGCAATATTAGGTTTAAAACTATTTTCATTGATTGAAATAAAAAAATAATTGGAAAAGCTTTCTCTTAAAAAACTATTTCTTTATTCATTTTGGGTTGGAGATTGGTTAGAGAAAGACCTTGGAGATCAAGTGGAGATCCAGCTTTATCTCAACTGGAGATCGAAGGTCAAATTCCCTGGAGAATTGGATCTCAAGTAGAGGTCAAGTTGATATCCAGCACTGGAGATTGGAAAAACGAACTGGAGCTATACTTGAGCTCAAGCCGATCTCCAAGGTAATTGTTTATTAAGTTCCTTTCGTTCAGTTTTTCAACTTTCGTTTACTTTTTGAAACTTGACGTAATAGGGTTGCTAGTGTACAAAAACATAAAAACATTTATGAAAAAGCTGAAGTCGGGCCTACTTAAACAACATTTTCAAAGACCTTTTGAAGTATTTTAATATGTTTTTGTCAAGATTTTGTAAACGTTTGACATTTTGTTAAGCGTCAAATCTGCCAACTTGGACGACTTTTCTACTTAATTATACTTTTCGTCAACTTTTCTCTAAGGCTTTTGTTTGCTTAAGCATAACTTGGTTGGGCCTTTTTATTTTCGTAAGTTAACTCTTTAAGGTATGCTAATGATTTTATTTGTTGGGTAATTTTTAAAAGTTGGTTTATTTAAAAGACTATAGGTACTTGGTTTGTATACTGGAAAAATAATGAGGCAAGGAATGGAGCAACTTTTTTGAACTTAAAATGTTAAATCTATATCATTTTAAACTTCTTTGAACTCTCTACTGTTAAAATACTAAGTGAATCAGAAATATTTTATACAGTTTTTCTGTTCATAGTTCGGAATTACAGAAGGTACAGTTCTTTCTTCAGTTCTTCACAAAGTTTTAACAGTGCTTTTAAGATGCTCATTTACTCCGTTGTTTCATTTCATGTCATAAAATATTATTATTGAAATCACAGCATGGCATCGAATGCTCTTGCATCAGTCCAAAATATCGTTAACAAAGAAACAGTTCAATACAATTCTTTTTGTTTTATTTTTTAATTATGCCTACAAAAATATTTCATACTCGTAAATTTACAACGCTTGCAAAGCATTTGTCAAATCTATCTATAACTGTTTTTAACCTGTATACACTATGTCGATTGCCTTTGTTGCTAACGGAATGTAGAACCATTAGCAAAGCTTTTATTACCAATATTTTATCCAATTTCTTTGTTGAGGTTTCAATCAAAAATCGAGTCTTCTCAGACACAAGTGTCATAAAATTTATTACCTACTATTTTCATTTCTTTTATATTATTTTTTTTTTTTTTTTTGACAACGTGAACCCATCGATTGTTAGATAATTCAACAGCGGTACCCGGAATGGACAAACATGAGGGCCACCATAAATGACAACAATGCGTGTGGCAATAAAAAAATTCTACTTCTCTAAATGAGCATAATTAGGTACCTACGTGATGTGAAGAGATTTGTAGAGCACTGTTAATACCAACAACATCGCGTTCGAACAACACGTCGCTTTCTTTCATCTCTGGACATCAATATCCATTTGGTGAGCCA
The DNA here is from genome assembly GCA_963920525.1 of Dichetophora obliterata. Taxonomy (NCBI): domain Eukaryota; kingdom Metazoa; phylum Arthropoda; class Insecta; order Diptera; family Sciomyzidae; genus Dichetophora; species Dichetophora obliterata. The sequence continues at coordinate 216,490,330 of OY986436.1, read as the reverse complement.
CGCGAGCACCTAATTGAATAGATTGATGGACGCATTTATTAGCACAAGCTGACTGGACCCTCGACTTTCGCCCCACACCTCTGCAAACACAGCAGCATCCACAGCGTACCCCACCCAGTAAATTTGCTCTAAATGCTTGAGCATTGATTGTTTATTATGTCCAAATGGTGGGTGGTGGACATGCAACAAAAGCACAGGAGTTGCACGCAGCGCCAGTTCAAATTACAAAAACAAAAAATAAAAGAAAAAACTGTATTTAGTTTATTGCTGTGCGCCTTGGACGTTGGTTGGTATGTGTTTTGCTATGACTCGCACACCATCACACTTAAATGTTGTTTTATTCTGTGACAAATGTTGGCTCTAATGTGTGATAAAATGTTTGATTTTATTTGTATGAGTTGTGATTTTTTTGGGTGTTTTTTTTATTGATATTAATGAAAATGAGTTCTATTCAGAGATTATTTGTTGCTCTTATGCTGGTCCTAATGGCACAGGTTATGAACAGCATCTATAGTGTTAGAGAAACATATAAGATAAATAAGTTCGTTTATCTTATTAATTGATCTCATTACAACCACAAATGTGTGGGCTTTTAAATAATTTGAGATGGTGTTAATGAAGTTCAAGAAAAAAGAATTCAGTCGGTCAGTAAACTTAACCTTGTTTAGTATACAGTAAAATGTTCTCACATAAAGAAAAGCATATAAACATCCATAAGCATAACGACAAATTAACGAAATTTCTTTTCAAATATATGGAGAGAAAGAAATGATACAAGTTTTTTCTATAATTTTCAATTTATAAGGATAAATCCAAGGCACCCAAAACATTCGTTATTTTTATATTTTTAAATGAAAAGATCACATATAAAAATTTGTTGTTACATATATTTTAATAAAGTAGCGTGATGCATATAAGCTGGAGAATTCATTTATAGCTTAATTTTATGTGCAATGATTTTTATTATATAAATTAACAATGCAATTATTTCCTATTATAGCATACCTTACATTAAAGTTATTATTGAAAAAAGTTTTTGATAATGCAATTTGAAATATTATTCCTGAATTTTCAAAAATTTAAAAAAAAATCCAAAAATTGAGACGCGCGTGGGCGTAAAATCCAAGTAAACAACCGAATCAACTCAAACCAAAAAAAAATGTATATTGTCAAAGGTCCATACCAGGGCCGTAGCCAGGACTTACCCATGGGGGGTTTTGATGAATTTTTTTTTAAATTAAAAAATTAATATATACAAGTATTTCTTTAATTTCATTTTAAAGTTAAGTTTTTGACGTAGAATTACGTCTTACAGCGCGGTTTGTATGGGGGTCAGTTTCACGAATTTTTTCAAAGTGATATTTGACACTTTGGGGTATACCTACAGGCTTTAATATTCATAGTACAAAGAAAACAAAATGCTAAAATATCAGTTTTAGTGGGAATAAAACGAATATCTAATAAGATAGCAAAATCTAAGGCCTTTTCCACACTTGGTCAACGCAATTCCAACACAACTTCAACGCAACAGCGAAAAAGTTGAAAAGCAATGCAACTATAAACCGAATGCTTTCAGCCTAGCTTCAAAAGTCATGCAACATGTAACTCATGTTTTTCGACTTCTTGCACTAATTTAATATTTAACACTTGCTCTTTCATCTTGCAAACTATTTCTTTATATTTCGGATTCTATAAATGAAAAAAATAACTAATTAATTAACTTATTCACCTTGATTAATATATTAAGTACTGCACTTCAAACAATTGAATTCACAAAACAAACAAACTGATGCAACAAGTCGCCGATCAAAATTGCGGAAAGCCGCGTTGCGTTGAACAAGTTGAGAACATGTCGAGTACTTGTTGCGTGCAAGTTGCTTAATCTGAAGGTTCCGGTATAAATGCACAGGCTAGCAATTTGAGTTGGAGTTGCGTTGAACAAGTGTGGAAAAGGCCTAAGAAGATGAAAAATTTATATATTCGTATGAGAAATGCACAAGCTGCTTAGCTGCAGTAGCTGCTTATGCTGTTTTTAAGGTTCTTGTTGTTGTTGTGTTTGCTTGTTTGGTTCGTAATCACGTCGTTCGTTGTTGTGCTGCCTTTGTTGTTGTTGTTGTTTGCGAACGGGTGAAAAAGAGAGGGGGAAAAAACAAGAACAAACGACACATCAAGCGAATATGACATAAATTTCAATTCGATTCTTGATAAATATAAAAAAGGACTTTACATTTATATAGAGAACGGTTTAAAGGTACAAAAACATGTCGTTTTCATTCCAGCAAATCAGACGCTGCCGTTTTAAGTACCGTTTAGCTGGCTCAGTAACATTCATAGCTTGTTGGGTTGTAATGCAATAGAGAATACAGATGCATGTAGCTAGAGAGTCAGTATGTGACTACAAAAAAATGTACTACTACTAGTCAAGGTTGCCAGTTAAAATTTAAAATAATTCCGACAAAAAGTTACCTTTTTCACAATAACATTAATTAAATACAACAAAAATTACCATTGTAAAGATAAACAAACAAGTTTCTACCGCAATAAAAAATATAAAAAAAAAAAATCTCACGATCATTAAAAATTACCAAAAAAATACCACGTGTTTTAAAAATACCACCACAAATTCCTTATGCTTTTAAAATTGCCACAAAAATCTGATTCGTATCAAAAATACCACAATAAGTCCCATATGCACAAGCAATTTAAAAAACATTTAGAAATACCACAAAGAAACTTTGCTTACAAAAAAAGAAAAAAAAATGTAAGAAGAATATTACCAAACTCCCACGGAAATTTAAATAATACCCCGCTGAATTTCCACGCCAATTAAAAAATACAACGCTAAATTTAAAAATTTAATAGGAATTCCCAGAAACAAAAATTCCTAAGGGCAATTCAAAATTACCACGAATGGGATTTTTCCAACATAACTGGCAACGTTGCTACTAGCTGCTGATATTGTTGTTTTGGTTCTGCATGTGCTGCAAAGGGCCGTTTTTCACTCGGCAATTCTATGAGCAATAATTGTTTTCGCCGCAAGTAGTTTGTTGACTACTCGGGTTTAAAGGGGACTTTCGTAAGCCCCCTCATGCGGGCGAATAATCCACAAACTGTTTGTGGCAAAGGCAATTATTGCCGAGTGAAAAGCGGGACAAAGAGATCTTGTTGGTTCAGTTAGCTGAAATTTTTTTAGATGTTCTTAATTTTTACTCGACATGAACAGCTGATTTTGACAACTAGCTCGCTTTTCTCTACTTTCTACTTCATTCCTCTCCGAGTCGGCCTTACCTGGTTATTCTGCCATGAGTTGGAGTACGAATAAAACGAATGTTTATTTTCAGCATTTATGTATACTACTACGCAAATTTGCACATGCGTGACTAAGCATGCGTTGTGCTTTAAAAACTACATTTATTTTTTAAATACCATAATAAATTCGAATTATTTTTACTATGCATTATATTCTTTCCATATTAAAAATTTATTTTGTTAACTAAAATTTTAGTTTTAAATTACTAATAAAATATACATATATGTTTATGCTCTTTACTACAGGAAAAATAAATAATGCAAATTTACTCATATTTAGTTCAATTAATTAAGCATAACTTTGAATTACATTTAGCTTTAACCAACAAAACAAATGAAAAAAGAACAACAAATTCATCACCATAAATATCAAACGAAAACTTTTTATAAAACAAAACAAATTTTTACATGAATTTATTGTGAGCTTTTTAGATCAGGTAAGTTTAAAGAAAGACAACAACAACAAATTTGTTTTGGAATAATTTTTATTTAGAAGATGAAATTAAAGTATTTCATAAAAGTTTTGAAGAATGTACATGAAAAAAACCAGAATTTTTCTCTTTTACTGTATAAAAAGGAATTCTACGTCTATACTTACGATACTATCGAAACTGTGTCTTTTTTTATGTATTATATATGTATATTAGGGGGTCGATTTGTGGGGAGGCAAAAAATTCGCCCATTGTTCAGTGAAAGTCGTATTCAAGGGATCAAAAGAAGGAACTTTGCCCGAGGAACTATACCTCTAAGCGAATTCTAATGCCCAAACTGTTGACTTTTGTCCCGTTGGGTCAAATTTTGAAAAATCCCTCTTTGACCCATTTAGAGTGCCCCAATCGAGTCCAAATGTATGACCGAACCCCACTTTGGAGGGCCGATCCACCCATCCCAGTGGCGACCCCATTTCGCTGATTTTTTTTTGTATATTATATTTTTTATTTAAATTTTCGAGAACCACTCGAGGGAAAATTAAAATCATTTGGTGGCTGAAGTATGCTTTAAAATCTCTCGAATTAGAAAGGTTTTTTCAGTATATATATGTCATTCTTGTTGGCTTTACTGTCATCATCACTACCATCATCCACAACTGCCGATGTTTAGGGTAGTGATGACAATTGTTAATGTATCACGTTTGATCCGATAACTTACGATACATTGGTTTTCACTATTGTTGTTAAGAAGATTCAACTCATAACACAGACTTTTACACGTAAACGCAACTTCAGTATATGACTGAAAAACCCCTCCCTTGTCTACGGTCCTGGTCCATACTAACATAGTCTTTACAGTGCCAGGTAATATCACTTTCGCGCTCACCTGAAGAAAATTCTAAAGTTACTGATGCAAAAATGCACCAGTAGCTGAAAATGGGCTAATTCTGTCCATTCCTCAATCGCTAGATGTTTAGATGTTTTAGAATTGTTCGAACAGAATTCTTTCAAAGCCAAAACAAAAAGAATACTAGAATTAAATTTAAAAATAAAACTTCAGCGTCTTGCGACATCCAGTATTTGAGAATTAAATTCTTCATTTAAAATGTAATGATTTAAATTTCTGCTCGAAAAAATATCGATCAATGATGGATTTTTATTTGTAATTTATTTTTATGGATTTACTTGGACTGAAAAAATAACGATCATTGATTAATTTGTATTCCTGATCAAAGACAAGATCGATCAATTACTGCTTTTTATTTCTGATCGGAAAAAAATCAAAGATTGATATTTATTTTTGATCGAAAAAATAACGACCTTGTATGATTCTGATTAAGCTTGATAAGTAAATCACAATTTGATCTCGTGTGTTACTTCAGTTGAAGACTTTTTAAAAAAACTCTAATATGATTTTTTCATTTGATCTCATTTCCTTGAACCTCAAGCTTGTTTAACTTTTTGAAATAATAGGCGTATTTTATTCGTTCTGGTTAAACCAAATAGGTTCTAAATAACATGCAGAACACTAACAAAAAGATGAACTTGCTCTGTAGCTAGTTCATCTCGTTGAACTATTTTTTTTTCGCTACGGTTCTATAGATGTCGCTATTTGTTTTAGTTTGTGGCAGTACTCGCAAGTAAGAGTTTGGTTTACAACCCTTCTTAGTCACCCAATGCTGGCAAAAGAAACATCTGTGCTGTTTAGTCATGTCATCGTCGAGAATGCCCCAAACGGTCAGAAGCAGTAATGGTATTGTTTTGCAATCAGCCGTTTGGTCATATCATTTGGCGACAATGCCCCAAACGGTCGGAGGCAAAACTTACAAAAATTTAACTAATGCGATTTATTCGTTCACTGATTAAACGAATAAAACGCAGCTAATAAGTGTAAAATGTTTTTTATTTACATTTATATTTATGTATTTATTTTATAACAAATGTTCTTAAAACTAAAAAACTGAAAAAATAATATTTTAGAAAAATGTTTATTTGATGTTCTTACTTTGCAATAAATTTTATTGAATTTTAAAGAAGTCTCTTTTTGTCCTCTTTTTTTTTTTGTCAAAAGTTCTCTTACTTCGCCCTAGAATTCTGGTAACCCTACCTTGTAACCAGGGCTGTGGAGTCGGAGTCAGAGTCGTGGAGTCGGAGTTGCGGTGTTTTTGCCGGAGTCTTTTTAGCGACTTTTTTTAGCGACTCCGACTCCGAAAAAGATTTTTTCAAATATTTTCCAAAATAAAAATTCTTTCAAATTTTTTTATTCAATATTTTCAATTTTCAAATATTTGCCTTTTTTAACAGAAGTTGACAAAATCTTTTGTAATGAATTATTTTTTAGTTTATTTAATTTGAATTATTTATTTTGTTGATTTTTGTTGTGTTTTTGATTGAATAACAACGTTAAAAATGTAAGAAGAAAATGAAGCAAACAAAAGCTTTAACGTTCTCTCACAAGTAAAAGCAATTTTGATAAGTCACTGCAAAAAAGAAGAAACTTCGCTACAAATCAAGGTTCATTTATAAGGTTGTGGCACTTGAGAGAAATGCACTCTTTTTCCCGCCTTTGCTCGAACTGTCACTGTGATTTTCCTTGTTCTAAGCAATTATTTTCTTCATTTCTTTTCATCCATTCTGACAGTTCGACCGAGCTCGCTCTCAAGTGCCACAACCTTATAAATGAGCCTTGGCTGCAAGAGTCATCATGCTCATTTTAAATGCAATTACTGTATGTACATAGTATGTACACTCTTTCGTTAGAAATGTGTATTGACAAAATCAATGTATTCATTCTTTCATGAAAGGAAACCAGTGCTGCCAGTTTAAGAGATTTTACCCTTGATTTAGGTTATTTTTTTTATTTAGGGTACATTTTAGGGGTAAATTTTTGTTATCACTATAATAGAACTCCAAATATACAATTATTAATTTTCACTTAAATTTCCTAAAATAAGCAAATTAGCTCCTCGTTACTGGCTCTTCCATTTTCAAATGCATCGGTTGAAAGTGAATTTTTAATGTTTAGCTTTGTAAAAAATGAGTTGAGTAATAAAATATATAGAATGGAAATTTCATTAACATGTGTGTAATGAATTAATAATTTAAATAAAATTCTGCTCTTGAGAATTTCTTTTTCAAATTGACTAAATTAAAGAGGTTTTTATTTTGGTCTTTGGTCGTAGTCGGAGTCGGAGTCAGAGTCGTACTTTAAAAATTTCGGCGGTTGTAGTCAGAGTCACAACTATTTTTGACGACTCCACAGCCCTGCTTGTAACACATTGTATCATGATATTTTTTTTTTATTTTATTTATTCATAGTTTTATAATCAAGCCTTTAAGTGCCTTTATAATCGAAAAGTGACAGGATTTTGTTACAATCAACACTCAACTTTTTTCAAAAAACTCCACATATCCACTGAGTTTATTAAACTTGACCCCGCTGAGTGGCCTAATAACCTTGCATATATTAGTGCTCTTGAAATGGTTACACATCTGAATGTAATTAATGATTTAGCAGAGAGAAACTTAGCATTAATAACAGAATTTAATAATTCAATAACTTCTAATGAAGAGCAAAAACAATATTTGCTGCAAGTCGTTGATAAGCATAGAAAAAAATTTAAATGCATTACAAAAAAAATCATTTTTTAATAAATAAATATTAGAAATAATAAATAAATGTGGTATTTTTAATATTTTTCGCAAGTTATAGTCAATAAGCTGTAAAATATGCTGCATCTCAAGAAAGCCACAATTTCACACAAAAATACAAAATTACAAAAAAAATGTCGCTAGAACAAAATAAGAAAAAAATTTTGTATTATAAAACGATAATTTTTCGTTGAGAGCAATTAACTGCGTGCTTTATACAGGTACATACGAAGCACCTCAACGAGGTACTTCTCTTAAATTGTGCGCGGAAATATTTGTTTATTATATAAACCGAACTTGTAGTGCTTGCTTTCTAAAGAGTTTCCACAGGTACTTTCTAAGCATCATTACAAGGTTTCTTCTAATATGAATTAACACGAATTTAATACTACAAAAAGGATATTTTTAAATGGTTCAGCGCAATCAAATTGGAGTATTTATGTGTTGGATTATTATTATTATGGATATTTATATGAATTCTTTGTTCTTTTCTTCAGTATTCTTTACAAGCGAAAATAAAAATACAACAAACATAAAAGTGTTTACCCGAAATTTTAAAAAATTTCCAAAATATTAATTGTTTAATATTATTTTATAAAGATTTTTTTAAAATAAAAATTCCATTTCTTTAGAATTTTATTTGGAATTAGTGCCAAAATAGTTCATGAATTTCAATTTCAATTTCAATTTATTAGGCAGAATACGTTAGCATATAAGAATACAGTTTCTTTTACATGCTGCACAAAGAGTAACTTAACTTTTAAATTAATAAATTATTAAGAGGAATAACAACATTGAAGTCACAGGTTGCAACAACACCAAGTCCTTTGCAGAAAAAAACACCAAGCAGACTAAACAGCTGTTTCGGTGATCGCTACATCAACTTTTCAGTAGTCTTCTGTGACTTTTGCTGTCCATCCATTTTGAAAAGCTTTTAGCTTAGTATGCTGTAGGAACGAAAAAAAATTTCCATAAGAAATTCATTGAGATTTTTGACAACGAACAGGCAGCAAAATTTTTTCGCCAGCTAGTACGCTGTAGAAGCGAAAATTATTGCTGTGTTGCCAAATTTCCATTCGTGAGTGTAGAGTTGAAAAATTAAAATTTCGCTGTCAATTATATGCCCGTACATTTGATTGGCGCGAAATTTTGTCATTCAACAATAAAAAATAAGCAGTAAGTATGTTTAAGTGTTGAGTTTGTTATTTAACAAATTTATTGTTGCATTTATATAGTTAAGTAATGAGTAGTCTTGCCTTTTATAGGATATAACATTGCAGCAATAAAAATATGAGTCTGTCAACCAGAACAGCGAGGGCTTTTTCTTACTTACTACTTACTTAGTTGGCGCTACAACCGTATGTCGGTCTTGGCCTCATCTAAGAATTTGCGCCAGCCATTTCTGTCTTTCGCTTGCTGGCGCCAGTTGGAAATTCCAAGCTTCGTCAGGTTGTCCTCTACTTGGTCTTTCCAACGAAGATGCGGTCGTCCTCTTCTGTGTTGACCGCCGCTGGGTACCGAATCGAATGTTTTCTTCACTGGAGCATCGTCTTTCATGCGCTGAACATGACCAAGCCAGCGAAGCCGCTCGATTTTAATGCGCTTGACTATGTCGATGTCAGCGTACAGCTCATACAGTTCATCATTCCACCGTATTCGGTACTCGCCTTGCTTTTTCTCCATACAAAAATTTTGACTCTACTCCAAAATTTCGCGTGTAGAGTTATATGCCCAAAAATTTTCGTTCCTACAGCATACTAAGCTTATACGTAAAATTTTTGTTTAATCAAAACAGAATTATTTGTCTTTTACTTGCACTTTGCCTTTTAAAGCAATGTTCTTTCTATCATTTTGCAACAAGCAAAAGTTAAAAAAGTGAATGTATTGATTCTACAAAAATTTACTGTTGTGCGCTTAGTTTACTTCTTTATCACGAAATAATATAAGCTCCAACAGTTTGCTGGTATAAAACCATAGAAGGCATGAAGAATGTTATTGAAAGAAGTATTTTCTTTATTTTTGAGAGCTTAATGCTTCGTAGAAATATTAAAAATATTATTCCATATTATTTATGAGAAAATTAGTTTCACGGCTGTTTCATACGAGAGCGAATCTCTAAATTGTTGCAAATGACCTTCGAAGAGGTTTTGCAAAAATTCGTAAAAGGGAGGGAAAATATACTTCGCAATAGCTTGTTGGAAACTCATTTTTTAGTTGGGAGTGACTACGACAAGGATACAGATACGTTGTCACTTGAAAGTGTATCAAGGAAAAAGGCAATAACATTCCTTTTTTTATGCCTTCAGACCGTGGAGGGCTTTGAACCCCAAAAACCACCATTGCCCAAAGACTTAGACCTTGTCAAGATTTTTTTGTTGCTTATAAATACGTATATACAGACGTATGTACAGATACATACATTACAGGTGTTTTACTTTTCCATATTGTTGCAGGATTTTAGTCTTAAACACTTTTGCAGAAGATCAACGCTGCTAAACTTGACTTAGGGTAAATAATGTTATATCGCACAGTTCCTAGCTTTTAAGCTAGACTTCTAAGCATTAGGTCATAGTAACTTCAACAACAAGGATTAGCAAAGACGCAGGTATTATGTAATACATAGCTTAAAAAAAAGGCATAAAGTCCTCATCTATCCATGGAATTAAGAACCTTTGCTAGTTGTTCAACTACTGCATAAATCCGTTAGAATGACAAAATTAGTTATGCACACAATGTTCTCTTGCTGCCATTTAAGCAGCAACTGTCGCGTTTTCAGCTGAGCTATCATCTTCTAACCTAATCATCATCGTTATCATCAGCATCACGGTACTTGCGGGAGATTTCTTGAAGAAGAAGTATGTCGCTATGCGCTGCTGATTTGATCCTTTGCAGCACATTGAGCAGAACTTCGTAGCCATCATTACAGCCTTAACGACAGGATGCAGGAACGGGTGCGCACTCGTACGCTGTCAATACAAAACGTGATGCACTTAAGCACTCGTCTTACGGGCGCTTGCTGTTCAAGCAGCAACGGCTTCCTTTGATTGCCACGATGCTGCTGCTGCTGCTGCTGCTGCTGTTGCTGTTCCTGCTGCTAAGTAAGGAGCTCAACTCTTTAAAATGCAATTCATAACGTCGCTCGTTTTTAAAATAATCTCCTTTTCTCAATTCTAATCTAATTGCAAGCATTTTATTTGAATGATTCTCGTCGCAGATCTGCTGTAGCTCTTGTTGTTTCTCTTTCTTTTTTTTTTTTTGTGCACACACATAAATCAATCACTGCTTCTATCGAACATCTAACGAGTTGCCATCAATCTGGCAACATTTCGTGGCAATCCTTGCGTTCCGCGTGTTCCCCGCTTGACCCATTCTTTATATTCTCATATATTTTAAGTTGATTAAGTGTTTTACTTAAATTGCTATTTTGCATGCATGTTTGTGATAGTGATGCGAGTGTGTGCATCGATTTGTATACATTCACATATTTATGACGCTCATATATTATGTGTGAGTTGTGGTCTCTGTGGTTCGAGCACCCACGACTTTTTCCTTTTTAATGTGTTTGATTTATTCCATTCGCTGCCATTCAATGTGATTCTCTACGGTTCTGGTTCTTATTGAATCTCCATCAACCAACCCCGTTGCCATCATCATCATCATCATATTTCACTTCATCATCATCCATCAAAAATACTTTTATTCTGTGCATTTCACTTTCTTTCTTTCTTCATAATATTTTTGAAAACCATTTGAAATTTAATTAGTTTCCTAAATGTTTTTCGACAGATGGTTGTTTGTGCTGCTGCTTTTAGTTGCCGTGTGTTACAAATGTCAGCATCAAACCCCAGTGCATTTCATGATATTTTTATGGTTTTATGGTTGTATTCAACTTGCTATTCAATTATGTAAAATAATATATATCACAAACGTTCAATTTAATTGACAAAAGCTAACAAAGCAGGCTTTAAGACTTAAGAGCTGGCTGATCGATCGGTGTATCAATAGCTACGATTTCTATATAAATGCTTTTGAAGGCTTTGATCTTTAGCAGCATTAGCTAGCAGATTTATATGAAGCGAATTTCCTTTATCACTTTAAAATTGTTCATTTAAAAAAAAAAGATGAAATCTCAAAACTTACACATCGTTTTCAGTTTACGAAAAATTCCTTCAGCTTCATACTCTTTGGTTCAACTACTTTATTCTCTGAAGAAGACATCTCTAAAGTTTATTTACTTTTCAGAAATCTCTATGTTTTCTAAAGATGGCATTTTAGTTTAGGTGTTGATGAAATTTGTGTAATTTTTGAACTGACCTCTTCTTTTAAAACTGGAAAGACGGTTTCCCAGCAAGTAGAATTCAAATAATGAGTTATAGAAAGCGTGTCTAATTATTCTTTTATAGTTTCTATTATAGAGAGATTATTGAGAGAGATTATGCGAGGATTATGGAAAACATAAAATTTTAAAACTAGTAAATAAATTTGCAAAACTTGTTAAAACTAGTAAATATTTGGTGATCAATATGGTTCTGCGATAATTCTGCGAAAAATGATAGCCTTGCGATCGTTTTCCGGTTAATATTTCTTCTTTCGGCAATTGTTATTTCTAAACTTGTAGATTCCATGCGTTGCACTATAGGTCAAATTATCTGAAACTATTAAGCGCCGAAATAGAATATTTTAACAAAAAATTATTTGTTAATGTAGAGAATTGTCTGCTTCATTAAAAAAACTAAAAATTAACCCTCTGGAAGCCATTAACCCTTATAAAATCACACCGTTTCTTAAAGTTTTTTAAATTATAGTTATAAGAAAAATGTGTTTATGTTTCCAAATAATAAATCAATTATTATATTGTAGGATTAAAAATTTTGTAAAATAAATAGAAAATGAACACCTCAAAGAAACTTTTAATATATTAGGGGTATTCACTTCATTGCTGAAGTTTCATAAATCGGAAATTTCCGACGAGTTGAAGTGAGCGAAGTGAGCGAATAATGTTTCACATGCATTTTTCAAGCTTGAAATCGCCATTGCTTTATTTCGTTGGTGGGCTTGTTACCAAAACAAATAACTTTGTAAAAAAACTTGTGCTTTCTGTCTTTTAATAGAAAACTAATGCCAAAAAAGTATCCAAACTAAATTATATGGGTCGCCTACAATAGAATTAATTATAAGTTTCGTTCTTGCTTGCAAACATTGCATCAGCTTTAAGGAGGGCGTTGACAGAATGCTCAAAATAAACATATTCGCAATGACTCACACTCATTAAACAGATTTGCTTATAATACATCTTTCCTTCGCAAAGATGCGACGATTTTTTCATCAGCTCAATTAGGTGATTAAATTCAAGATTCAAAAAACCAAAACAACAACAATTACTCCTAAGTTTTCGCAAAATTTCAGAATTGAAGTGAATACCCTTATTATTTTAAATAGTAGTTTTTTGAATAATATATAGTTGCACTTAAATTATATATCACAACTGTCTAAGCACATCATCTAAGTCTTTGATTATCACGTTGTCTTCTAAAAACACTGCATAAATATGAACGTCATCATCTTCATCTATTTGATGTTCTGGATCGGGATAACATTTCAGCATTACTAATACTTCGGCTGGTAAGGGAAGTCGGTTTCTTCGCTGAACGCGATTTTTGGGGTAAGCTGGAAACTAGTTCTTGTTTTTCTATTTTAATCATCATTTTACTATTTAACTACGATGTTACTTGACAAAAAAAACTAAAATTTCGAGGAACATTTCGACATTCTTTGTTTGGAATTTTTCCAAAAATTTGCAACTTTATCGCTTATTTGAGAAGTAATTTTATTTTAATTAATACATCCGTCAATTTTTTGAAAAATGTAACAAAATATGTCGTTTTGCTTTCGGCATTGAGTCATGTTGTCTTTCCCAGATTTCAAATAAGACTAAATTTTTAAATTCGTACGTATCTATAAAAAAACGAATTTCTCATAAAGTCTCAATTTTCGCACGGTAAATCTTGCAAAAAATACTTGCAATACTGTAATTCAATTATTTACATTGTCAGTATATCAGCAAAACATATGCAAAATTTTATAACCTTACGTAAATATTTGTTTGTAAAAAAATTCAGAAATTTTTAACTTACTTATATTATATGAGTGTTTTTCAACAACAACAGTAAAAAATTAAGCAGTTTCGGTTTTATTTATGTTAAACAAGCCAATTTCGATATTTCTAAAAAAATTATTGTTATAAATTCACTTCAGATATATTTAACACGCCGTCGAAAAATTGACTTTAACAAAAAAAAAAAAAATTAACTGGCCATTTCAGCCCTTGGAAGGACTTTGACCTAGCTTCTGTTGATCAATTGTGTTGTGCGTGTTGTTAAATGTTTGATCACAAATGACCGAGAACTGGACCTACGTGTTTTATGCCGACTCCGAACGGCTTATGTTCTCAAGAAGCTTTACATGGCAATTTATACTCTCTGAGGTTTGCCATTGTCTGCAGAGAGGTGACGACCGAACAGAAAAATTAATTCAATTGAAAAAACTTTTCTGTCTGAGCTGGAATTGAACCCGTGCTACCGCGGTTCTTGAGCTTAGAGGCCACGCACTCTACCCACTAGGCTACAGCCGCCACTCCACTTTAACAAAAGAACTTTTTATTTATCAAAAATTGTATTTTTGTCGGTAAATTTTAACGTCTGCGTATTATGACGGTAGATTACTTCATACAAAAACAAGCTGGTTTTTACTTTGTGTGAAGTGTTCTTTGTAAGATGCCTACAAAAAAAAAGTGATGCCAATATGTGGAAATTTTGTATTTTGGCCAGCAAAACCGGTCATTTGACCTATAGTGCGTTGTGTCAAATAAGTAAAGATCACCAAGAGATAAAATATTATTAATTTTTTTAACCACAAACTTAAGGAACATTTCACGTAAAGTTGACTGAAAGAATGTCAGGTCCTGGATGTTGTTTATAATTGGGTTCATTAAACTTATATGGTACCTGAATAAAAGAACATATTTTTTTTTATATCCTAAGTTCAGTAAGAAAACATAATAAGTGCGTTGAAAAACTTAAAACCTAACCGTGGTGATTTTAATGTTTTGGCAGATTTGGGTTTAAACGATGCTGAGAAAGCGTTGAATAGGATCCTGCCAATATTTTCATAATATTTTTCTAAAGACATTATGAAGTAAGTAATTATTTTTTTAAATCTTGAATCAGAATCAAATTTTACCGAAAATTAGTTGATTTGCATAAAACGTTTCGAAAAAATAAGAACTTGTCTGAAGAAAACATAAAAAATTGGCTAGATTTGGATTTTTGTTGGCCAGAGGAAATTTTATCTGAGCAAACATTAAGTTCGCCATTAAGGCCTTTACAAATATCTGCAAAATCGTTTGACAAATTATAGGTTAGGCAAAAGAGAGGACGGACCGAAACTTATGAAATTGTAAAGGCGAACAAGTCGAGTATGTAGCAAAAAAAATTATTAAAAACGTGCATCGATGTATATCGATTTGTGAACGACAATTCGGAATTCTCCGAAGAAACAAAAAAAAAATTGGCCATTTCAGTCCCAGAAAGGACTTTGACCAAGCTTTCATTGATCAATTGTGTTGTGCGTGTTAAATGTTTGAGCACAAATTAACGAGAACTGAACGTACGAACTTTGCATGGCAGTTTTTACACTCTGAGGCTTGCTATTGTCTGCAGAGAGGTGACGACCGAACAGAAAAATTAATTAAATTGAAAAAACATTCTGTCTGAGCTGGATTTGAAGCCGGGCTACCACGGTTCTTTAGCTTAGGGGCCACGCACTATATCCACTAGGCTTCAGCCGGCACCGAAAAAAATAAAATAGTAATAATAAAATAAAAAGTGATACAGATAGTCTGTATAATTAAGCAGATATTAATATTTGCGGTATTCACATATCATTTTTAACAACTTTTAATAAAACATTTAATTTGTATTTTATATAGATATATAAAAAACATCTTTAAAATATTATAAGCTGATAAAGAATTATTTAAAATACAATTTTGTGAGTCTCTTGGACACAGTAGGCTCATATGGATTAAAGAATTTCACAAGCAATACTTTAAAGAAGACATGTTTAATATTTGGGTAAAATACATCGAATTGTTTCGGAGTGTTAGCTGCACCTATCGTCTAGTGGTAGCGCAGTTAACTGTTACCAAGGTGTGCCGGGTTCGAGTCTTGGCCGGGCCATGATCTTACGCTTTAACCTCTCTTTTCTTACCTTCTACAATAATTAAAACAACTTTAAAATATACATCAATTTACGGCAAAAATTGGTAGTTGATGGGGGTAGGAAAAGTTTGTGGAGAGGATCGCTTAGTAACTTGAAGATATAGATATAGATATAGATATAGATATAGATATAGATATAGATATAGATATAGATATAGATATAGATATAGATATAGATATAGATATAGATATAGATATAGATATAGATATAGATATAGATATAGATATAGATATAGATATAGATATAGATATAGATATAGATATAGATATAGATATAGATATAGATATAGATATAGATATAGATATAGATATAGATATAGATATAGATATAGATATAGATATAGATATAGATATAGATATAGATATAGATATAGATATAGATATAGATATAGATATAGATATAGATATAGATATAGATATAGATATAGATATAGATATAGATATAGATATAGATATAGATATAGATATAGATATAGATATAGATATAGATATAGATATAGATATAGATATAGATATAGATATAGATATAGATATAGATATAGATATAGATATAGATATAGATATAGATATAGATATAGATATAGATATAGATATAGATATAGATATAGATATAGATATAGATATAGATATAGATATAGATATAGATATAGATATAGATATAGATATAGATATAGATATAGATATAGATATAGATATAGATATAGATATAGATATAGATATAGATATAGATATAGATATAGATATAGATATAGATATAGATATAGATATAGATATAGATATAGATATAGATATAGATATAGATATAGATATAGATATAGATATAGATATAGATATAGATATAGATATAGATATAGATATAGATATAGATATAGATATAGATATAGATATAGATATAGATATAGATATAGATATAGATATAGATATAGATATAGATATAGATATAGATATAGATATAGATATAGATATAGATATAGATATAGATATAGATATAGATATAGATATAGATATAGATATAGATATAGATATAGATATAGATATAGATATAGATATAGATATAGATATAGATATAGATATAGATATAGATATAGATATAGATATAGATATAGATATAGATATAGATATAGATATAGATATAGATATAGATATAGATATAGATATAGATATAGATATAGATATAGATATAGATATAGATATAGATATAGATATAGATATAGATATAGATATAGATATAGATATAGATATAGATATAGATATAGATATAGATATAGATATAGATATAGATATAGATATAGATATAGATATAGATATAGATATAGATATAGATATAGATATAGATATAGATATAGATATAGATATAGATATAGATATAGATATAGATATAGATATAGATATAGATATAGATATAGATATAGATATAGATATAGATATAGATATAGATATAGATATAGATATAGATATAGATATAGATATAGATATAGATATAGATATAGATATAGATATAGATATAGATATAGATATAGATATAGATATAGATATAGATATAGATATAGATATAGATATAGATATAGATATAGATATAGATATAGATATAGATATAGATATAGATATAGATATAGATATAGATATAGATATAGATATAGATATAGATATAGATATAGATATAGATATAGATATAGATATAGATATAGATATAGATATAGATATAGATATAGATATAGATATAGATATAGATATAGATATAGATATAGATATAGATATAGATATAGATATAGATATAGATATAGATATAGATATAGATATAGATATAGATATAGATATAGATATAGATATAGATATAGATATAGATATAGATATAGATATAGATATAGATATAGATATAGATATAGATATAGATATAGATATAGATATAGATATAGATATAGATATAGATATAGATATAGATATAGATATAGATATAGATATAGATATAGATATAGATATAGATATAGATATAGATATAGATATAGATATAGATATAGATATAGATATAGATATAGATATAGATATAGATATAGATATAGATATAGATATAGATATAGATATAGATATAGATATAGATATAGATATAGATATAGATATAGATATAGATATAGATATAGATATAGATATAGATATAGATATAGATATAGATATAGATATAGATATAGATATAGATATAGATATAGATATAGATATAGATATAGATATAGATATAGATATAGATATAGATATAGATATAGATATAGATATAGATATAGATATAGATATAGATATAGATATAGATATAGATATAGATATAGATATAGATATAGATATAGATATAGATATAGATATAGATATAGATATAGATATAGATATAGATATAGATATAGATATAGATATAGATATAGATATAGATATAGATATAGATATAGATATAGATATAGATATAGATATAGATATAGATATAGATATAGATATAGATATAGATATAGATATAGATATAGAACAAACGCCGTGAAATGCGAATCCAAGGAGAGGCAATAACAATTAAATCCAACACGTCTGAGTCATACGCAGATGTTATAAAAAAGATGAAGCAACAAGTAAATCCCACTGATATCGGTGTGGAGATAAGGGGTATCAGAAGGACAAAAGCTGGAGACTTACTCGTTCAACTAAAAAAAGGCGAAGGCCAAGCCGAAAAGCTCAGAAACGCTATAGGCAACACGCTTGGTGAAGATGTCATGATTAGAGCGGTTACCAAAAATCATATTCTTGATATCAGAGACATGGATGAGTCAACAGATAAAGATGAACTTGTTAATGCTCTTATGAAGGCAACAAAAGTAGAAGAACCCACAACGTTCAAAATATTAAATTTTAGAACATCGTTTGGAGGAACCAAACAAGCGCTCGTTCAACTACCTGAGCACTTAGCAGCTCCACTACTCCGTACGAGGCAAGTCAGAGTAGGATGGGTTATGTGTAGGCTGAGGAGTAAGATTAGAGTTCAGAAATGCTTCAGGTGCCTAGAACAGGGTCATATTTCGAGCCAGTGTAAAGGGACAGATAGAAGCAATCTATGCAGAAAATGCTGTAATCCGGGACACAAAGCTAAAGAATGCAAAGCGGAAACGAGATGCATACTATGCCATGAAAGTGGCTCAATAAATTCTCAGCATTATATTGGTAGTACAGCGTGTGCAATCAACATAAGAAATAAAGCAAGAAAATGATCACGAAATTTCTACAGATCAATCTAGGACGGGGTAGAGAAGCGCAAGACCTGATGATACAGAAGGCGACAGAGATTAATGCAGACATACTTTTAATAAGCGAACCGTACAGAAACCCACCATCTCAAGTTTGGTACGAAGACAAAAACCATTGCGCAGCCATCATGGTAAGAAACAGAAGATTAATAATAAGCGAAGTTAATGAAAGCAACGCTGGCTTCGTATATGTCACAGTGGGCAAAATTAGGGTATATAGTTGCTACTTTTCACCAAATATAGACTTTAATTTGTTTGCAGAAGCCCTTAACATACTTGATGTTTCTATCAGGTCCTCAAAATATAAAGTGATCATTGGAGGAGACTTCAATAGTAAATCTACAGAATGGAACTCCAAAAAGATGGATAAAAAGGGTACTACAGTGTGTGAAATGGTTGCTAGTCTTGGTCTTACGATATTTAATATCGGAGACAAACTTACCTTTCGGAGAGGTACAGGTGGTAGTATTATCGACATCACCTTTGGAACGACAAACCTCTACAATGAAAACATGAATTGGATAGTGCTGGAAGATCTCACCTTAAGTGACCACCAGTATATCTCATTTAATATAGATGAACGTCCAAATATGAGTGTAGAAGATGCAAATTTCCCAAGATGGAACGTCAGAAAACTTGATGACAAAAAATTGTCCGATTATATTACTCGGGCTAAGGATAGAAATATGGATAACCAATCCGAAAATATAAATGTAGAAAATGCCGCAGAGTCGCTGACGAAGATACTCACAAAAGCGTGTAATGTCGCAATGCCAAGAGCTCAAAAATACAATAACAAGCGCCCAGTATACTGGTGGAATGCTAAAATACGTGAGTTGAGGGCGAAATGCCTTGCAGCACGTCGAGCGTCAACACGAAACTATGATAACCAGCTCTTAACGGTTGAGTATAAAACGGCACGTAAAACCTTAAGAACAGCCATAAAAGAGAGTAAGAAAAGATGCTGGACAGAGCTATGTAACGAAATAGATTCCGACCCATGGGGCAAACCGTACAAAATTGTGATGAAAAAGCTTGGTAGCATTAAACCTATACCCGGCATTAAAGAACCAGTGTGGGCAACAACAATAGTAGAAACACTATTTCCATTCGATGAAGATGGGCTAAAAAGAGAACCAAATTATCAAGTCGAAGGTTTCATCCCTCTGAACGTAGATGACATTACACATGCATGTAGTAAACTAAAAATAGGTAAGAGCCCAGGACCAGATGGTATACCAAATGAGGTCATAAAAGTAGTATGTGAGATATGGCCAGATCTTTTACTTGAAGTCTTCAATTCATGTCTAATAAACGGAATCTTTCCAGCTAAATGGAAAATACAAAAGTTAGTTTTGTTACGAAAGGGAAATAAACCATTAAATGAGCCTAGTTCCTATAGACCACTCTGTATGTTGGATTCACTAGGAAAATTATTAGAGTACGTAATGCTAAAACGTTTGGAAGAGCGCATAGATGACCTTGGCGGACTATCCCCTATGCAACATGGCTTCCGCAAAGGGAAGAGTACAGTTGATGCCATTAGCGCAGTATGCAATAAAGCTATACAGGCCAAAACAACAGGAGAATACTGCTCAATAATAACACTAGATGTTAAAAATGCTTTTAACACAGTAAAGTGGAAAGTAGTACTACAAGCTTTCAGAAACCGACGTTTAGATAACTATCTCTTTAACATAGTATCAGACTATCTGGATAACAGAATTTTAATCTATGAGACGGAAAATGGTATAAAAGAGCACCAAATAACAGCAGGTGTACCTCAGGGCTCAGTATTAGGACCATTCCTGTGGAATGTAATGTACGAT
The DNA here is from genome assembly GCA_963920525.1 of Dichetophora obliterata. NCBI lineage: Eukaryota > Metazoa > Arthropoda > Insecta > Diptera > Sciomyzidae > Dichetophora > Dichetophora obliterata. The sequence continues at coordinate 216,469,559 of OY986436.1, read as the reverse complement.
GGTCTACTGAATTTGGAATTACAAGAAGGTGCAAAACTAATAGGTTACGCTGATGATATTGCTCTGGTAGTAAACCAGCGAACTGCCGAATTAATCGAGATAGTGGTAAACGATAGCTTATGTCGTTGTAACAGATGGCTGCGAAGAAACGGTTTGAAACTTGCAGTTCCAAAAACGGAAGCAATTCTAGTGACAGATCGTAGGGTCTTCAAAATACCGAAAATACGTCTACAAGATAGAGAGATACCCTTTAAACGAAGCTTATGCTATTTGGGTGTGCAATTAGATGACAAACTTAGCTTTGGACAGCACGTAGTAAATATTCGTGACAAAGCTTTGCGAACGGCAGCATCATTGGCCAGAATAATGCCAAACTGTGGTGGCCCAAGGCCGCAGATGAGAAAATTAATAAACAGCGTAGTACACTCCCAGCTTCTTTATGCTGCTCCAACCTTTGTCAGGGCACTGAATCTGAAGAATAATATGAGGGAACTACAGAAAGCACAGAGAGTTAGTGCTCTCCGTATTATATCAGCGTACCGTACAGTGTCCACAAGTGCGGCTTTAGTGCTTGCAGGTCTGCCACCAATAGACTTATTAATACTGGAAAGAGAAGAAATATATACCCAAACTAAACTTATAAGTTGGGCGAACACTAATACACAAGAGCGAAAGAAAAAAATTTCAGAAATAAAAATTAATGCCAGGGACAATGTAGTGACTAAATGGCAAGAACGTTGGAATCAAAACATGAACGGGAGCTGGACATATAGCCTTATCCCCAATATAAAAGTCTGGCTGGAAAGACGACATGGAAGCATGGGATATTTTCTGACTCAGGCTATGACAAACCATGGTAGTTTTAACAAATACCTGCATAGATTTAAACTTAAAGAAATAAGCAGCTGTGATTCATGCGCAGCGCTAGAAGAAGATGCAAAGCACATACTTTTCGAATGTGAAAAGTGGTTGGAGGAGAGACGAGCTTTAAATGATATGCTAGGTGTTACATTAACTGAAGAGAATCTGTTGAACGAAATGCTAAAATCTGAACATGCATGGACTTTGTGTGAAAGACACATAAATAAAATATTAAAGGAGAGAAACTTCAGTAGTTCCGAACCTCCTTGCTTAAGGAGGACGTAGGAATCTTACGAAATCAAACCCCCGTCCTGATGAAATGCTGACGCGGTTTCGGGGGTGGAGCTGGTGGAGTATCGTGGGGCCACTAGATGATAGCGCGCTATCACTACGTCCAACAAAAAAAAAAAAAAGATATAGATATAGATATAGATATAGATATAGATATAGATATAGCTATAGATATAGATATAGATATAGACCAAATGAGGTCATAAAAGTAGTATGTGAGATATGGCCAGATCTTTTACTTGAAGTCTTCAATTTATGTCTAATAAACGGAATCTTTCCAGCTAAATGGAAAATACAAAAGTTAGTTTTGTTACGAAAGGGAAATAAACCATTAAATGAGCCTAGTTCCTATAGACCACTCTGTATGTTGGATTCACTAGGAAAATTATTAGAGTACGTAATGCTAAAACGTTTGGAAGAGCGCATAGATGACCTTGGCGGACTATCCCCTATGCAACATGGCTTCCGCAAAGGGAAGAGTACAGTTGATGCCATTAGCGCAGTATGCAATAAAGCTATACAGGCCAAAACAACAGGAGAATACTGCTCAATAATAACACTAGATGTTAAAAATGCTTTTAACACAGTAAAGTGGAAAGTAGTACTACAAGCTTTCAGAAACCGACGTTTAGATAACTATCTCTTTAACATAGTATCAGACTATCTGGATAACAGAATTTTAATCTATGAGACGGAAAATGGTATAAAAGAGCACCAAATAACAGCAGGTGTACCTCAGGGCTCAGTATTAGGACCATTCCTGTGGAATGTAATGTACGATGGTCTACTGAATTTGGAATTACAAGAAGGTGCAAAACTAATAGGTTACGCTGATGATATTGCTCTGGTAGTAAACCAGCGAACTGCCGAATTAATCGAGATAGTGGTAAACGATAGCTTATGTCGTTGTAACAGATGGCTGCGAAGAAACGGTTTGAAACTTGCAGTTCCAAAAACGGAAGCAATTCTAGTGACAGATCGTAGGGTCTTCAAAATACCGAAAATACGTCTACAAGATAGAGAGATACCCTTTAAACGAAGCTTATGCTATTTGGGTGTGCAATTAGATGACAAACTTAGCTTTGGACAGCACGTAGTAAATATTCGTGACAAAGCTTTGCGAACGGCAGCATCATTGGCCAGAATAATGCCAAACTGTGGTGGCCCAAGGCCGCAGATGAGAAAATTAATAAACAGCGTAGTACACTCCCAGCTTCTTTATGCTGCTCCAACCTTTGTCAGGGCACTGAATCTGAAGAATAATATGAGGGAACTACAGAAAGCACAGAGAGTTAGTGCTCTCCGTATTATATCAGCGTACCGTACAGTGTCCACAAGTGCGGCTTTAGTGCTTGCAGGTCTGCCACCAATAGACTTATTAATACTGGAAAGAGAAGAAATATATACCCAAACTAAACTTATAAGTTGGGCGAACACTAATACACAAGAGCGAAAGAAAAAAATTTCAGAAATAAAAATTAATGCCAGGGACAATGTAGTGACTAAATGGCAAGAACGTTGGAATCAAAACATGAACGGGAGCTGGACATATAGCCTTATCCCCAATATAAAAGTCTGGCTGGAAAGACGACATGGAAGCATGGGATATTTTCTGACTCAGGCTATGACAAACCATGGTAGTTTTAACAAATACCTGCATAGATTTAAACTTAAAGAAATAAGCAGCTGTGATTCATGCGCAGCGCTAGAAGAAGATGCAAAGCACATACTTTTCGAATGTGAAAAGTGGTTGGAGGAGAGACGAGCTTTAAATGATATGCTAGGTGTTACATTAGCTGAAGAGAATCTGTTGAACGAAATGCTAAAATCTGAACATGCATGGACTTTGTGTGAAAGACACATAAATAAAATATTAAAGGAGAGAAACTTCAGTAGTTCCGAACCACCTTGCTTAAGGAGGACGTAGGAATCTTACGAAATCAAACCCCCGTCCTGATGAAATGCTGACGCGGTTCCGGGGTGGAGCTGGTGGAGTATCGTGGGGCCACTAGATGATAGCGCGCTATCACTACGTCCAACAAAAAAAAAAAAAAAAGATATAGATATAGATATAGATATAGATATAGATATAGATATAGATATAGATATAGATATAGATATAGATATAGATATAGATATAGATATAGATATAGATATAGATATAGATATAGATATAGATATAGATATAGATATAGATATAGATATAGATATAGATATAGATATAGATATAGATATAGATATAGATATAGATATAGATATAGATATAGATATAGATATAGATATAGATATAGATATAGATATAGATATAGATATAGATATAGATATAGATATAGATATAGATATAGATATAGATATAGATATAGATATAGATATAGATATAGATATAGATATAGATATAGATATAGATATAGATATAGATATAGATATAGATATAGATATAGATATAGATATAGATATAGATATAGATATAGATATAGATATAGATATAGATATAGATATAGATATAGATATAGATATAGATATAGATATAGATATAGATATAGATATAGATATAGATGAAGCACTTAAGCACTTAAAACTGCCGAAATTATTCCGTTATTCAAAAAAGGTGATAAAAATATTTTGAATAATTATAGACCTATATCTATTCTACCTTCTTTCTCAAAAGTTTTTGAAAAAGCAGTTAAATCTAGAATGATTAATTTCCTAAATAAGAAACATTTTTTCAATAACTGTCAATTTGGATTCAGGCAGGGATTGTCAACTGAAGATGCTCTCCTGAAATTTTGTACAAACATCTATAATTCCATAAACAAGAAAAAGGTATCTGCAGCACTGTTTGTAGATATTACAAAAGCGTTTGATACAGTTGACCATAAAGTACTATTGAAGAAATTGGAAGAAAGTGGTTTTAGAGGCAATATTTATAATTGGCTTTCCTCATATCTTTCTAATAGAATGCAAAGAGTTAAAGTGAAAAATCAGTTCAGTAGTTACATTGATATCAATATAGGTGTCCCACAAGGGTCGGTACTAGGTCCTATTTTGTTTTTAATATATATAAATTCGTTGTTTTCACAGAGTTTTAGTAGTAATTCTATTGCTTTTGCTGATGATATGGCTTGTACATATTCATGTGATACTCTTCTTAATCTAACTGTAGCTATTAATCACGATCTTGGAGTGCTTAGACACTGGTTTACAACTCATAAGCTTGTTTTAAGTGAGAAAACAAAAATAATGATTTATAATATAGCTGGTAAAAACTTAAACATAGATAATTTTATATATCATAGTGCGAATTGTTCAAAACACTTAATTGGAAGTGACATTTGTTCCTCGTCAAACGATTACCAGACCTATGTTGATTCTAATACTTGTTCCTATGACTGTCTTTCTATTTCATGTGTTGATTCTTTTAAATATTTAGGACTCTTACTCGACTCCAAAATGAGCTGGCTTGATCACACTACTGCACTAAAAAAATATTTGAGGGTTGTTATAAGGCAGTTTTATCATTTGAGGCGTTTTTGCTCGCCTAAGCTTTTAACCAGCATCTACTTTGGCCTCTTTCATTCTAAGCTTGAATATGGCTTAACATGTTGGGGTGGTACACATAAAAATAAAATCCTTCCGTTACTTACTGCCCAAAAGCATGCTATTAGAATCATTTGTAATCGTTCGAGCACTGTAAGCAGCTTTCCTCTTTTCAAAGAACTTAAAGTATTGCCTCTTCAACATTTATATTGCTTTCGAGTCTTAAAAATGTTTTTCAATAGATCTGAGCAATTGATTGATAGAAGTAATGTGTTTTATGAGTTAAGGTCTTCTAATCGCAATCTCTCGTCAATCCCACCACATAGCCTGCAACACTTTCTACGGTTCTATTCTTCGACTGCCCCTAAGTTGTTCAATAATCTACCTTATGAAATCAGGTGTAGACGCATAAAATCTCGTTTCCTTACAGATGTAAAATCTTGGCTGTTTAGCTTAAGTTACTGCGATATAAATATTATGCTTTATCTTACGCAAGTATAATACTTATAAACTTCCTCTTTTACCATCCATTACCAGTCATTATTCATGCTTCTTTTTCGTTTATTTTTATTTTACTTTTTTTTCTTTTTTTTATATATTCTCATGTTTCATCCTCAATATTTTCCTCAAACTTATTCTTCTATTCCTAAGAGACCCCATGTACTTTCTTTAAATTAATTTGAAATTTTTGTTTTTTAGTGTGAGGTAGTATATGCTCGATACTAGTTCTTCTTGAACTACAGAGCATATTAACATTAATAATCCTTAATTTATGTATGTATGATTTCCGATGTATGTATTTTTAATTTTAATTTTAAATTTTAATAATGTTTTAATTTCTTATTATCACTTTGTAACACATATCTAGATTATAATACATCTTTATACTTACTAGACTTAAGCCAAGGATTATGATGATTAATAAATTGAATTGAATTGAATTGAATTGAGATATAGATATAGATATAGATATAGATATAGATATAGATATAGATATAGATATAGATATAGATATAGATATAGATATAGATATAGATATAGATATAGATATAGATATAGATATAGATATAGATATAGATATAGATATAGATATAGATATAGATATAGATATAGATATAGATATAGATATAGATATAGATATAGATATAGATATAGATATAGATATAGATATAGATATAGATATAGATATAGATATAGATATAGATAAAGATATAGATATAGATATAGATATAGATATAGATATAGATATAGATATAGATAAAGATATAGATATAGATATAGATATAGATATAGATATAGATATAGATATAGATATAGATATAGATATAGATATAGATATAGATATAGATATAGATATAGATATAGATATAGATATAGATATAGATATAGATATAGATATAGATATAGATATAGATATAGATATAGATATAGATATAGATATAGATATAGATATAGATATAGATATAGATATAGATATAGATATAGATATAGATATAGATATAGATATAGATATAGATATAGATATAGATATAGATATAGATATAGATATAGATATAGATATAGATATAGATATAGATATAGATATAGATATAGATATAGATATAGATATAGATATAGATATAGATATAGATATAGATATAGATATAGATATAGATATAGATATAGATATAGATATAGATATAGATATAGATATAGATATAGATATAGATATAGATATAGATATAGATATAGATATAGATATAGATATAGATATAGATATAGATATAGATATAGATATAGATATAGATATAGATATAGATATAGATATAGATATAGATATAGATATAGATATAGATATAGATATAGATATAGATATAGATATAGATATAGATATAGATATAGATATAGATATAGATATAGATATAGATATAGATATAGATATAGATATAGATATAGATATAGATATAGATATAGATATAGATATAGATATAGATATAGATATAGATATAGATATAGATATAGATATAGATATAGATATAGATATAGATATAGATATAGATATAGATATAGATATAGATATAGATATAGATATAGATATAGATATAGATATAGATATAGATATAGATATAGAATCCGCAAGGGTATCCTCAGAATAGGATAACGGGAGTAACGACCCCGCGGACCCTAGTTTGTGGCAGGTATGGAGGGCGTACTAAAGTGGTGCATGTGCCCAAAGAAGTCCTGTGACAGGGCGAGTGGATACCGCCCTTAACTAGGTATCCAACCACAAGGGTACCTTCGAGAGAAGTGTAATTAGGAGAGTGACGTCTCTGTGGTTTCCCTAGTCAATACCCGCCGAAAGGCATTAGGATCAAGCCCAGTACGGTTCTAATTATGGCATTGCTGGATACTGTTTTGGATTTGAAGCACCCTGGGCTGACAACTGTGGCAGTCTATGACCTCAGTAAGTGGAAGTGAAATTCCAACGAAATGGCTTATAGGTTAATGTCACAGTTGCCCTCCGTCTCGTTAAAACATAGCGAGTCTCGGAGTACGTTCAATGTTTGTCACCATTGAGTTGGTGGTGTAGGTTCAGATGGATATTTCCTGATTAGTACGGATTCGGCACTGGCATAATACCCCATAAGGATCTTATGTCAACCCTCGCATGGCCTCCCTGCTTGCATAGATAACCATGGGATCAAAACGTAACTACACTTCAAACGGCGATAGCGGCTTCGAGTTGAGACCCAATTGAAATGGAGAGTTACAACAACAAACAACAACAAGAAAAAACAAAACTAACCTACAACAAGGAAAACGGAGATGAAGACTTGTACACGAGGAACGGTGATGAAAATGTCTTAAAAAATCCCTTTGTGAAAAGCTCGGTGATAGTAAGATCACCGCAAGCAAAGGGGTCAGAAAAACCACCTGGTAAAAATGTGTGTACCATAAGAGATTACACGAGCACACCTGTGAATACTCGTAAAGCAGATAGCTTAGAAGGCGAAAAAAGACATCAAAGTCAGCTCAGAATTTCAGAAGAAAAAGCGTTTATTGAGTTAGGCAATAAACTTAGCGCAGCAAATGGCATTGTCTCCGGCGCAAAGAATATACACAAGACGTTACGCGATAATCTTAACTGTGCTTTCGCACTGTACCAGCAACTAAAAGAGTACAGGGAAGCGATAGGTAGTAACCCAGTTTTGTCATGCGACGAGCGTAAGCAAGTGCTATCTAAAGCCACTCAAGTTGACCCTATTTCTCCTGCCCAAGAGAGGAAACGAAAAGTGCCGAAAACACCTGCAACAGTCAAAGCACTGCAGACCCAGGCTGAAATAAATATTCCAGGGACTCCGGCTGTGGCAAATGATTGGGAGCTAGTGAGCCACCGAAAAGCAAGGAAGAAAAAAGATAATCAAAGTAACAAACGCCGTGAAATGCGAATCCAAGGAGAGGCAATAACAATTAAATCCAACACGTCTGAGTCATACGCAGATGTTATAAAAAAGATGAAGCAACAAGTAAATCCCACTGATATCGGTGTGGAGATAAGGGGTATCAGAAGGACAAAAGCTGGAGACTTACTCGTTCAACTAAAAAAAGGCGAAGGCCAAGCCGAAAAGCTCAGAAACGCTATAGGTAACACGCTTGGTGAAGATGTCATGATTAGAGCGGTTACCAAAAACCATATTCTTGATATCAGAGACATGGATGAGTCAACAGATAAAGATGAACTTGTTAATGCTCTTATGAAGGCAACAAAAGTAGAAGAACCCACAACGTTCAAAATATTAAATTTTAGAACATCGTTTGGAGGAACCAAACAAGCGCTCGTTCAACTACCTGAGCACTTAGCAGCTCCACTACTCCGTACGAGGCAAGTCAGAGTAGGATGGGTTATGTGTAGGCTGAGGAGTAAGATTAGAGTTCAGAAATGCTTCAGGTGCCTAGAACAGGGTCATATTTCGAGCCAGTGTAAAGGGACAGATAGAAGCAATCTATGCAGAAAATGCTGTAATCCGGGACACAAAGCTAAAGAATGCAAAGCGGAAACGAGATGCATACTATGCCATGAAAGTGGCTCAATAAATTCTCAGCATTATATTGGTAGTACAGCGTGTGCAATCAACATAAGAAATAAAGCAAGAAAATGATCACGAAATTTCTACAGATCAATCTAGGACGGGGTAGAGAAGCGCAAGACCTGATGATACAGAAGGCGACAGAGATTAATGCAGACATACTTTTAATAAGCGAACCGTACAGAAACCCACCATCTCAAGTTTGGTACGAAGACAAAAACCATTGCGCAGCCATCATGGTAAGAAACAGAAGATTAATAATAAGCGAAGTTAATGAAAGCAACGCTGGCTTCGTATATGTCACAGTGGGCAAAATTAGGGTATATAGTTGCTACTTTTCACCAAATATAGACTTTAATTTGTTTGCAGAAGCCCTTAACATACTTGATGTTTCTATCAGGTCCTCAAAATATAAAGTGATCATTGGAGGAGACTTCAATAGTAAATCTACAGAATGGAACTCCAAAAAGATGGATAAAAAGGGTACTACAGTGTGTGAAATGGTTGCTAGTCTTGGTCTTACGATATTTAATATCGGAGACAAACTTACCTTTCGGAGAGGTACAGGTGGTAGTATTATCGACATCACCTTTGGAACGACAAACCTCTACAATGAAAACATGAATTGGATAGTGCTGGAAGATCTCACCTTAAGTGACCACCAGTATATCTCATTTAATATAGATGAACGTCCAAATATGAGTGTAGAAGATGCAAATTTCCCAAGATGGAACGTCAGAAAACTTGATGACAAAAAATTGTCCGATTATATTACTCGGGCTAAGGATAGAAATATGGATAACCAATCCGAAAATATAAATGTAGAAAATGCCGCAGAGTCGCTGACGAAGATACTCACAAAAGCGTGTAATGTCGCAATGCCAAGAGCTCAAAAATACAATAACAAGCGCCCAGTATACTGGTGGAATGCTAAAATACGTGAGTTGAGGGCGAAATGCCTTGCAGCACGTCGAGCGTCAACACGAAACTATGATAACCAGCTCTTAACGGTTGAGTATAAAACGGCACGTAAAACCTTAAGAACAGCCATAAAAGAGAGTAAGAAAAGATGCTGGACAGAGCTATGTAACGAAATAGATTCCGACCCATGGGGCAAACCGTACAAAATTGTGATGAAAAAGCTTGGTAGCATTAAACCTATACCCGGCATTAAAGAACCAGTGTGGGCAACAACAATAGTAGAAACACTATTTCCATTCGATGAAGATGGGCTAAAAAGAGAACCAAATTATCAAGTCGAAGGTTTCATCCCTCTGAACGTAGATGACATTACACATGCATGTAGTAAACTAAAAATAGGTAAGAGCCCAGGACCAGATGGTATACCAAATGAGGTCATAAAAGTAGTATGTGAGATATGGCCAGATCTTTTACTTGAAGTCTTCAATTCATGTCTAATAAACGGAATCTTTCCAGCTAAATGGAAAATACAAAAGTTAGTTTTGTTACGAAAGGGAAATAAACCATTAAATGAGCCTAGTTCCTATAGACCACTCTGTATGTTGGATTCACTAGGAAAATTATTAGAGTACGTAATGCTAAAACGTTTGGAAGAGCGCATAGATGACCTTGGCGGACTATCCCCTATGCAACATGGCTTCCGCAAAGGGAAGAGTACAGTTGATGCCATTAGCGCAGTATGCAATAAAGCTATACAGGCCAAAACAACAGGAGAATACTGCTCAATAATAACACTAGATGTTAAAAATGCTTTTAACACAGTAAAGTGGAAAGTAGTACTACAAGCTTTCAGAAACCGACGTTTAGATAACTATCTCTTTAACATAGTATCAGACTATCTGGATAACAGAATTTTAATCTATGAGACGGAAAATGGTATAAAAGAGCACCAAATAACAGCAGGTGTACCTCAGGGCTCAGTATTAGGACCATTCCTGTGGAATGTAATGTACGATGGTCTACTGAATTTGGAATTACAAGAAGGTGCAAAACTAATAGGTTACGCTGATGATATTGCTCTGGTAGTAAACCAGCGAACTGCCGAATTAATCGAGATAGTGGTAAACGATAGCTTATGTCGTTGTAACAGATGGCTGCGAAGAAACGGTTTGAAACTTGCAGTTCCAAAAACGGAAGCAATTCTAGTGACAGATCGTAGGGTCTTCAAAATACCGAAAATACGTCTACAAGATAGAGAGATACCCTTTAAACGAAGCTTATGCTATTTGGGTGTGCAATTAGATGACAAACTTAGCTTTGGACAGCACGTAGTAAATATTCGTGACAAAGCTTTGCGAACGGCAGCATCATTGGCCAGAATAATGCCAAACTGTGGTGGCCCAAGGCCGCAGATGAGAAAATTAATAAACAGCGTAGTACACTCCCAGCTTCTTTATGCTGCTCCAACCTTTGTCAGGGCACTGAATCTGAAGAATAATATGAGGGAACTACATAAAGCACAGAGAGTTAGTGCTCTCCGTATTATATCAGCGTACCGTACAGTGTCCACAAGTGCGGCTTTAGTGCTTGCAGGTCTGCCACCAATAGACTTATTAATACTGGAAAGAGAAGAAATATATACCCAAACTAAACTTATAAGTTGGGCGAACACTAATACACAAGAGCGAAAGAAAAAAATTTCAGAAATAAAAATTAATGCCAGGGACAATGTAGTGACTAAATGGCAAGAACGTTGGAATCAAAACATGAACGGGAGCTGGACATATAGCCTTATCCCCAATATAAAAGTCTGGCTGGAAAGACGACATGGAAGCATGGGATATTTTCTGACTCAGGCTATGACAAACCATGGTAGTTTTAACAAATACCTGCATAGATTTAAACTTAAAGAAATAAGCAGCTGTGATTCATGCGCAGCGCTAGAAGAAGATGCAAAGCACATACTTTTCGAATGTGAAAAGTGGTTGGAGGAGAGACGAGCTTTAAATGATATGCTAGGTGTTACATTAACTGAAGAGAATCTGTTGAACGAAATGCTAAAATCTGAACATGCATGGACTTTGTGTGAAAGACACATAAATAAAATATTAAAGGAGAGAAACTTCAGTAGTTCCGAACCTCCTTGCTTAAGGAGGACGTAGGAATCTTACGAAATCAAACCCCCGTCCTGATGAAATGCTGACGCGGTTTCGGGGGTGGAGCTGGTGGAGTATCGTGGGGCCACTAGATGATAGCGCGCTATCACTACGTCCAACAAAAAAAAAAAAAAGATATAGATATAGATATAGATATAGATATAGATATAGATATAGATATAGATATAGATATAGATATAGATATAGATATAGATATAGATATAGATATAGATATAGATATAGATATAGATATAGATATAGATATAGATATAGATATAGATATAGATATAGATATAGATATAGATATAGATATAGATATAGATATAGATATAGATATAGATATAGATATAGATATAGATATAGATATAGATATAGATATAGATATAGATATAGATATAGATATAGATATAGATATAGATATAGATATAGATATAGATATAGATATAGATATAGATATAGATATAGATATAGATATAGATATAGATATAGATATAGATATAGATATAGATATAGATATAGATATAGATATAGATATAGATATAGATATAGATATAGATATAGATATAGATATAGATATAGATATAGATATAGATATAGATATAGATATAGATATAGATATAGATATAGATATAGATATAGATATAGATATAGATATAGATATAGATATAGATATAGATATAGATATAGATATAGATATAGATATAGATATAGATATAGATATAGATATAGATATAGATATAGATATAGATATAGATATAGATATAGATATAGATATAGATATAGATATAGATATAGATATAGATATAGATATAGATATAGATATAGATATAGATATAGATATAGATATAGATATAGATATAGATATAGATATAGATATAGATATAGATATAGATATAGATATAGATATAGATATAGATATAGATATAGATATAGATATAGATATAGATATAGATATAGATATAGATATAGATATAGATATAGATATAGATATAGATATAGATATAGATATAGATATAGATATAGATATAGATATAGATATAGATATAGATATAGATATAGATATAGATATAGATATAGATATAGATATAGATATAGATATAGATATAGATATAGATATAGATATAGATATAGATATAGATATAGATATAGATATAGATATAGATATAGATATAGATATAGATATAGATATAGATATAGATATAGATATAGATATAGATATAGATATAGATATAGATATAGATATAGATATAGATATAGATATAGATATAGATATAGATATAGATATAGATATAGATATAGATATAGATATAGATATAGATATAGATATAGATATAGATATAGATATAGATATAGATATAGATATAGATATAGATATAGATATAGATATAGATATAGATATAGATATAGATATAGATATAGATATAGATATAGATATAGATATAGATATAGATATAGATATAGATATAGATATAGATATAGATATAGATATAGATATAGATATAGATATAGATATAGATATAGATATAGATATAGATATAGATATAGATATAGATATAGATATAGATATAGATATAGATATAGATATAGATATAGATATAGATATAGATATAGATATAGATATAGATATAGATATAGATATAGATATAGATATAGATATAGATATAGATATAGATATAGATATAGATATAGATATAGATATAGATATAGATATAGATATAGATATAGATATAGATATAGATATAGATATAGATATAGATATAGATATAGATATAGATATAGATATAGATATAGATATAGATATAGATATAGATATAGATATAGATATAGATATAGATATAGATATAGATATAGATATAGATATAGATATAGATATAGATATAGATATAGATATAGATATAGATATAGATATAGATATAGATATAGATATAGATATAGATATAGATATAGATATAGATATAGATATAGATATAGATATAGATATAGATATAGATATAGATATAGATATAGATATAGATATAGATATAGATATAGATATAGATATAGATATAGATATAGATATAGATATAGATAGACCTTAAAAAGTATTCCTTTGAATACCTTATTACATGACTATTTTGTGAAGCCGAATGTTTATGTTTCACATTCTTACTTTTTTGAAACGTCGAAAAATTGTAGGTAGGTAAAAAAATTATGGGCTTGTTGAATTGAATCTAAACAATACCGAATTTCTGGAAGCTACACCTGTCACTATATCTCTAGTAATTGTTGACCGACTTAGCAAAAAAATGCACTGAACTAAATAAAATTTTGATAGATTTCTTGAGAAAAAGAAGAATATTTGGTAATACATATACATTTGGATTCGTGATTAATTTAATATTGGAATCAATTCACAACAAAGTGAGATATTTAGTATTGTTCCATGGGTCTGAGGGGGTCCAGACCCGCGGACCCTCTCCATATCTGCGCCAAAGGATAAAGATATAGATATGGATGTACTTTTCTATGATTCTACTTAAAAGAAATTTATAGTATATTCTTAAAGTATTCTTCTACAAGTATTGTCTTAAATTTTTATGAAAAATTTAAGACAATTTCCTCAAAGTGAATAAATATTTTATTAAATTATATGCAAGGACAATTTGATAAGTCATTGACTATGAATAAAAGTATTTTTTTAGTGCTTTATTTTTCAACATAGTCCCTTTTTTAGATCGATATATTTAGTTCATCGTTTTTTCAATTCTTTTTTTATTCCTTTCAATTAATAGATTGTGTTGTAATGTAATCTTCATTCGACCAAAATCTCTTACCGTCAAGCCATTTGTTTAGGTTTGGAAATAGTCGCCGGGGGATTATAGGGTGGATGGCTACTTGTTCGTAGCCTGATTTATAGATCTTTGTAATGGTGACTACAGACGTATGGAAAAACAATTTTTCTTAGTAAAATGTGGTCGTTTTTGCTTCGAATCAATGTCACTTCAGTCAAACCGCTGTGAATAATTTGGTGCACATTCACCCGGAGAAGTCCTCTGCTTTGACTTTTTCTTGATCTTTTGTGTATTGCAATGTATTCATGTTTCGTCTTCGTTTACGTAACGGCGCAAAAACTCCTTCGGATTGCAAATGAACATCGCTTAACACTCCTTTGTGTGGTCACACAGCTGCGCTTATATTTGAGAGTGTCCATCATTCATGTCCAATACTCACGTAAAATGTAATGTACCTACTCAGTTAAGATGCCTACAGCCTCAGTGACGTCGCGCACTTTCATACTCCGATTTTCCAATATCATTCCATGGATCTTATCGACGATTTCTGTCGTGACGACTTTTATTTGGTGACCTGAACATTCAGAGTCACTTGCGCTGGTTCGACCACAATGGAATTCAGTAAAACACTTCTTAACCAATGAAATTGACGGCTCCCATTATATTTATCAAGCCTGTCCTTGGTTTCGGTGATAGTTTTATATGCAAAAAATAATGCTTGATGAGTACACGAAATTCTCTTTTTTACATTTTGACAAAATTCACAAGGTTGTCTGCTTTCAATGGCTGTCGAACACAATCTTAACCCATTCCAGTCTGATGGGGTTAAATTAAATTTATTCATAGGTATTTTTTCTTTCGGCGTTCTGGACTAAGTGCTCGTAGCTTTTTGATTGAAATTTTTTGAAGTAAGAGACTATCAATGAATAGGATTTTAATTCGTTAAATTTTGGTATGAATCGGAGTATTCACCGGTGTATTGAGAATGATTTACTTGAAAGGGATAAAATTGTGATCCATAATTATCTCAGGTGTTCGGAGAGGTAGAGACCTAAAATTGCTAACATATGTGAATATGGACAAAATCTGCTGGCGGAAACTTTGTGCAGGCTGGAATGGGTCATAACGCAGCTTGCTTAAGATTTGACAGTAGTCTAAACCGTGGTACTAAAGTAATAAGCAGCATATCTCTTTTTAAAATACGAAACGGTTGTTTGCCTTTTTCGTTTTGTTTTCGTAAAAATTTAGTACGACTGTGAACTCACTTCGTGGTAGGAGCATATTCATAAAGACACAGTGGAAAAAAATTGATTTTTGAGAGGAAATAACAACATATTAAAAAAAAGTTTTTGTATAAACATATAATAAGTAAGTTGGCTTGTGTTTTTCCCAGAAAATCCTGAAAAATATTAGCCTTCATTATTTTAGGTAAACATTAAAAACTGCTACGTGGATTTAACAGTAACCGGTCAAGAAAAAAATTCAAATAAATTTCTTAAAAAGTAGGGTGTCCCATTCGTGAAATTAGCTGAAGAATTTCGCGTTCTGATAATTTTGTAAGAAATTTTTTAAAAATAAGGCTCGTTATGGGTTTTTCGGCCTTTGTAGTGTAGTGGAGAGTGCGCTAGACTATCAACCCAGAGGTCCCTGGTTTGAATCCGGGTTCAGGCATGGTGCTTTTCACTTTCTTTGTTCTTTCCTACATTTAAGAATTATGGAAAACTAAACAACCACAACTACATTTTGGAAAATGTGGAATTAAAGGACAGGAACAACTATGGGCTGGAATTTTTGGAACAACTAAGGAGGTTAAGGCATAACACTAGCCTCGGTTAAAAGCAATTCAAACTGTCTGTCACGTTTGTTTCGCCGAATCAATAATTCACGTATGATTTCAATCAATTGCTTTTAATAATCTATTCCTTTCCTTTCAGGTCAAATACCAAACCTTGTTTGTATAAGACGCATGCCTTGGTTCTTTGATTTAAAAAAAAAAAATAAGAAACTAACAAAAGGCAACCCTAAAACTGACAAATCGTAAGAAAAATTTGATTTGAGAGGTGATAACAAAAAATAATTTAAATTCAACACAAATACAATTTAAGATATGTTTACCAGTAACAATTTTCTATGCAGAACACCAAATGTTGCTTGGAAGAAACCAGCGCGCAAACTAATGCTTAAAGAACACCATAAAAAGACACTTAAATTTTGCTGAAAAGCATATGCACTGGACTTTCGAATGGCAGAAAGTTTTTTTTTCCAACGAAAAAAATTTAATTTGGGTAGCCCAAACAGTTGCAGCTGCTATTGGCACGATATCCGGAATGCAAGTATCCCCAAATCTAAAAGAAACTTTGGATGCGGAAGTTTGATGGTCTGGGCCGCCTTTTCCATTAAAGGAAAGTTAGCTTTGTATTTCGTTCCTTCCTGAATGAATTCGAAAAAGTTCATTGAAATGTTAGAAGATGTTTTAATTGCCTGCATATAGCCGCAATCTTCAGCCCATAGAGGCTCCATAGCAGAAACTTTAGTTTTTTTTTTTTTAATAGTGGAAGACGAAATTGTTTTTTATTTAATTTTATACGAAAGATTCATTTTTGTGAATACACAAGCATATATAACTTCCACAAAATAATAAGAAGTGAATAAAAAAAAACTCATAAAACTATTCGATCTCTACGTTTTTCTATATTATTAAACTTGATGTAATATCTTTGAAGGTCTATAAAAGAGCAATATTTTCAAACAGTTGATGCTTTGTAAAAATTTCAAACATGAACTTTCATATCTATGACCCAATTCTATAGTAAGTAAGCCACTTCATATTCGCAGCATGTCGACACTTTTACAGAGTTTATTTTTTATACCCATGTCTTTATGTTTATTTTATGCTAAAATATCTACACTACGTAATAGATACGATATACTTGCAAGCAGTGTGTTGGGACGAGGAAGGATGAGAAAGGAAGAAAATTTCATTTTGATAACAAGATTTGCAAATACTACTTATGTGGAATACATGTATATGTAACGAGTATCTATATATTTTATGAGCTTTTGCAGACAGCAACAACTGCTGTCTTTTATATGGTATGCCATGAGTAGTCGTCTGTTGCACTTGTAGCACATTTATTGCCGCAACACACAAGAAGCATCAATGGCTCATAGAATAAAAAAAAAATTTTTGGAAAAACCAAGAAAATAAGCTGGTTTTGCATGAGTGAAAAAGTTGAAGGAATATTGAAAATATGTTGCTTATTTTCTGGGTTAGCATGTCACAGAAGAGCCATAAGTTGGCTGAGATAAAAGAAGTTAACAAACACAAGTTTACAATACAAAAAATTTAAAGTTTTGAAACAGAGGTGACATAAAATGTGTACTTGGTGGTAATTTTTTTGCCACTAAACTGTGACTTTTAGTCAAAAACAGCATTTTGCTCTTAGCGTTACACGTTTTCTTTACATTTTTAGGCATGAGTACCCTCTCAAAAAGGACAGTGCGTAAAATTAACACGCCTGCAGTTGACTTTCTCGTAAATCCATAATTCAAATACAGTTCACACTCTTATTCTTTATACTCAAACATGCGTTTATTCATGCTTGATTCCAAATGGTTCCACTTAATTTTCAACCCAATCGAATTTCTATATAGTTCATACACTCAAGATGCGGATGAATCTGGTTGCCAAGAGCAATTAATTGCAACAAATTCTCATGGAAATTGCTGGCGTTTCACAACAATAACTTGAGCACTGTCAGCCATGTCACCCGCATATTTCACAGTTGAATTTCTTTCTTAGCAAAAATGCCATCGAAAAGCCATGAAGTAAGTAATAAGTATGTCAAGGAAATCAGTCCCAGACCAAACTCAAGTATGGCATCGCATCCACATATTCACTCACAACTCCTGCAACATTTTGCAACGGAAATGAACAATGAAAACAACGTCGTTCACTGCAGTCACACACCAACACACACTCACAACTGTCAAAATTGTCAGTCGTACAGCCGCCGCCCCGTTTTTAGTTGGGGGTAAATATTTCCCAAACATCGATGGAAAAGTATAGAAATTAATGCAAAGCAGTTCAGGGATATAGGGAAAAATTACTGCAAAAAAGCTGAGTTGAGGAAAATCTTGATTGAAATCGTTTTGGCGTGAAATCAATCATCGCACATTCGTTAAGGATCTTGAAATTTCATTAGAGTCCTTAATCTGATTTTGTCTCAATTTTTTTCTCTTCTCTTCTTGTCGTGTAGGTGTAAGCCGTTCGCTCGTTGATGAGGATAACTTGTTTCAGTTTGAATATCGAGAAAAGGAATGGGGTAGATGAAAAGATACAAAGATAGTTTTGAATCGATTAGTTTTGAGAAGAACCGGTTACTTTACATGTCAAATTTGGACGGGTACGAGCAGAATTACTAATTCTAAAACTTTGATTTACGGGACTGTTTGCGCTCATAAAAATACGAGACAACGCGGTACATGTTTTAAATTCAAAAACACCTTGTTCATGAACTGATGTTAAACGTCTGTTTGACATTTATCCTAAACGGTCATATTTTTAAATCATAATTAAGTAGCAATCTATTATATGCAAATTTTTATAGTTTTTTTTTTCATGTAAAAAAACATCTCATCGCATTTTCAAAATTTCAATCACAACTTGGAGATGTTAACATTAAGACAAGATTTTGCGTGGGGAATTAGATCAAACTAATTTAAAAATAATTGATAAATTTGGAAGGTTAAATATAAAATCTTAACTGAGGGGTTCGAACACACTACGTTTAGATTATAAATTTATGACTCTAAAACTTCTCTATGAAGCAACAGGTAAAAAAACTTAAAAACATAGATAAGAACCGAACCAAGCCAAGCGCTGCTTTCTTCGAGTATTTCAACATGTTTTAAATATTATTCCAACATTATATTTAAAAAACTTATAATATTTTGGAGATTTTAAATTAAAAGTTTAATTTAATTACTACAAGTATTAAAATATACTTGATTTCAACGGTTGATTACAAATTAGTCTAAAATTTGTTACTGTGTATAGATGAACGATGATTTGTAAATATGCTTTACAAGAGAATATTACAAGAGAATACGTGTATACGATCCAACTTCATACAATTTTTTTAACAACCGAAATTACAGCCCTATTCTGGCAAATTAACAAATTGTTAACCAGTATTTTTAATATTTCTATATGTTTGTTGTTTTCAATACAAAATATAAAGCTCAAAAAGCAAAATATTTTAATGGAATTGTCAATAAATGAAAAGCAGTTGACAATTTTTATTAAAATTTTATTTTTGAGCTTCAAATTTTGTTTTGCAATAAAAAATTACAAAAAACACATAGAAATATTCAAAATTCTGGTTAACAATTTGTTAATTTGCCAGAATAGGGCTGTAAGTCTTTTTAAAATATTGCATTTTAATAAAAACTTTTGTTGTAAGAATTTTTTAATGTAAGTAAATAGTTCAAAATTGTTTAAAAATTCTATAAGTTTATTCTTAAATGAGTGCAAAAGATAGAGAAAGATAGAGAGAAAATTAGCCTTATTATAGACTGCGCATTTTATGCAATTGCATATATGTTGCATATTCTGCATATGGTATATATCTTGAATACGTTACATATAACTTGCATACGTTGCATATATCTTGCAAATGTTGCATACAAATTGCATATGCTGCATACAACTTGCATACAATTTGCATACAACTTGCATATGTTGCATATATCGTGTCGATAAGCAATAATCGCTTAAGTCGACTTAAGACAGAACTGAGTTATATATGAAGCTATGCTCCACGTATATAATACTATGAGCACACAAAAACTGGAGATTCTTGAGTTATCTAAGCAAAAACTATGACACGAACACTAAAAACCTTTTCATATAACTTATATGGTGATTGAAAACTTTGAAGTAAAATTTTGTCGAAACTTTGAAATTAGACTTAACCCATTCAATACGGATTTTTTTTTTCAAAAATACAAGCTCCGTCAATGGCCTTGGGCATGAAATTGCAATATCGTCTCCTTTTTTGTACCAACTACGGAATTAAATTATGAGTAAATGATCGCATGGCATACAAAAAATGACTTGATGAAAATATATAACAATTGGGGTAATCACTTCATTGCTGAAATTTCAGAAATCGGAAATTTCCGACGAGTTGAAGTGAGCGACAGTTTGTAATATTTGTTTTTTTTACATGTATCTGCCAAGCTTAAAATCGCCACTGCTTCATTTCGTTGGTGTTCTTGTAACCAAAACAAATAATTATGTTAAAAACTTGCCTTTTAATAGAAAAATCATGCCAAAAAAAAGTAGCCAAACTAAATTATTTGATCGGCTTCAATAGAATTAATGATAATTTTGTTCTTGCTGGCATGCATTGCATCAGCTTTTATGAGAGATTTGACAGAATGCTCTTCTTCTTATGGAAATTATCATATTCACAACGACTCACACTCATTAAACAGATTTGTTTATGGTTACTGAACACATCTTTTCTTCACAAATTTCCGACGATTATTTTTTATCAATTCCAGTGTTGCCAGGTTAGGGAATTACCCCCTAGATTAAGAGGTTTTTTAACTGTGTTGAGTGATTTTAGGGGCAATGAATCTTTAGGGGTTTTTTTTAGGGAGATTTAATGTTTTTAGGGGTTTTTAAGGGGAATTTAAGAGGTTTTTAACTGTGTTGAGTGATTTTAGGGGCAATGAATCTTTAGGGGTTTTTTAGGGAGATTTAATGTTTTTAGGGGTATTTTAGGGGAATTTGAAAAATTGACCTTTGGAAATAAAGTTTTCTTACTTTCCTTAAAATGTAAAAATATAAGACAATAAGATATTTGACTTCTTGGGTATTTCAGCAACAATTTATAAAAACAGCTGAATTGGCAGCACTTAAAATTAATTACCAATCGTTTCCCACTTCACTTCAAACTTGCTTCGCTAGAGTGCGCCAGACTATCAACTCAGAGGTCCCCGGTTCGAATTCGGGTTCAAGCATTGTTATTTTCGCTTTCTTTGTTCTTTGCTACATTTAAGAATTATTGATACAAAAAATCCACAACTAAATTGTCGAAAATGTTGAATTAAAGGACAGGAGCAACTGAGGGATGGAAATACTTGCCGAGGTTAAGGCATAACACTAGCCTCTGTTGTAAGCAATTCAAATTGTCTTGCAAGTTTGTTCCGCCTAATCGATAATTCACGTATGGTTTCAATCAATTATTTCTCTAATAATCTATCCTTTTCCTTTCAGGTCAAAGACCAAACGTTGTTTGTATAAGGCGTATGCCTTGGTTCTTTGATCTTTAAGAGAGAGAAAAAGAAGGGAAAAAAGATATGCCCAAAGATATATCAAAAAGTAGGAGACGGAGACTCCTTTCAAAATTAAGACTTAATTTTTATATCAATTTCGCATTGTATCATTGAGAACTATGAAGCAACTTTCTGCCCTTGTTTAAGACGTCCAACAGCTAAGCTCTTTAAATACATAGGCTTGCGTTGCAGTTGCGCTAGTTTTCAGTTGCACTACTTTTCAGTTGCCCCGTATGAAATTTGTGTATGTTTTTCGAAAAAAAAACTTAGGGAAATTTTAGGGGGATTTCAAATCCAATCGAGGGGTAAATGGTGTAAAGCACCTGGCAACATTGATCAACTCAATAGGTGATTAAATTTAAGCAAACTTCGGAAAACCAAAACAACAACAATTGCACTGAAGTTTTCGAAAATTTCAGCATTTCTGAAATTTCAGCAGTGAAGTGAATACCCTTAATATATGAGAATGATATTGTTCTAGTTAAATAAGAACACTAAATGGGACACATGTGTCCTGTCAGTATAGAAAGGGTTAAGCTGTTATTGCTTATCAGCATAGATATCTTGCATTCAAGTTTTACTATGGTTTATCCACTTGATGACAAAGATGCCATTTTTAATTGCATGCAAATTAAGATTTTATAAGTAGTATTTGATTATTTTGTTTTCTAATACTGTTGTAATTTTATTATGTAATATTTTTTCTTCACAATGAGAATTCAAAAAATGGATTTATTATATAAAAACAAAAGGATTAAAATATCAAAACATTTGATAATATACAACATAATTTTTTAATTTTGTCACCGAAAGATCAGCCACTGATTAATATCGCAATTTAACAAAGGACCTTTTTAAATAATATTTGTTATTTTTTTGCTTTCATTTGTTTATGTGTGTAACTGTTTAAAATCATTTACTCTGTTGTTGTTTATCTTTGGCTTTTTGGTTTAGTCTATATTTCTAAAAAATTTAATTAAAATTATTGCGCACACTCTTTAAAAACACACGAATTAAGAAAAAAATAATGGAACTGTTATTAAGTATTAAAAAATTACCTTAAAATTGTTTTGATTACAGTAAAACTTAAATTTTAGACTTTTTAAAGTTGAAAGTTTTTTGCATAAACTTTGCATATTACTTGCATATAATATGCATATAACTTGTATATAATTATATATAATATCTATACCATATAGGATTATGTAGGCAAGAACCGTTAAAACACTTATTTTGAGAAAAAACAAATTTCTGCATGAAAATCCGCAGTCTACTTAGTATGTATATAGTCAGAATTGATTTTGATCACATAATGTAAATACATTTTATTAAGTGCATAATAAGGTTTTATTGACATATAAACATTAATAAACACTTCTTTGAAAAAAAATGAGATTATATAGTAAAGTATCACTCAATCAATAACAATTGAATATAAATTAAAAAACCATATATAACTTGGATATGACTAGATATATACTTTGTAATCACCTTCAAAAGCAATCAGATCTTATTTTACTTGAAGAATGCTTTTCTCTTCATGTATTTTTAAGACTTAATTATTTTTTGCATTATTGAAAGCTTTTTTGACACAGTATTTTTATTAAATAATCAACAAAATTATTTAATTTAACTTTAACTTTTAAATTTAACTTTGACACAGGAAATTCTTTTGTTTTGTATCTATAGGTATATTGGTACATAGAATAAATGGATTTTATGTATGTATCTATTATTCCCAAACTATATACTGTATTAAAAAAATACTTCGAATGATATAAATGTTAGGTTAAAGTGTTGGATGGTCTCTAGACCAGCCTATTTAAAAAAATTATTGGTCCGATGTAATGCCACAGAAGGGAATAATAACCAAGTGACAATTTTGTGTGGGATGTTGTTAGTGTGCTGTTGTTAGTTACTAGGGTATGCAACTATTCGACATTATAAAAAAACTGGTATCGAATAGTACAATTTGTACACAACCGGTTTTCGAATCATTTGATCAGAAAAAATTGAGGAAACCGGTTTTTTTTAAATTAAACAAATTTTTGAGCCAAAAAACTGGTTTTAAAATTATTCGAAATTTGCGATTTTTAAAAAAACCGGGTAGGTTTAAAAAAAATAACCGAAACGCCGAATAATTCCAACCGGTTTTGCATACCATACAAAACACGCTTTAGATCAATATTTGCAATGTTATTTACTCACAGATAAACAGAAAAAGAAATGGAAGCTTCCTAACAATTCATCCAATTGCTGATTTAGTCGTATATTTCGAATACCAAACTTGTTAAGTGTCAAATAATCCAGTACTGCATATTGTAACAGTCATCTAGCGGTCAATAACGGCTAAGTGTTGCCTAATTTTACAGCAGTTATAAACATAAATTGGATCAATTGAAATGATTCAACTCACTTGCTGGATCATTTGTTGGTTTTGCTTGGCTTGCAAATGCGATGATATGATCCTGATCTCACATAAAAAAACGGAGCTATTGAATCTAAGAAGTTCTAAGTAAAATCATGTAACAAAGCGATCCTATCTACAAACTTTTCTACCACCACCAATTGCATTTTTTCATCGTATTTTTATGTTTTTTTTTTTTTAAGAACTGGGACCCCTGGTAACAGTTCAGGGAACTACGATTAGACTAAGAAGGCCGACACTTTTTTTTTGTTCGATACTTCAAATACTCTTAAAATAAAAAAAAGGTTTTTTTATGTCTTTATAGTAGAGTTTTAAAGTTATTGGCCCATTTTTATAGTCAAAATAAAAGTAGACTCTAAATTTAGAGCAAGCTTTCTGACAACATATTATATTAAAAAACTGTCAAAAATGCTTATACTTAATTCAGAGACGGCTTTTATTTTGACTATGATAACAGCCATTGATTTTAGTACATGAATAAAATTGCGAGCTTTAGATAAAGCAAGTTATTAAGAAGGCAACAACAACAACTCTGTATAGAGTCAATTACTTAGCTGACTAGATAGTCTGTTTCGGAAATTGGTTATTGGTTTAAATTTATTATACTTATTATATTTATGTCCTTTTTTAATTTTTGTGTTTGAATCTTTTAGAACTATTTTTAATAATATTTTATTTAATTCGTTTTTATATTTTTTTAAACATCCTTCAATCAATTTATGGCTTAACTCGTAAATAAAAAGAATAATTAGATAAAGAAAATGTATATTTCATTGAAAAATAAAATTTACACAAGAAATGTACACGAAAGAACTTAGAATATTCATTAAGTTTTCTTGTTTGACAATACGAAATTTGCGAAATTGTTTGAAATATTTTATATGATCACAGCATCATCTTTTTAACTTTTATAAGAAAAAAAATACTTACCGCCTCATTTTGTTTCACACAAGCAATTAGGTATAGAAAAAAGTATTTCTTCTCGTGTCTTGCTTGTCGTTGGTGTGATTTTTCGTAATACAAAATAAAGCGATAAATGAATAATCGAGTTTCTC
Organism: Dichetophora obliterata; assembly: GCA_963920525.1. Lineage (NCBI taxonomy): Eukaryota > Metazoa > Arthropoda > Insecta > Diptera > Sciomyzidae > Dichetophora > Dichetophora obliterata. Next base: position 216,444,125 of record OY986436.1, on the reverse strand, counting down.
ACCAACAGGTCGTTGTTTGTATCACTAAATTTTTATCTTCCACACAAGGGAAAAAAACGTTCATTTGTATAAAAAATAGTGTAGCTGCAAATAGAGTCAAAATCGTATCAAAATTATAACAACAACACACACCCACATGCGCGCGCGCCATAAAACACACAACCATTCACAATCAACACATAATCAAATAAACATACAAACAGGATATGAAAGTCAAGTGGAATGCAGCAGGCATTTTATTAGTAGGGTTGGACGGGTTGGTTTTATATGAATAAGCAGTGGGATGCAGACCACCCTCGGAGAGGCATAACCTTCATCAGTGTTCTTATAAAAATAAGCTGGGTAAAAATCTCGTCACAACTTGATATAAAAAATCTTGGGTTTATTTATTTTATGCATTAAAGCTGCTCATATGCATTAGTCAATGCGACTGAAATCTATTGCAATGAGTACTTTTTGTAAAAAACAACAATCAAGTCTGTGGTGTGTAAGATTTTGTATTAGTTCAAAGTTTCTTTATAATATGTTACACGGCATATCTAGAATTGTTATATATATAATTGCTAAGTTATAAGATTGCTGCAGAATTTTTTTCTTAAAAATATGCCCATTTTCTTGCATCGTTTTAAGAATGGATGTGGAGCTAAGCCAGCCCTTGAGTCATTGACTGGAACAAGTAGTATTCAGAAAAAGCTATGATAAATAAGTGTTGAAGTGTGTAATGAAGTTATTTAAGCGTATTACGCTCAAAAACAATTGATTTATAAAATAAATGGGGCATTCCACGTAAAAGAGGAAAATAAGATAAATTTTGGTTTTCCATGAATTATTTTTAATTTGTTAAAAATAAATAACTAAACGTCTAAATTTCATTAATCTGTGAAAAAAGATTTGAAAAAATCCAAAAATATCCTTTTTTGTATGTAACAACTTTTTTTCATACAGAGTTGCTATTTGTTTATTATGTTTGCAACACTGTTTTCGGCCGTTCTGTTAACTGTAAATACCTGCCGCGTGTCTTCTATAGAAAGCTTGGAAGAAAACCAGTTTTTTATGTATAAATAAACAAATTAGGTTTTTCTTCTTTGAAGAAATGCAAATCGCATGTCACAAAAATTTATAAAAATTATTTTCCTACTCTGAAACACGACTTAATAAATTCAATACTTTCTAGAAGTAACAATAAACATGTACTGTACTATTTAAGCTTGTACTATTTAAATATTTAAGGCTATTATATTATGCTTTCGAGACTGTTTTAAAATGTGTCCCAGTAGTCACAGTGAGTCCCAGTAGTCACAGTTCACCCAAGTATAAACGAAAAAATATATTCAGATCTCAAAATTAAAAAGAGCAAGACGAAGTAATAAATGGTTTTTAAGATCGACTTCGGACAGTAAGGCAGAGTTTTTCGTCACATAGGAGACGCATGTGTCTTATGCCCTATTATAAAACTGTTGAGAGGTAAAATTTTACCAATTTGGAGAACAAGACAACATTTTATTTAAATAATAGAGTAAGAGGTAATGTTTTTCATATATTCTTATTTATACTTTATGTTTTATAGAAAAGTATATAAATAACTGCATTAATTGGGTTTAAAACAATAATAAAACTGATTAAAATAAATTATTATTAACACATATTTTTACTTGTCCCGCTAGTCATAATGGGTTGTCCCAGTAGTCGCAATATGTTATGTATATTTTTATACTTTTATAAAAATGTAAGCATACCAACTATTTATTAAAATGGAAGTGATGAAGGATATGTAGTACGACACAGAAGAAGCTGACTTGAATCTACACTGAGAAAACAAAAAATCAAAAACGCACATTTTAAAAACGTTTAGTAAAAAAATTAATATTTTTAAAAATATTTTACGCCATACAAAAATGAAAACGCACATTTTTAAATAGAAAAGTAAAACGAAACGTTTTTAAAAAAACCACGAATATTTTACTATGATATGTTAGGATAAAATTAATATTTTTAAAAACATTTTACGCCATACAAAAATGAAAACGCACATTTTTAAATAGAAAAGTAAAACGAAACGTTTTTAAAACAACTACGAATGTTTTACTATAATATAGTAGGTTAAAATTAATATTTTTCGAAACATTTTACGCCATACAAAAATGAAAACGCACTTTTTTGAATAGAAAAGTCAAACGAAATGTTTTTAAAACAACTACGAACGTTTTACCATGACATAGTAAAATTCACATACTTTGTTTCAAAACACTTGTTAATAACGAATTGTTTGTTATATATGTTTCCTTGACTCATGTATTTGATATTTTTTCAGAAAATTAAATATTTTTCATTCTCGATTTCATCACTCTGCAGTTTGCCTAAAACTGTAAAACTGTAATTTTGAAAGCCAATAAAGGTTTTTTTAATTAATAGATGAAATGCGGATTTCTGTAAATTTATGAATTAATGGGAAATAATGAACATTTTCGTTCTTACAATATAAATAATTGTTGCACTATTGCATTTAGAAATGTTTATTGTTACAAATCGAACGAACATTTTTGAATCTAATTTTAAAATTTTCGTTTTTAAAATGAATATAAACATTTTACATTTGAGAATATTTATTATTAAAAATCAAACGAACATTTTAGAATCTCGATTTAAAATTTTCGTTTTTAAAATGAAAATAAACGTTTTACTACAGCATTTTAAAATAACCATTGTTAAAAATCAAACGTACATTTTAGAATCTCATTTGAAAATGTAAGTTTTTAAAATGAAAATAAACGTTTTACTATTTCATTTTAAAATGTTCGTTTTTAAAATTAAAATAAACGTTAGAAGTGCAAAATCTGGGTTAAACGTTTTTAAAAGTAGCTCGTTTCTGCCACTTTTGTAAATGTTGTTTTCTCTGTGTATAAATAATTTAACTAAAATTTATGTTTGAGCGTTCGAAGATAAATGAGTGGGATTTTTCAGTGTCCGAGTGAGTAATCACTTTCATTCAATCAATAGTAACACAAAATATTGAAACTCTTTGGATTTTATTTTAAAGGAATATTACACAATACTTATTTATCTCTATTTTAAAATATATTTCACTATTATATAAGTTATAATGACATCATTATAACTCATATTTGGTCAAATTCTGGAGTCAAATGTCCCAGTAGTCACAATGAAACTACCCAAATAGTAATAAAAATAGGTCATAAAAAATTTTTCATATAATTATAATTGTTCAAAACTTCAACTGTTCAAAAAATTAATTTTTGTAAGTGTAATTTTATTTTTTTTCACTATATTGATAAAACTGGTTTATATTTAGAAATGTATAGTCATCTTTTTAAAAAATTAAACTAATTTATGATGCAATTGTGTTTTTAAACACAATTTTACTTATTTTGTTCTTAAACAAAATAATAAAATTAACAATTGAATACTATAAATATTTTACGTGTGTTTAAAGAAAAAAGTTTGTTATTTTCTATTCAATACTACCTTACCAATACTACTCGAAGCTATCGTATATTATTTATGCTTTCGTATTATCGAAGTAAGAACAAGTTTTCTATAAAGTAAAATTTTTAAAAAATTTTTTTAAACTCATCTGAATATAGATATAGCATTTTTGTTCTTTATATCAACATAAACATACTGCATTTTATCCTGAACTGATGCCCAAATTGTATGTTGATAGGGCAGTTTTAGTTATAATATTTAGTAGAGGGGCTAAAACTTCGCAAATTTTTTCGTAATCTTAAGGATTTCAATCATATAAGAAAAATACCTTAAGCAGCTATTACGTTTTAGGACTCTTTTTAACCCATTTTAAAGAAGTGGAAAAAATAGTCAAAATTATTTAGAAACTCATAAAAATTATGCAATAAAATTTTTTTTCGATAATGCGTAGACAACGTTTATGTGATAGACTTTTACATAAATTATCCATTTTCATAGCTTATTTAAACGACATCTCTACGACTGCGTCAATGGTAGTTGTTTAAACCTTTTTTCAATAGCTTCAGAAAATACCCAAAAAAAAATTATTCAAAATTGTCGGTGACAACTCTGTAAACAATCAAGTCGTAGGCACAAGCTGTTTAGGTATCTTACACTTTATGTAAGTAAATTACTAAATTAAGATAAAATTTGAAACCTACCCCGTGAATTTATGAATTTTGCAAAAGAAATACAGTTTTTATTTATAGGAAAAGTTTTCACGAATTTAATCTTCTATCGCAAGCACTTTGAAGCGACAAAATAAAAAAACAAAAATTTTAAAAAAAATTCTATCCAAACACGTTCGCAAAACTCTCACCTTACGCAAAACATTCGCCTATGGTTCTGTGGGTATGTTCAAAATTACTCAGACGTATCTTCTTCGACATCTTCTACTAGAATCCGTTGAACGAAGTATTTGATTTTTTAAAAGGTTGAAAACTGTCAAACTATGTAACTTATTTAAAATTTTTATGATATACATAGAGATTGATATAAAATAATAAATGATATCTTAGGGAAAAGAAAACAAGACAATTTTTTATATCCGTATTTTTTTAATTAACTTTAAAGATCATTAATATACTATTTTAAAAGCTGTATATTAATTAGTAAGCTGAATTTGTATGACTTAAAAATAAAATTAAAAAATCGCATGGTGTTCGTTTTTCGACCACTTCGTGTAAAGAAATGACCAAATCATGTATTAATCATTAAAAACATCTCTGCAAATGTAAGTACATCATGAAATAAATTATTAATATTTTATAAAAACAATAAAAAAATAAGAATATATTAATCGAAATTTAAAAGTTTTTTAAAAAAATCACTTCTCGAATTAGGCATTGAAGAGAATTTTCGCCCATATACCTGAAGGCTTCGTTTGAAGAACTATGTATTTTCAGCCGAAGTAGCGTTTAGCAAACAAGAGAAGACGAATTGCTTTATACCATTCGTTTCTTTGATAGCTATAGAAAACAGAATTCTTAGGTTCTTATTTCGTAACAAACCGGATCAGTGAAGGGGTTAACTACTATTATTATAACAAACAAAAAAAAGGATAAAGAATAAAAAAGGTAATACAATCTAATCAATGAAGCCCAAAATTTCAAAAATAATCGAACAGGCAAGGCTTTTAAAATTGAAGAAAGGTTCTCTTGAGCGGAACAACAGCAGCAGGAACGGAATTCAAGAAGAATCGAGCTAATCAACGCATGTTTAAGTATGTATAGTATTAAAGAAATAGTATTGGAGAGGTAATAAAAATTTCAAGTGCTTACAAGTACTTTTGTGGTACCTTTTTCGAAATCAACCCCTTAAACTCGAACGCAACTTGAACTAATGGCATGCTTTCCTCTCGTGCTCGTGCACAATAAACTTTAATATCGGCGCACAACTGTCGCGACTATATCTTGGGATTCCCTCACGACGGGGGCTACGTACGAATACCATCCGAACATAGTTTAAGAAATTTTATTGCGTATGTTTCTCTTATTGCAGCGCATTCCGTTGATGGTAGAGTTCAGCCTTTTTGCTGTACCTATACCATTAAATGCAACATGATGAAGATGGTAGTGAAGATGATGATGGTGATGATGATGATGATGACGGCAGTGCGTGCTCTAGTTATTTTTTTTTTTTGAACAAAAATTCGCGAACATGCGTTGGAGTTAAGAAATAACAGCGAAATCTTTATTGTTTTTGATTTTTTTAATATAATATTGTTTTTATTGTAGTGCATGAGTGCTTTGTTCTTTTTTTTCCCTTTATAACGCAAAGGCTTCTTTTTGACTTTTAAGGTTACACCGCCTTGAAGTATGCAATATTTGTTGCTCCACTTTTGCTACCCTTAGTAAAAACTTTCAATTTTTTTCAACATTCTTTTAATTACAACAATGTAAGAAAATTCATATGTGTCTACATACCAGTATTATTTTATGTATAATTTATGTATGTTAGTTGTTGTTCATGGAGTGGTTGTTAGAACTGAGGTACGTTAACCTCCGCCTATCCAACAAACCGCATAAGAAGACACCATCACTTCCACTTGTGTGGGGGAAAAGACTTAAAGGAGGAGGGTTCGAAATGAATTTTATGTTTTGTTTAAATCATCAAGTCAAACCCCCACAACCACATCAAAATACTCCCTCTTTGACCTCACACACCTTTGCACCATTTACAGCCCATACCACCCATCTACTTAATAGCCTCTTTAAGAAAGCTGCCACTAGCGGTGAGTCTTTCGCTCGGTTTGACCTGACTGTCGGCTAATACGTTTCGACTTGGCTTAATTATAAACGTGTTTCGCCATTTAGTTGATGTAAAAACCTCTTTGTTAACTTCCGCTCGAGTTGGTTTTGTGCTGTACTGACATTAAGTAGTTGCAGCAGCTGTAGCAGGACTCCTTGATTCCTGCTTGATTCAACATATTGTTTTTGTATAATTGTTTTCTGCTGCTGCAGTTAGCCATTTAATATGAAGCACGCCCACAATTACAATACTACAACTAGGTATTGGCAGTAGCTGCTGAGGCATTTTTAAGATGTTCTTGAAATAAATGAGTTTTTGAGAAATTTATTCTTTGAAGACTGAGAAATAAGTATTTTTCTTAGAAAAATACTGATTTTTTATATATTTCTGCCTAACTTCTAATCAAAGGTGTTAGTTCCTGAAAAGTTCAACTGTTGGCAGAAAAGTATAAAAAAGTTCTACAGATAATATATATAATATCGGATAAGTTATAGGACACAAACTTATTTGTATGTGTAGATTGAGTACAATATATTCTGAACCGAGAATTTATCATTTAAAAAGTCCGCTTAAAGGGATTGTCAAAAATGTTCTTGTCGCTAAGTTTGCACCACTGTCCTCTTAACTGCCGCTGTTTAGTTTGAGCGCGATCTTTTATACAGTTTGTTTACAGCAGAGATAAAGAGATGGGAAACTCCGTTGGAGACAAGGTTGCCAACAAATACCATTTCGCCCGGAGACTTCGGGCCTGAGGGCCGATCTCCGGGCTCCGGACCTGGCACATTTTCTCCGACTTTCGCTCTAATCTATATTTAAATCAAGTTTTTCTTACAAAAAAATTTGTTTAACTTATTTATTAGTGTTGATTTACGCTTTTTTTAGTGAATTTTTGAACCATTTGTCTTAATGAACGCTAACTAACTTTTATTTCTTGAACTTCGTTTTTGAAGGAACGTCGTAACCAGTCGTAACTTTTCTTTTGGTAACTTAATAGCCGATACACATTGACTGCAACAGTCGTCCACCGACAAAACGGAAACTTGCCGTCAGAGAGAAATGTCGCAGTATTCTCGACGACTTGATTATAATGAACGCAACAGCGACAATCTGTATTTCATACAAAACATAAGCAAACTCTGCTATGTTCGCTCTTGTCGTCTATCAAATTAGAAATAGATTGAAGTCTGCGGCAGCAACATTTGTGGTCGTGTTCTCTCTTTGTCGTGCCGTCTGCAAAAAATACATCGTCATAAGAAAACATGCGTTCTATTTTTTGACAATTGGCGTTCGTCGCTAGTCACAGTCAATGTGTATCGGCTATGACGAACTTGTTTCTGTGTTTCTTTTTCTTTTGAGCTCTGCGGCCAAGGCTCATAGCCGATACACATTGACTGCGACAAGCGACGAACGCCAATTGTCAAAAAATAGAACGCATGTTTTCTTATGAAGATGTATTTTTTGAAGACGGCACGACAAAGAGCGAACAAGACCACAATTGTTGCTGCCGCTGACTTCAATATATTTCTAATTTGATAGACGACAAAAGCGAAAATGGAAAAGTTTGTTTATGTTTTGTATGAAATCAGACTGTCGCTGTTGCGTTCATTATAATCAAGTCGTCAAGAATACTGCGACATTTCTCTCTGACGGCAAGTTTTCGTTTTGTCGGTGGACGTCTGTTGCAGTCAATGTGTATCGGCTATCATTTATAAGGTTCTGGCACTTGAGAGCGAACTCGGTCGAACTGTCAGAATGGATGAAAAGAAATGATGGAAATGAATGCTTAGAACAAAGAAAAGCGCAATGACAGTTCGAGCAAAGGCGGGAAAAAGAGTGCATTTCTCTCAAGTGCCGCAACCTTATAAATTAACCTTGTCTGCGGGTAAATTTTTAATTAATGTTTGCAGTTCAATTTATGTAAGTTCGGTCAATAATTTGTGTTTTGTGTATTAACTGATATAAAACTATTTTAGGGAACAGCGTAATGGAATCTAGTTGCAAGAGGAAACATTACTTAACATCTTTTAACAACGATTGGCTCTCGATACCAAGCTACAAAGATTGGTTGCTAAAAGAAAACGAGTTCACGGGAAAATGCAAGTTGTGTTGTGTCACATTTGTTGTAAACATGAATGTTAAACATGACTATGTATGAAAAAACCAAAGAAATAAATTAATTTTTTAATTAAAAGCAAGCAGACCATAAAAAAATTATTAAATAAAAAAAGCTCCGGGCCTGGGCTTTTCAAAAGTTGGCAACCTTGGTTGGAGAGGGATAGCACTATGTTCGATTTTACGTTAAATTGGCTCCAATACTAACGCAAAACATTTATAAGTGGTCGTAAAATTAACGGAAAACAACCCTGGTTTATGGAAGATTGAAGAATTTCACCAGTTACGTTTGAATTCCGATAACTGTAAAACTGCATATTATTGGAACAAAATGGGTAACAAAAGGTATACCAAAAAAGACTTCGGAAATGCAATGTAAAGCATCCCTGAAACATCATGGTGAAATTATCTTAGAATAATTATACCATAGGAATAAGTCCAAGCAGTGTTGCCGTTAGGAAAAAATTATGGATACTTTTTTCATACTCATATATGAATATATGTTTTTATTTGGAAAAATATAAAAAAGGAGAAATTTCTTTAAATTCAACAAAAAATTTAAGAAAAATTATGACATTGAGACATTTTTGGACAGTACTTTTTTATCAAAAAATTCATTAACGCAAACTCTTTACGAAGAACTTCACAATTTTGTGATAAATATATTAAGTCTGCTTAATAGCACAGCTGCTGCTGAATGAAGTTTTTCTAATTTAAGTCTTACTATAAACGATAAGACTAGTAGATTTTTTTTGGGAATAAGTAAAGTTATATTGTTTTGCAAAATACTTAAAAACGAATCATTTTTAAATTTAATATAAATAAAGGACAATAGCAACCCATTACACTTAACTGAATAAGCTATTAAATTACTTTTTTATGTATTTATATATTATTTTGTATCATTGCTGTTAAATAATTATTACGAATCGTATTCATTAGGAATTCGATTATTTTTTTAAAATTGTAAAATAATTGACTAAGTACAATTCTTTTCTGTTTATAATCATAATATAATTATAAAAATCGCAAAATAATAACGATTACTTTAGATGTCGAAAATAATCAAAAAGAATTAAAAGTAATCAAGAAAAATAATCAGAGTACTTTTAGAAATTATGTTTGATTCTTTTTTTTATTATGTATAGCATTAGCAGCGGTAACAGAGAAGAAACCATGAACCCAAAGTTCATACTGTAGCTCCCAACACTTTTGTTAATAAAACTGATTAACTTTTCGTATAGCTGTTATTCGTATAACTGTGTTAACTGAAAAAGCCGTATCAGCGTATGGGCGATTTCAGTTAAAAATTACTGGTTGCACTTCACAACCTCACCGTTGAAGCGATGCGAGTCGACCTCAAACAGAATCAAAATTAATTTCTAAAAGTAGTCGGATTATTTCTTCTTGATTACTTCTTATTCTCTTTGATTATTTTCGTAATTCCAAGTAGTCGTTATTATTTTTTGATTATTTGTAATCGAAATCAATTACTTATCAAAAACATCTCCTTCAAGGATTATATAATGATTATAAATATTTTTAAAATAAAATCTAATTGTTTATTAAACGTAATCGCTATTAAACAGTTATGTTTTTTATATCGTTTCTTGTATAAATATCAAACTTTTACAATTAATGCAATAAACATAATGTATAAAAAATATAAAAATAACACAAAATATAACAGACTGAAGTACTGAAATGTACATATGTTCCTTTTTAAGGCAGGAGCAGGTTGTCTAAAATTTGTATCTTATTTTTCTTCTTAAACTTTCAAAAGTATAGTTTTTGAGAATTTACTGTTAAAATTTTGTAAGGATACTGACGTTATCTCCGCTTCTACAGCCGTTTTAGCATGTATCGAGCGCACAGCAGAAATATACATACTCACTCTCTTTACACTCATTTATCTCAAAACTACTTTTTTCGGCAATGTGTTGTATCGAAAACAAAAGCTTTTCCGCCGAATCATCTGAAATTTTAATATGTTATTCACATCAGTGGCTTTCGCTATCAAAATTTCAAAAAATCGTATATTTTACACTGATTAACCAGTAAAAAACCCTGTTTTGGGACTTAAATTTAAAAAGCGCGTCATAATCAAAAAATTTTATTGCAATACACCTTTAAAGTTTAAATATCATTGTTCATTATTTTAACTTTTAAAAAAATAAATCGTATAAAGATTTAAAATATTCAAGCACTAGGTCTTAATATTATTACTTATTTTATATATGTACATTAGGGCGGGTCGATTTATTTTTCGACAATTTCCCTATGATTTCCGTATTCTATGGATTATTCCATGAAAATTTGCCAAAGGAACCATACCTCTATCGTTAAAATCGAGTCCCCTACTTTTTGTTGGTAGATTTTTTCCCAAATTGACGTTCGTATGAAATATTACCTACACGTTCACATCCATAACTCAAAAACTATCGATCGGGTTTAATCGCCAGTAGGCGCATTGGAAAGGTGAGCTCATTTTGATCAATTTTTTTGACTTACGAAGCCTACGAGCCTTACGTTACGACTGGACTGATTTGCGCTTTACATTATTGACATATTTTTTCACAGGGTGCACACCCTGTGTTATGTTTGTTTATTTCTTTTTGTTTTTAGTTTCTTTATAGACTTCTTTATTTTTGTTTGCTTATAATATTCCAGTGTATGCTAGTTTTGTAACGTAAGGTTCGTAAGCTTCGTAAGTCAAAAAAATTGAGCCAAAAAAATGGCCATGAAAGTAATATTCTTGGACAAAATCATGAAAAAAATGGAAAAATGCTCCAAAATTTGGACAAAAATGCCCGTAACTTTTGAACCGTTTGACCAATGTTGGAGATTTTTTGTAAATTGATCAAAATGAGCTCACCTTTCCAACGCGCCTACTGGCGATTAAACCCGATCGATAGTTTTTGAGTTATGGATGTGAACGTGTAGGTAATATTTCATACGAACGTCAATTTGGGAAAAAATCTACCAACAAAAAGTAGGGGACTCGATTTTAACGATAGAGGTATGGTTCCTTCGGCAAATTTTCATGGAATAACCCGTAGAATACGGAAATCATAGGGAAATTTGTGAATTTTTTCACTCCCTACAAATCGACCGGCCCTAATGTACATGCTTTATTTCTTACTATTACATTTTAACAAAGCTATTTGTTAGTCTTCAAATTAAATAAATGGAATTGTTATTATTAAATTAAAGTTTAAAAATTTGGGTTTCATTACATTACTATGTGGATACTTTTTTTTCTTTTTTTCTCGGCAACACTGATCTGAGGTGAACTCACGTACACAATAAATGAGTTTCACCAAAGTACTCAAAAATGGAAAAAACATATGTTTTCACGTCACAAAATTTAAGTTTCCTATCTCTTTATCTCTGGTTTACAGTTCAATTCAAGTTTGTGTAGCGATTTTAACGCTTCGTTGCATGGGATTGCACATATGCAATGTGGACTTCTTAGATATGTTAACCTAGAGATGTTAATATTCATAACGGGATTTAAAAAAAAAATTTAGGCCTCTTTTGTTAGCTGTTGCCTCCTTTTGTCAAATTGGTGATTTAGTTTGTCCGAAATATTGAGTGGAAGAAAGTCTTTCTTGCACTTAGACAAAATAAGTGAATACAATATTTTTAATAATTATACAAAAAATATAAAAAAACCTTCAAATGTAAGTAATATTTTAGAGTATAATTTAATTATCTTTAAGCTTAATAATTTTTTTGTAAAATGTAATGTTCCGATGTAATGTTCCAAAGACAACGCGTTTTTTTTAGTTTGAATACTGTGTAAGCAGAGGGCTGGACTTAATATATGCCATCTTAATGTGCAAAGTGTTTTTAATAAAATGGATGAATTAAGGTATATTTTCGAGAGTTCAGGCGTTGATATTCTTTGTAATTCAGAAATATGGCTTAATGAGCATATGCACGATAATTTGTTCAATTTGAGAGGTTTTAAAATATTTCGCGCAGACAGATTGGGTCATGCAGATTGGGTCATGCTATCTATGTGCGTGATAATATCCCGTGTAAGCTAATTTGTAAGTCAGATACTTGTTGTTCTATTGAATATTTGTTTATTGCTATATCCAATGCAAATGAAAAGTTCCTTATTGGTAATGTCTACCGTCCCAATCGAACTATTGATATGACAAATCTTATTCAACTCATTGAAAATATCTCACTTGGCTACTCACAAATTCTTATTGTAGGCGATTTTAATAGCAATCTCTTAAAGGAAACTCACTTAGCTCTCGAAATGCAGACTTTAGGACTTTTTCCAGTCAACACTACTATGCCTACGCACTATACAATAACTATTAACACACTGCTTGACATATTTCTTGTTAACGATGAAACAAAAATTTTACTTTATGATCAGATATCTTTTGAAGGGTGTCCCAACAAGAACGCAATTTTTAAATTTTGCGCCATTCGAAGTGTCATTGTTTGACATTTGAACAATTGTTATTGTTTGCTAGTAGAAGGTACGAGGTTAGTAAAAATGGAGTTTTGCGGCTACAGTTCACAAATTGCGATCAATTTGGGGTCACAATAATGCTCCAAAAGAGTCAACTGTAAGGAGATTAATGGATAAATTTTCCGAAGCTGGGTCTGTTAGTGATGTAAAGACAACAACGCGCCTTCGACCAGGTCGATCGACCGAAAATGTTGCAGCTGTACGTGATGATGTAGCCCAAACTCCATCCGCCTCGATTCGACACCGAGCTCAGCAAATTGGTGTCTCCAAATCCACTATGCAGCGAATTTTGACGAAAGATTTGCATCTTCATGCATACAAAGTTCAATTGACTCAGGAACTGAAGCATGGACAGCGAAGGGAGTTCGTTAATTGGGTATTGGAGAGACAACATGAAAATGCTGATTTTGCCGCTAAAATCATCTTCAGTGACGAGGCCCATTTCCATCTTGATGGCTTCGTCAATAGGCAGAATTGTCGCATTTGGGGTGAGGAAAATCCTCGAGTGATTCACGAGAAGCAAATGCATCCTCAACGTGTCACTGTGTGGTGTGGTTTTTGGGCTGGAGGAATCATTGGGCCTTTTTTTTATGAAAATGAGGCAGGTCAAGCACAAACAGTCAATGGTGTTCGGTATCGTGAAATGATAACCAGTTTTTTCTCGCCGAGAATTGAAGAAATGAATGTGGAGGGCATGTGGTTCCAACAAGACGGCGCCACATGTCATACAGCCAGAGAAACAATTCAATTGCTGCATCAGTCATTTCCCGGTCGTGTTATTTCGCGTTTTGGAGATCAGAATTGGCCGCCTAGATCGTGCGATTTAACACCATTAGATTTTTTCTTTGGGGTTTTTTGAAGTTGATGGTTTACGCGAATAAGCCGACGACGACTCAAGCCTTAAAAGAGGAAATTATACGCTGCATTAATGAAATACCGCAGCATTTATGCAAAACGGTCATTGAAAATTTCATTAAAAGATCGCGTGTATGCCAGCAAAGCCGCGGCGGCTATCTGCACGATATATTGTTCCATACATAACCTCATTCTGTCTACTTTACGATATAATAAAGTTTCACGATTTTTTTTTAAATATCTGTGTTTTATTTAAAATTTAAAAATTGCGCTCTTGGTGGGACACCCTTTACTTCATTTTCCAAACATGATATAATTTTTTGTCGTGCGACTTTCAGTTGAAGACGCAACCAAAGTCATTTTTGTTTCGCGACTTTAAAAGTATTGATTACAATCGTCTCGAGTTTGGAATTTCAACTATCAACTGGAGCAGTATATACAGTATGACATCGCCCAATGAGCAAGCTAATTATTTGCAATCCAACCTCAGTAGTCTTTTTGAGGAGTTCGCTTCCACTTCGAGTTCCACTTAAAAATAAAAATTTTCAACCTGTTCAGCGCCCATGGTTTAACGACAAAATTAAAAACTTAACATTGCAACGTGATACACTATACAATCGATGGAAACGTTTTAAGACACCGGAGATTTATAGTGAATTCAAAAATGCTAGGAAAATTGTTGTTGCAGAAATAAAATCAGAAAAAAACAAAATTTTACTGTGAAAAACTCTCTTCTGCAATTGATAGCAAAAAACATGGCAGGAAATAAAAAACATTGGAATGGGCAAGTGTAAATAAAGGTAGGAAAAGTGATGATGCTGATGTAGACGATTTAAATATAAAGTTTCTAGATCTTCCAATGCCAGCAATCTCTCATGAATCTTTCGCTAACCCTAACAGCGTGCGGAGTAACAAAGTTTTAACAACAATTAATGGAGTGGAGACTTGGGGAAAAAATTATAAACTTTGTAAGACAATTCCTTACAAAACGTTATATTCGGGTCAAAGTAAACAACATTTTTTCTGATACTATTCCACTCTATAATGGTATACCACAGGGCTCACCACTATCTGTTACCCTATTCCTCATAGCTACAAACAAGTTGAGTAAAATTATAGACACCCAATCATTCTTCAAGCATGCCATTTACGCCGACGATCTATATATATACGCAAAGTACAAAGATTATACAGATTTTGAAACCAAATTGCAGTTACTTTTCTCTAACATAAAAAACTGGTGTGAATACAGCGGAACAAAATTATCTATCCCTAAATCAAAACTTTTACATATATGACAAAAAAATAAATTGTACACAGCAAGATATTGTCCTAGATACATTAAAAATAGAAAAAGTAGATAATTTAAAAATCTTAGGAATTATTTTTAACAATAGATACTTATGGAACGAACATGTTAATTACTTATGTAACAATTTATTAAACAGACTAAATATTGTAAAGTGCCTAAGTAGCCAAAAACTTCAATCAAACACTAGATCCTTAATTTACATTGTAAAAACTATTATTCTCTCAAAAATCGATTATGGTCTTCCTATCTATGGTTCAACGTCGATAAGAAATCTGCAAAAAATAAAATCCAACTACCACTGCGCACTTAGAACTGCACTAGGAGCATTCAAGTCTACCCCAATTCGTAACATTTTAGCTGAAAGTGGGTTGCCATCAATAAATGACCGATTCAACTTCTTGACAGGACGGCTGATCCCAAAAATAATTCTCTCTGAAGGATCTGATATAGCACTCCTGGCAAAAAACAGACTTAAGCGAAAAAAGTACACTAAATTGGAATCAGCTCTACAAAGGATTATTAATGTGGCAGCGACTATAAACATTGATCCAACTCCAATCAAAAAAGCTAAGCTGTTAAAATATGAATCAGTCATGTTCGACTTGTGTCCATATAGAAAAAATACTACAAATACTATTGTTTATTATCAGCTATATGCAAACATAAGAAAGCAACACAGCAATTGGAAGGCCTTGTACACAGACGGGACTAAAAAAGAACATTGCACAGCATATAGCGTCGTCGATGATAACAACGAGGTTATACGCATGATTGTACTCCCAAACCATTCCTCAATTTTCACTGCTGAAGCCGAAGGTATTCTATATGCAACACAATATGCAAAAAAGTCGAACTCAAACTACATAATCTTCACTGATTCACTTTCTACCCTTAAAGCCGTAACAAACTGCAACTACAAAAATGATACAGTTTCAGCAATAAGAGACGTAGTCATAAATAACAACAAAATTAAACTTTGCTGGATCCCAAGCCACATAGGCATAAGTGGAAATACCGCTGCCGACCATTTCGCTGACCTTGCTACAAGATCACCATTATGTTCACAACGCACACTCAATGTAATGGATATAAAACGAGCCATTAACAACTCATGCTCCGAAACAAACCTCCAAAACTGGAACACTTACGAACACTACTATAAGCTCTTTAACAGAGACTACATCACACCACACTTCCCAACTACACCCACGAGAAAACAAACAGTAAACTACATCCGTTTCCGCCTCGGGCACACCAGACTCACACACCAACATATCTTCTCTAGAGGTTTAACCCCGATCTGTCGATTCTGCAGTATGGAAGAATTAAACTTGACGCATATCCTTGAACCTTGTCCAGCAATTGTAGAGAAATTGAGACAAAATAGTTTTAATCACAATATTGTTAACTTACTTACCAACGTAACTGAAAGAAAAATTATTATGTTCAATAAATTTTTAAATATTCTAGGTATATTTTATGAAATTTAGTATTAATTACACTGAAGCGGAAGGCCTTAGTCGCTTATGCTTAGTTATTTAAGTTCCTTAATGTACTTTTACTTTAAGAAATGTTAAAATAAAAAAAAAATAAAAAAAACGTTTTTAGTTTTGAATGCGTTGAGCAAACGGATGTTCTCGAGTGTTTTTTAGCTATAAAGTCAAATGCTGTTGGTTTTGACAATATTCATCCTGTATTTCTCAAGGCCCTACTCCCAAAATTACTACCTTTTGTAACACACATTTTTAATTTTATTCACACTGCTTCTATATATCCTTCCACTTGGAAACAGGCAAAAATAATACCGATTCCAAAAACGTGCAATGAATAACGTCCTATAGCCATTTTGTCGTATGTATCAAAAGTTCTAGAGCTAATAATTTATAGACAAATGTTTAAGTTCATTTATGGAAATCATTTAATAAACGAATGCCAATCTGGATTCCGAGTTAAGCGAAGCTGTGTAACAGCGCTAGTTGATGTTGTTGAAGACCTTAGAGTAGGTATTGATGAGAACAAAATTAACTTTCTAGTGCTCTTAGACCACTCAAAAGCCTTTGATACGGTGGATCATTCTGTGTTGTATGATAAGCTATGGAATCTATTTCATTTTTCCCCAACTGCTGCTAATTTGATATCATCCTATCTATCCAACAGAACACAAGCAGTTTGTTCAAATGGCATTGTATCAATATTCCTACCAAATGACAGAGATGTTTCTCAGCGTTCTGTGTTAGGTCCTCTGCTCTTCTCTGTATACATAAATTGCCTACCAAAAGTGTTGAAAAATTGTAATATTCATATGTATGCCGATGATGTCCAATTGTATGTAAGTTGTTCCCGTGAGTCTATCGTCCCATGTGTTTCGAACCTAAATGATAATCTTCGACGCGTTAACGAATGGGCCACATCAAATGGCCTATGCTTAAATCCCAGAAAAACAAAATGCATTGTCATCTCAAAAAAACCAGTAGACTATTCACTCTTCCCAAAAATTAAACTGAACAATTGTGATATTGAATGTGTAGATAGCGTGAAAAACCTAGGTATAATATTTAATAGAACATTGTCGTGGAACACTCATATAGGTAGCATTATCGGTAATGTTACGTGTTTTATGGACAACTCAATATTTTACGCCCCTTCGAACACGTATCTTACTGGCTAAATCGTACCTTATGCCTACCCTGCTCTATTGGTGCGAAATATTTGCTAACTGTGACAGTTTATTTAAAAAACAAACTAAATGTTCTCTTCAACAACATTGCTCGTTATGTTTATAGCTTAAAACGTAGAGATCATGTCTCCGTGCATGCAAAACGTTTATACAATATGACTCTCGACAATTTACTGAAATTTCGTTCACTAATTTTACTGCACAAGGTGTTTTATACTAGGGAGCCGGTTTATCTGTACACCAGACTTGGGTTTGCAAGATCACGAAGATCAAACGTTATTATACAAATGCGACATTCTTGTCTGGCATCGGAAAAACAATTTTTTGTGTATTCAATCCGTCTTTACCAACTGATCTAAGAACAATTACTAATGCTGTGTAATTTAAATTGCGATTGAATATTTTTTTTTCTCCTCATTGCAATAATTGTTGTAAATTTTCAGTTTTTACACAAGCAGAATTGTAATTTAAGCTATCAAGCAATACTTTTATTCGAATTTAAATTCAAACATTACTGTTTAATATAAGCTTTATTATGAAGTTTTTTTATTAGTAACTTGTATAATAAACCCTGTTATCACAAATACTGATGAAATTAGAGGCTAGTGCTTTAATTATAAGACTCGGTCTTGTTGCATTAGTATGTCAATAAAATATATAAATAAATAAATAAATAAATAAATAAATAAATAACTTGAATTTCAAATATTGCAAATGTTGCAAATATGCAATATCATACATTTGAGACATTTTGAAGTTACATTGCAGATATGAGGTTCTATTCCTTGCAATGCAATTCCATGCATAAAAGTTTAACTAAAGCTGAAAACTTTTGTAGGGCGGTACTGACGATAAAATTAAAAAATTTTTGATTCAAGGGAAAGTAATGAGGATGAATTAAGTGAAGATGATGATAGTGAAGATGATTACGTATACGTCAGGATAAATCGTACAGAAAGTTCATGGGAAAAACATCCTCAAGTTGAAGAAGACATTTCAAATATCGTAACATTAAAGAGACGTGCGCGCTCACTATTTCGAAAGAACAATATTTTATTCTACATATAAGAAAACCAGACTATCTATCTAATATTGACAAGTCAGATTTTAGAAAATTTCCTGGCATATGCATTCAAAGGTCTGTTATTCAAATACTTAATAATCAGTGTCATTTGACACCTGTTACACGAAACTCTCTAATACAGTCAATTTGAAAACATTTTGTTATGCTCCACAAAATATAAGTTATTATACAACACTACCACTAATGACCGAACTAGTCAAAAGGGGAATACATTCATTAGGTACACTCCGTCGGAATAGATTTCCGAACTCAAAACTACAGAGTGTTCCAATATTAATGAAGAAATCTCGTGGAGTGTCTGTGGAATATGTAGCCTCCCAGAATGTTTTAAAAGTATATTTGGTTTCATAGAGAGGTAATAAAGTTGTAAATTTGATGTCAGACTATAATCCTGAGATCATATATGAACGATTTGACAACAAATATTGTATTAACATACCCATTGAGTGTCCAAATATTGTTTCGCAATACGACAAATTAATGGGGGAGTCGATTTGTTGGACACCTTTTTTAGACGCTACAAGATAAAAATACGCCCAAAAAAGTGGTGTAAGAGATTTTTTATCATTTTTACCCGACTTCAAAAAGGAGGCGGTTCTCAAGTTGGTTGGTTTTTTTTAAATATATGAACATCGATAACTTCTAAAGTATTTGCCCGATTACTGCTATTTTTTGTCAACAGATAAACCCTTAAACACAAAGCTGCCCGTTCAAAAAAGGGGGCGGTATTCGACACAGGGGCGCGGCATTATAATAAAAACTCTGTATATCGAATATAATTAACACTTGAGTACTGAAATTAAGTACAGGGGTAGGCACAATTATTAAAAGTTATGTTAAAAAAGGGGGCGTTATTCGATAAAAGGCTTGGCAATATAAGAAAAAATTAGAAAAATATTAGAAATAACTGGAATAATATTGTTAATAGGGTACTGAAATTAGATACAGGGGTAGGCATAATTATGAAAATTTACGGTGAAGAAAGTGGGCGTTGTTCGAGAATAAAGCGTGGCAATATAAGAAAATACTGTATCTCAGTTAATATCGACACTAAGGTACTGGAAATCGGACAGTGGTTGGAACAATTATTACAAATTACGGTCAAGAAAATGGGCGTTATTCGACAAAGGCGTGGCAATATTAGAAAAACGCAGTAACTCGAATAATATTGACACTACAAAGAAAAAAATAATTTTAAATTACTTTTGACATTAATTCTTGGTCAAATCTGGTAATTTATTTATTTATAAGAGTCCGCCATCTAACGTTTTTTTTTTCAACTAGTGCTTATTTCGTGAATGATAACACTTAGCTCATGTCTGATTTGACAAATAATTAGTTTTATCTTTCCGCTGAACGAATATGGTTGTGTATACGCTTGAACAACGCTGGGAAATATTGCGACATTACTTTGAAAATCATGGTAATGTTGCAGAATGTGTGCGAAAATTGCGTACGGATTTTGGAAGAAGATAAGCACCGTCAGCTCCGTATGTTCGTTATCTTGTGAAAAAAAAGAAAGAAACTGGCATCCTCATCGATAAACCAAAGCGTGAAAAGCCAAAAGCAGTGCGTACACCCGAGAATATTGCTGCTGTGGCAGAAAGTGTGCGTAAAGCGCCATCAACATCAATTCACCGTCGTTCTCAACAATTGAACATTTCGGAGACATCATTGAGACGAATTTTGCATAAAGACCTTGGTATGACGCCTTACAAAGTCCAATTGGTTCAGGAGTTGAAGCCAACTGACCATCCAATGCGTTTTCGCTTCGCCAAGTGGGCCTGCGATCGACTTACAGAAGATGCCGATTTTGCCAAAAAAATCATCTTTTCAGATGAAGCTCATTTTGATCTTGGCGGGTATGTAAACAAGCAAAATTGTCACATTTGGGGCACAGAAAACCCGCACGCATACATTGAAAAGTCGCTGCATCCAAAACGAGTCACTGTTTGGTGCGGATTTTGTTCCAGAGGCATAATTGGGCCATTTTTCTTCGAAAATGAGCAAGGAGTGGCCGTTACAGTCAATGGCGATCGTTATCGGGCCATGTTGAACGAATTTTTGTTCACAAAAATTGAAGAGGAGGATATTGGCAACATTTGGTTTCAACAGGACGGTGCTACGTGCCACACAGCCGAAGCTACACTCGATGTTTTGCGCCCTGTTTTTGACGATCGCATTATCAGCCGCATTAAAATTGGACCGATCGTGTAGGCTACTGCATGGCCAGCCGAGGCAGCCATTATTTGAATGAAATTATTTTTCATTATTAACCGGAAGGATTGTTCTTTCAAATAAAAAAAGAAGTTTGAGAAAATTTTAGTTTTTGTAGTTAATTTTGTAGTTTTTTTTTATATAATTTTCAAAAAAAAAAGTTATTTGGCGGACTCTTATTATTATATTGAAAATCTTATTAGTATAATTTTTTTTTTCTATTTTGTATTATTATCATAAATATATTAATTTCTCCATGAATATCAAACCTTAAAAGTCGGCGCTTATATAATCAGACTTTTATAAAATAAACGCTTCGGCCTTAAAAGTTTTATATTCATGGAGAAATGAATAAATTTATGATAAAAATACAAAATAGAAAAAAATTATAAAAATAAGATTTCCATTTTAATAATACATATAAATAAATAAATAAATTTAAACAAGAATTAATGTAAAAAGTAATTCAAAACTATTTTTTACTTTGTAGTGGTTTTGAAGTTGGGTTTTTGTTTTTTTTTTTTTTTTGTTAAAAAGTTTCTATACAGAGACAACATTAGTAACTGCATGGCTATTCCACAAGCGTTCAGAACAACTAAGCGGTAATCATGTTAGCATAACATTAGCCAATTTTCGTTTGCAAGCGGCAGAAAGTCTTTGCAAAGTAGAAAAGCTATCCACAAAACGTGGAAGACCGTCCAAACTATTAAAAAACCTTGAACAAAAGAGGAAACATCAAAGAAATTTCCCACAGCCTCAAACAGAAGATCGGTTACACCATATTAATCACTGCCTTCAATAGGACAACAAAATTTTTATATGCCAATTACCAAGGTGCAATGGATACACTTATGTTAGCTGCTCAAAATATCAGAATAGACTATGTTTTAATCAAGTTAGAAATTGCCCTACGATTAGAAACGATTACAAACGATTTCATCATGAATAACTTTTGAATCTAATAAATTGCAATGAGCTTCAAATTTAGAAACAAAAATCCTCGCAGAGCAGTGTGATATTTTATATATTTTTTTAATATCCTGTGTTGAAAATTGTCTTAGTTTTAGATGAAGGTGAATTTTAATTCTCTATTTTTATTGAATATATAAAATCTCTTAGTTTAAGTTATTAAAAGCTAATCATTTCATATTAAACATGTAAAATAAAAAGTAATATTTGAACCATCATACAGTAATTTTTATTGCTTTCCTGCATGAAATTGCATAAATGCAATGTTGCGTAACTTCGTTCCTATACATTGCAGAGCATATCAATTTCGTTTATACATTCTCTAAATCACTCCAATCACAAATAATAACACAAAATAATTTTATGCATACGGAGAAAAAGTCATGTAACGAAGGGTTAACAATTTTCGTGTCAAAATTTTACATTGCAAATGGTATTTCATGTGCTGAATCGCTGAAAATGTTACAGAAGACTTACGGAGAATCGATTTTATGAAAATCACGTACTTATGAGTGGTACAGTGCATTCAAAGGCATTCGATTTTTGGAAGATTAGCCTCGCTGTGATCGCTAATTAACATTCTCAATTGAAGTTGATATCACCGAAGTGACGGAATAGGGTGATGGAAAACAGTCATCTTAGTTTGAGAGAGACAGCCACTGAACTTTCTGTGTTTCACGAATCAATTCGTACAATATTAAATGATTGTTTGATGTTGATGAAACGCTCAACTACTCAACTACTTCCGAGTGGCTAGAATTTTACTCAAAAACTTAATAGGGTCGCTGAACATATGCTAGAACGAGTCAATTCTGGCCCCACATTAAAAAACGTATTATAACTTGTGAAAAGACATGGATTTTCGAGTTCGATATGCAAAACAGTCAACTTCGGAACTTCAAAAGGGCGTTTTTCAACTGTGCCGAAACCAAAAAATAACAACTTCTATAACATAGTTCTTCTTAACGTCTACTATGGTTTTTTATCGAGAACTGTTGGAGCCTAGATTGATTCGTGATAAAGAAGTGAACCAAAAGCATAACAACAAATCTTTGCAGAATCCAAGCAATCACTTTTGCGAACTTTGCAAAATAGTAGAAAAAACATTGCTTTGAAAGGCTAAAAGTACAAATATTTTTATATTGATATATTCCTAATTGCCAATAGGGGTATGTTTTTAGTACGGAAGTACAATACCTCCGGGTAAATCCAAAAAAAAGTGGATATACTGCAGAAGCCAAAGAAGACTACGGAAGATCAATCAAACAGTCTGCTATTCTGCTTATCTAGTCTGCTTATTGGTTTGTTTCGCAAAAAACTTGTTGTTGTTGCAACCTATTGCTTCATGAACTTATTTGGCTTAAGCTGAAATATATATATGGCCATTTCCACAGAAAAGTCCACCGTTTGTTGAAATGCACCATAGAAATGAAACGAGTTTTTTTTTTGCTTCATTTCGGCATTTCGACCAACTTTCGAACACCAATGAATATTGAAATTAATAAAGAAGCAACTAGAACAGATGGCAACTTTGGTAGACTTGATGGTGGTGATCTATAAATAGCCTACTGCTTTGAAATGTCATATGATTAGCAGATATACAATTCAAAAGAATGAATTCTTAAATCTGCGAAGTCATATACTAGTTTAAACAGTGAGTTGATCACAGCTTAATCACTCAAACACTACTGAAGGGGAAAATGTAGCGATTTCCGAAACAGACTATCTAGTCAGCTAAGTGATTGGCTCTATACAGAGTTCTTGTTGTTGCCTTCTTAAAAACTTACTTGATCTAAAGCTCGCAATTTAATTCATGTAATAATTTAATAGATCATAAAACTAGTTAACTAATTTTTTTTACTTTTTATTTTAATTTCTTTTTTAATCTGGTTTAATCAGGTGATACATATTTTTTGAAACATAAAATTTACAAGTGTTTTCACTTAAATTACAAAATGGGAATCGGCTTTATATTCCAATTATTGCAGAATTTTGTTCCTAATATTCTTCTTTGTACATTACAACTTTTTGGCAGGGGGAGTATGCAAGACATGCTGTTGTGCCTTTAAGCCAGAGATATGTTCAGGATAGAACTCGAGTACTTTCTTACACCTGATGCCTGGATAATATGTTAAATTCGAAAAAAACATTAACCATAAATACTCTCCGAAATCTTGAACGAATGATGCAATTTAGATAATAATGTCTAGACTTCAGCCCAAGATTATTTCAACAAGGAAATTTCTATACTTAAGCTCAATGTATTTATATCTACATGCACAAACACATACACACATACGAACATAATACTAATATTATCGATTACTTTTCCAGGTATGATTATTAGGTAGACAACCGCAGATAGAGATTCTTAATTTCGATGCTATGGAAAAAAAATGTCAGCACGATAGACTGGGATTAAAATAAATGCGTCTATTAAAAGCCGCTGAAGCACAAAATTAGAAATGCAGTTAAACGTTAATAATTGGCATAATGCAAAAAAAAAAGGAAATCGAACGCAATAACAATAGAACGACAAATTAATAAAGCACAGGATATGGAAAATCAATGGCAGGCAGTCATTCCGGGATTTCATTGAATAATGCAAAAAAATTTTGCAACAAAAAAAAATTCAATTTCAAATATAATTAATTGATAAGAATAAATTTCAACAACTTTATCGAGAGCAGAATATTTCAGTGCTGCAATTAATCAAGGATCAATAGTAAACTTTTAATCCTCGTTACTTATGTAAGTCATTTTGTAAAATTTTGCTTATTTTGAGTGTCGAAAAATTAAAATTTACTGTTTTCAAAACAAGATGGATGCACCTAACATATGTTATTTTTACACAAATCGAATTAAAGTCAGGATATGTTATACACAAGGAAAGCAGGATAGCGAGTGTAACGAATTGTAGTGTGTGAAAACTCAGTCAGCCGTGTGCGCAAGGTTGCAACACAATGAAATATTGTAATATTTTTGGGTGAAAGTGTGATTGGCCAAAAAATGCACTCATGTGGAAAGCACGAAGGACGCGCTGAGCAGAGTCTGAGTCTGGGTCTGATACTACGTTTGGCTAAAGGCAACAACGTATGTGCTACCGCTTAATCACCTGGAAGTAATATTCTAGGCACAGTCACAGGCCAAGTTTTGGACAGTGCCAACATTTTCAGTATCAATGGCTGCAATTTTGAAGGTCTTCATTATTGCTAAAGCTTATAATGATGATGATGACGATGATGATGACGATGATGATGTGGATAGTGAGATAGCGATGTTACTGTTTCTGTTGATACGGTGTGAATCAAAGTCAAGTTATTGATTTTGTATATGTTTTGTTTGCCTTTTCTCTTATTGCACACTTTAATGTTATTCAAGTTGCTGTATTATTAATGAAAATGCTTGATTGAAAGTTTACAACTTGTTTTTACTCTTCAACTTTTTCACTTCAACAGTTTAATTTTTCAACCGTTTTTTTTTTTTTTTTTTGTAATTTTTCCTTATTTTGATTTCTTTTCCCGCTTGTTATTTGAAAATTTTTGTTACAAAAATTCCTGAGCGCAACAAAGTTTAATTTAATTAAAAACTTCAACAAGAGGAATTTTCGCCATGTGGGTGGGTTGCTTTTCAAGCATTTGTTTTTGATTTCGTGTCCTGTTGGTTAGTCGTTCTTATTATTTTTTTTTTTTTCATTTCAGTTTATTTTTCTGCAGTTAATCGCATCCTTTTTTCCCATGCTTTCAGTTGAAGTATTCGTCGATGTTGCCGCTTACGTGGTAAAATGTTTCAATTAGTTCTGCTGCAAAATGTTGTGAACTTTTGAACGTGTGCTTCACGCTTGGATATATTTTGGTTCGGACGTTTACATGAATTATCTCAGCACATTTATAAAAACAAGAATAAGACTGTTTCTGCTTTGAAACTCAATATTTAAATATTTTAATATTATCAACACTTAGCAAATAAATTAGGATATATAAATAATCTCACAAAAACAATCTTTAATCTGTAACCGTAGTCCTAGGTTTTTCCCCTAGAGATAATTTGCTTAGGATAGATGTAAGCAACATGAAAAAAATTAATTTTTTTGTAAACTTTTACTTTACTGCCTCGTTTGTCAATAAATAATCCCTTCAAATTAAATATTTTAGACTTTTTTCAGTATTATTTAATTGAGATTAGTTCGGAGGCGTTGAAAAATACTGCTGTGAAGAATTAATAACTTCAATATCTTATCTTCTTCATAAAAATCTTGCTAGTTTCTTAATGCCTGGAAATATTCATTTGTTGCACAGTGGGCACAATGGGGTATTTTATGCGTTTAATTAAAGCATGAATTCTAAAAAAAATTTAAAGGTCCATAGTAGTGCTTGCTATCCTATGAAAGAAGATAAAATTTTCCATCCCTAGGTTAAAAATATTGTACCGTTTACCCGCAATGCACTTTGAAAGTCATCATTTTTTTTTAACTCTGAGTGCGCGCAGTAACAAACGTGCGTATCTGCATTTTTGAAAGTTTTTTTGACGTAGAATTACGTCTTACAGCGCGGTATGTATGGGGGTCATTTTCACGAATTTTTTCAAAGTGATTTTGACACTTTGGGGTATACCTACAGCCTTTAATATTCATAGTACAAAGAAAACAAAATGCCAAAATATCAGTTTTAGTGGGAATAAAACGAATATCTAATAAAATAGCAAAATCTAAGAAGATGAAAAATTCATATATTCGTATGAGAAATGCACACGCTGCTTAGCTGCAGTAGCTGCTTATGCTGTTTTTAAGGTTCTTGTTGTTGTTGTGTTTGCTTGTTTGGTTCGTATTCACGTCGCACACTGGTTCAGCTTCATACGATTGGTGGCATTAAATATAAGGAAACATCGTAGAGCCTTGAATTTTGGTATACGCTAATATTTGATTATTATAAAAAAATGCTGCAAATATGAAAAAAATCGGAGCACAACCACGCCTACTTCCCATATAACACAAAAGTTACAAATCATTGTAGAGTCACAGTTTTTAGTTCAGCGTGTTTTGCGTGTTATTTATTTGATTAAAATATATAGTAAATAAAATGCAGCAACAGTCATACCCATATTTAATGAAAATATCTGTAAATAAAAGAAAGAACATATTAAAAAAAATTAAAAACATAGTTATACGTGTACCTTTATTAACATAACAAATTTTTCACTTCATCAGAAAATTCCAATATATCCTTCTTGGGCTGGTTACGGTATGAATTTATATATGGATCTGAAGACGCTAATAACATATGCATTACATCTTCATTTGTTGATATGCGATCCGTTTTTCTGGAGTGGCTTAGGCGATAACTTCTGTAATCTTTATTACGAGCTTCCTGAGCTTCCTCCGACAACATGCCAAGTGGCAATATTGCTGCTGACACAATTTGACTCCCATGAATTAGTACTTTGTGTACTGTAATAGGCATATAGTACCAGCTGTAGAGTTCTATATGTATATCGTTCTGCAGTGTCCAAACAATAAACTTTAAATTTGTCAGCAGCTATTTCAAAATTACTATTTATGACAGTTAAAATTGTACTAAAGCGATGAATTAAATTTTCATCAACACCAAGAACATCCGCCGTTAAGGAAGGATTTGCAAAAAAACGTCGAGAAGTATTTCCATCGTTCGTTAAGCCCATTCCTTGTTTAACCATATCCACATTTATGCCTAGAACCAATTTCAAAGTTCTTTGTATTTCCGCTTTTGCTTTTTCTCTTTCATGTTTTGTGTCCTAAGTAACTCTCCACTCTGAAAAACTTTTGTTGTATGCTATATGCAATATCCACTCCATAAATTTTATCCTCGCATGTAAAGGGGAAATTCCAAATTGAAGCCCTTCCTCCGAAACTGGTTTTGTTCTTAATATTTCCAAATTGTTCATTTCGCTAAGCTTACATTGACATATAAAGCATACAGACATTCCTGATGTATGTGTGATTACATTCGCTACCTTTCCATCAATCATGGTTAAAATAGGTGTATGCAAAATTTCAAAACTTTTGTCATAAATATTAACAACAGTCTTTTTCAAATCTTTAATTTCATTTTGTACTCTTTCAACTTCTTCAGAAATAACATTTGCTGTTTCTTTGACAAATTGAAATTTTATTGGCCTGCAAAAAGTTGTTGATGATGGCCTTGTATTTCGCCAGTAATCATTTGTGCCATCAATACATTTCAAATTGAGAGGAACAATACTTTTCAAAAATATATTTTTATCATTTAAATTGGGATCATTGAATTTCTGATGGTATTCGCTATGTCCCGAAGATCCATCACAACCCCTTTTAGAAATTAAATGTAGTTGGTTTGGAAGTACCTCTGTCTCAGCTTTCGTTTTCGCCTTTAATATTCTGGATACAGTATGATCGAGTAAATCTTGCATACTGACTTTACTACAGTTCTCCTATACTTCCAAATTTTTAGGATAACATTCCTTTTTAACATTATGAACTTGATGGTGTGAGGGGAAAATATCACATCCAATTTCTTTGGCACTCCATCTTAGTATTTGATACTGATGTTTTGATAAACAAGCATCAATAATGAGGCTTAGTGCTTTTTCTGTGCTAAACATTTTTGAAAATTGTTCATCCTTATTAATTTTTGCAGCTGATACAATAAGTTCTCCAGAATTTTTATCACATAACAGCTGTACTTTACTCCTTTTAACACGAGATTGGCAAAGTTCAAAAGCTTTAGAAGGACGACCACGTTTGACTTCATTGGAACACATAGGTTTATCATGCTCGGACAAATCTTCACCAAAACAATACATACTTTCCAACCAAACCTTGTTTTGTTCCACAAATCTATCTTTCATACGGTTTGCACTGGCCCACTTAGTTTTTAATTTTGGTAAAAATTGTTTTTTTAAAAAATTTTTAAATTCATCCACGTTAATAATTGACAAATTTGTATTATTTGTTAATATAATATCGCAAACTGAGCTCGTTGGAGATCAATAGATGCAAACCATAGAAGTTTGGGAAAATAGATATTTTTGCACAATTTATAGTAGTAAATAAAAAAAATTATTTTTAATTTCCAACATTTTTTCTATTTACATATATATTTTTTATAACATCCAATTGCATAAAAAAAATCGTTATAGTGTCATAACAACAGTATTTTAAAAGCATGAAGTGATAGAAGGTAGCACATATAATACGGTCATTTCAAATGCATTCTTTTTGGTCAACTTTGAATGTCTCTGGACAAAAAAATAATAAAGATATAAACTTAATACTTTTGGTTCATGCTAGTAAGATTGTTTACTACAAACTATGAAAAAATTAGGTAGATCAGAAGACATGAAAAAAATTAATTAATGCCGCTCTTGAACCAGTGTGCGTCGTTCGTTCTTGTGCTGCTTTTGTTGTTGTTGTTGTTGTTGTTGTTTTTTATTTATATGTATGTAAAACATACATTCACTATTTTTTGGCGAACGGGTGAAAAAGAGAGGGGAAAAAGACAAGAACAAACGACACATCAAGCGAATATGACATAAATTTCAATTCGATTCTTGATAAATATAAAAAAGGATAAATATAAAATATTACATTTATATAGAGAACGGTTTAAAGGTACAAAAACATGTCGTTTTCATACCAGCAAATCAGACGCTGCCGTTTTAAGTACCGTTTAGCTGGCACAGTAACATTCATGGCTTGTTGGGTTGTAATGCAATAGAGAATACAGATGCATGTAGCTAGAGAGCCAGTATGTGGCTACAAAAAATGTACTACTACTAGTCAAGGTTGCCAGTTAAAATGTAAAACAATTCCGACAAAAAGTTACCTTTTTCACAATAACATTAATTAAATACAACAAAAATTACCATTGTAAAGATAAACAAACAAGTTTCTACCGCAATAAAAAATATCAAAAAAAATCTCACGATCATTAAAAATTACCACAAAAATACCACGTGTTTTAAAAATACCACCACAAATTCCTTATGCTTTTAAAATTGCCACAAAAATCTGATTCGTATCAAAAATACCACAATAAGTCCCATATGCACAAGCAATTTAAAAAACATTTAGAAATACCACAAAGAAACTTTGCTTACAAAAATAGAAAAAAATTTAAGATGAATATTACCAAACTCCTACAGAAGTTTAAATAATACCCCGCTGAATTTCCACGCCAATTAAAAAATACCACGCTGAATTTAAAAATTTAATAGGAATTCCCAGAAACAAAAATTCCTAAGGGCAATTCAAAATTACCACGAATGGGATTTTTCCAACATAACTGGCAACGTTGCTACTAGCTGCTGATATTGTTGTTTTGGTTCTGCATGTGCTGCAAAGGGCCGTTTTTCACTCGGCAATTCTATGAGCAATAATTGCTTTCGCCGCAAGTAGTTTGTTGACTACTCGGGTTTAAAAGGGACTTCCGTAAGCCCCCTCATGAGGGCGAATAATCCACAAACTGTTTGTGGCAAAGACAATTATTGCCGAGTGAAAAGCGGAACAAAGAGATCTTGTTGGTTCAGTTAGCTGAAATTTTTTTAGATGTTCTCAATTTTTACTCGACATGAACAGCTGATTTTGACAACTAGCTCGCTTTTCTCTACTTTCTACTTCATTCCTCTCCGAGTCGGCCTTACCTGGTTATTCTGCCATGAGTTGGAGTACGAATAAAACGAATGTTTATTTTCAGCATTTATGTATACTACTACGCAAATTTGCGCATGCGTTACTAAGCATGCGTTGTGCTTTAAAAACTACATTTATTTTTTAAATACCATAATAAATTCGAATTATTTTTATTATGCATTATATTCTTTCCATATTAAAAATTTATTTTGTTAACTTAAATTTTAATTTTAAATTACTTTTAAAATATACATATATGGATATGCTCTTTACTACAGGAAAAATAAATAATTCAAATTTACCCATACTTAATTCCATTAATTAAACATAACTTTCAATTACATTTAGCTTTAACCAACAAATCAAATGAAAAAGAACAACAAATTCATCACCATAAATATCAAAAGAAAACTTTTTATAAAACAAAACAAATTTTTACATGAATTTAATTGTGAGCATTTTAGATCAGGTAAGTTTAAAGAAGGACAACAACAACAAATTTGTTTTTGAATAATTTTTATTTAGAAGATGAAATACTTTAAAAAAGTTTTGAAGAATATACATGAAAAACCAGAATTTTTCTCTATTACTGTATAAAAAGGAATTCTACGTCTATACTTACGATACTATCGAAACTATGTCTTTTTTGACTTATGGGGATAATTTACTTAAATAGAACAAGATAAACTACATTTTTGGTAATATTATTAAAAAAATTTTACATAAGTAAAATTAAATTAACAATATTTTTAGCAGAACTGTATTTTTTAAACTCATTATTGTTATTGTTGGGATTTGTACTGTGACGTTAATATCTATTGTGTCCCTTCATGAAACTAAAGTTTTTCTCTTAGTTCAATCCCTGAGATAAAAGCTAGTATAGCTAGCCATATAGTACCTCTTTATGTCAATGAATTATCTGGTATTATGTTATAACCCAGATTTTTCTGTCGAGCTTGAACAAGTACGGGACACTGTTCCAGAATGTGTATAGCAGATTCTAGGTCTTCCATGCAAAACCTGCATATGTGATCACTTAGACTTTCCAGTTTTGTGAGATGAAAGTTTAATTAACAGCGATCTATTAGCAATTCTGTGATGATTCTAAAATTTTTCTTTGTTAGCTTCATGCATTCCTTAAATCTCTTTAGATCATATGTTCCGTAGAGTAGTTTAGAGTGCACTAACCCTGGCACATTTCTACAGTATGTTCCTCTTTGTTTTTCTTCATATTTTCTTATCGAAAGAGAGAAGATTGCTTTATCCGTTCCACAGAATGGTTTCGGACCAACCAGTGGAGTTAATGCTCCTTTCTTTGGCAGTTCTTTGGCAATTTTGTTTCCTTCTATACCTTTGTGTTCCGGAATCCACAGGATCCAGACCCAGTTTTGCTCCCCAAGCATCTAAAGTTTACTAAGACACTCCATCACCAGTTTTAAGACTACCTGATGATATTTCAGTGCCTTGATAGCCGCTTGACTATCGGAGAAGATAGTTATTTTCTTGGTTCCGGTATTAACGTTCCCTGTTTAAGTATATGCTGCTGGTCCCTTTTTCTGTAAGAGAGCCGTCAGTGTATTATATGATCATGTACTGGTTTATCTTTTAAGTTTCGGATAGACCTTCCTACTTCTTTTTACTACTTAGTTCAGTTTGGAATTTTTTAAAGAAACTTAATTTTGGATGCATGCTGTCCCATGGTATTGTTATTTTAGGATATTCTGTTCATAGAATATCAAATTTCTTTCGAGTTATTCAATTCCTTTGCCCGATATATTAGTCAGCCTTAGAATAGCCCTCTTCGCCTGGGTCGAATGTAAATGTTTAGAGGTGTTAGTTCCAGTAGAACCTCCATGAATGCTGTTTGCCATCCGGTGATGCAAACGCAGGTCAATCTTTGTACCTTGTTTAGCGTAGCGGTGACTGTATGTTGCTTTTTTTCTGCCCAGATGAGTTAGTCATACGCAATCAGGAGACATATGATCATTATACAAAATACAAAATGCATTATTTTTAGGGTGCATCCTAGCTTTTTCCCGCGACGGATCTGCAAATCATAAATGTTCTTACAGCCTTCCTTGACATTTCGCTGGAAATGTGTTTTCCAAAGTAGTTTTTGGTCTAGAAATGCTCCCAAGAATTTAACTTCCCTTTGGAATTCCACCTCTGTTCCGTCCAACCTAATAGGTTTACGGTGTTCAAATTTATATTTCCTGGTAAATGGCAAGATGGTGGTTTTTGCCGGATTTATCAAAAGTCTTACACAAAACAATAAAAATAATAGTCTGATAATAAGAAAATAGCTGCCACGCTTACTTATCATCAAACTGAAAACTACCAAACTACAAACTAGAACTAAAGAAAATAGCAGTAGATATAGAATACAAAAAGCACAACTTGAGCAAAGCTGATAAGCTATTGGAAGTTAGAAAAAAAAATTTGTGCATATATATTATATTCTAACAATTCTCGTCCCTTTATAGACTCTATATTCCTAATACTGGTTAGTAACTCATGCATAAAAGTCACCTAAAGACATTACATAAAAAAATCGCGAGTGGATATAATAAAAATTCAAAGGATTTTGCGCCAATTCAAGGCGTAAACCGTGAAACTGTCGCTTAAAATGCCATTTTATGCATAAATAACACAAAAGAAAAAAAGGTTTTACAAAAGATATTAAAACAATGGGGGGAAAATATGCACCCTACATAACGGCAACAGCAAAAGTTTTTCAATGCTTCTTTTTCAAATACGATTACTTTAGCAGCGAAAGTATGTAAATTTCACTTCCGTTTCCGGTATTGTTGGCTTTATTTTGTTGAGCAAAAAATGAAAAAATGACAATAAAAATTTTCTCATTTTTATTTTCTTTTATTATCTTTACAAAAATAACACTAAAACTATACAAACGAAATCGGGAAAAAATAACAAAAATTATGAACAAAATTTTCAGGATTTTAAGAAAACAACAGGGGCAAGCGAACGCAAAAAAAAGCGTGCCCCGAACACGCTTTACATTGATAACATAAACTTTTTACTCTTTGCTGAGTAGCGCGTAGAAAGGTTATTTTTTAGTGCTAGGTGAGGAAGATGAAGAGAAAAGCTTGTGCAAATCGTCTTTGTTGCAAACAGAAAAAAAGTAACGAAAAAGTCAAGAAGTCAAATATTTGCATAGATTATGGATGCAACATTTTTACAGCTTATGAGATTATTTCGCGCTTCTACCGCTCGAAGCTAGTAGGAAGCAGCAGCAGCAGCGCAGCAGTGTGGCGTCAAGGATTCGTTATGACGAAGTGTTGCACAAAGTGTCAAAGTTTTTGCACATCTTTTGCCTTTTGTTTTCTGCCCATTGTTGATGCTGTTGTTGTTGTTGTTGTGACGTTAGAGTTTCCTTGCCACATTGTTTATTGTAGTTTAAGGCGGTTTAAAAGTTGAAGTTGAATTTTTATTTTCATTTTATTGCTTGTTGTGCGGTTGATGCTTTAGGTGTTTGGTTTCTAAACAAATATTTTTTAAGGTCCACAATTTGTTCTTATTGACAAGATCTTTACATCAGTTAAGAAAAGTTTGTTACTATGGTCGGAAAATGTTTGAAGTCGAAGGTATTTTGTATCATTTCGCGGAAATTCCAGACTTTTTAACCGCTGAATGATCTGGGTGACAAAGAAAAAGTAAAAGAGGCAGAATAAAATTTCTAATTAATTCTAACGATATCTCTTTATTTATATGAGATATAACAATATCTCAGAATTGAGGGAGGTTTTAGGCAAAAGTGATCGAAATTAAAGCATATTTCAGAAGATGTTTTCTAATAAAGCATATTTTAAAGGCAAGAAATTTAATTTGCATGTTAGTTTTACATCATCCCCGGAAAAAATCATTCAGAACTGGGCTGATAGTTTTTATATTTACGCTAAAGTTAGTGTGATTAAAATAAGATAAAATCGGTCCACATCATGCTCAGATCCAGCTCGTCTTAGAAAAAACCAAATGCATTCTAAGAAAAAACCAAATGCATACTTCATTTACCAAAATAGAATGGAAATATGGAAAGTTAAAAAAAATATGAAGCGTGAAAGAAAAAATCCAAAAATTTACGCTATTTTTTATCATGTAAAAACTTAATACATGTTTCGTGTAAGACAAATTATCTCAAGACGCTAATTTTGGTAAATGATGTGTAGAATTACATTATAAATTATTAAATAAAAATATTTAAATTGGTTGATTAGTTTGTTAACAGTAGTGCGGACCGTTTCGAAAAAGTATGTTTCGAAAAAATGCGTTTAAAGTTACTCTGGTTATTTAAAGTTACTCTGGCGCACCGGGTTTGAAGCGCTGTAGAATCAGTATTATAAGAGTGATTGATTTGAAATTTTACCATATTCTTGAATAGTTGGACAACAATAATCAATATAAAGAAATTCAAGTTTCAAAAAATTGCTTGCTTTACTGTAAAAATTATTGCTTGCTTTACTGTAAACATTATTTTGTGACAATATATTTTTCTAATGAAATGGTGACTAAAAATTCTTATTTAAATTTGACATTGTGCTATACTCTGACGCTAAATCACTGATTTTTAAATCACGGCGATTGCGTTAAGATATGAGACGATTTTTTGGTTAAAAATATCACGACGAAGAAATGAAATTTTTCATTAAATTTCTTTTCTTTTTTTTTTTTTTGCACCAAACGAAACTTTCTTTCTCCAATTTTTCTCACAACATATTGATCGAATCCAATTGAAATCGATTAAATTCATTAGAAACATTTTAAAAAGATTGTAATATATTAATACACACATTGAATTTTCTCCTTTTTAATTTTAGTTCCAGTTTCCAAAGCAATTCTGGACTTCGAGACTCGGGAATCCAAAAAATTAATAGTTGAACTCGCTGAGCATAAGTACTATGCTTTAATTATTTTACGCCGTGAAGAGACCCGCTTTTAGATCGAAAGTGCAACAAGCGCGTCACATTGTGACATAAAATTATTACCCGTTGAGTGTAAGGAAAACGACGAATGGGTACGATCAAGGGCGTAGGCAGGATGAAAATGAGGGGGGCCAAGACCTTATAAAAATTTGTTTACTATATCTTTCTGTCATGAATTTTACGAGTCAATGAAAATAGTTCAAAGTTAATGTATGTGTCTTATTACCTGATGTTTTTATATATATGTAATCGACTCTATATCGAAAAGAATTTTCAACTTATGTATATCAAACAAACGCAAGCTATGAGATTAAATAAAGATTAATTTATTAAATGCAGGTTAAATGCATTTTAAAATATGATATCGGTAAAAAATTTGGTTTAGAAAATATGTACAAAAATTCACAAATACTCAAACTAAGGAAAACTAAACAAAATAATACAAGCAAAAAATTAAATAAAAAAAAATAATTTTTTTCTTATTTGAATATCATTCGGCGAGGATTTTCCGCAAAACGGTCAATAGTTTCAACTAGCCAGTTTACCTGGTATAAACTTGGAATAGATAAAAGTACGTGTACCATTCAATTGGTCATCGCACATCGTTGATCGTAGCCATGTTTTCGCTTTTCTTAAAGTGCTAAACGAACGTTATATTGCACATGTATTTATAAATTACTTGACCTAAAGCTCTAAGAATTATAACCTTGAAAACCATGAAAATGCTACAGTTTAGCTTTTAACTTTTTCGATCTAGATTCAAAGAAAAAGGTAAAACTACACATTAAAAAAGGATCACATACAGAAACTATTAAAAAAGCTATCTGTTAAAAAAATCTCGGATCTAGGAAGGCAATTTCCCCCTGCCCCTCTGTATACGCCCTTGGGTACGTTGTCTTACGACAAAAATAAAAACCCTTATGATGTCATCTTTTTACGGAAGTAACAGCTTTAGCAACGAAAATGCAATATTGTTACACTGAATTTTTGCTGAGTATAGGTGTTACGGTAAAATAATTGCATGAAAGTTAAGGTTCGTCCTTTATTTTCCTGTTGAAACTAATACAAAATTCATGACGTTATCAAAGTGTTGTGAGATCCACTTAATGAAACACAATTTAAAAAAATTTAAATAGAATTGCATAGAATTTTATATTAATGACTATAGGCATTGCGGTTAATTTTATGGTGGATTTTAAGATCTTATAACAGAAAATAAAAGTACTGATGATGTCATCAGGCTGTTAATGCAACATCTAAATGTAACGTTAATGTATTAATTCATGGAAATATTGCATGGCACGAAGATAAAAGTTAATGTACCACAGAAAAGGTTATAGATTATGCCTCGGGACCAAAAAATCAAAGATACGTAGAAACAAATATATTTAAAAAAAAACTTTAGAAAAATTAAGGGAAATCGCAAAGGGGGAAAAAAAAGAAAGATAAGACAAGTAACAGCAGAAAAAAAAAACAAAACAAAATAAAATTAACAAAATCAATAGCAATAGCAAAAAAAAACAGAAGCAAAAACAAAAGCAAAAACAGAAGCAAAAGCGGGAACAAAAATAAACAAAAAAAAGTCGAATGAGCAAAATAAAAATAAAAACAGCACAAGAGCAAAAGCAAACAAGCAAAAACAAAAGCAAATTAACAAAAAAAAATTAAAAAAATTAAAAAAATACAAATAATCAAAAGCAATAGCATATACATTGAGCAAAATCAAAAGGAAGCAAGAAAAATATGGTATATAGTCATGATACAAAGAACTACAGATAAAGTATTGCGCATGTCCGCCATCTTTGCTGTGACGTGCAAGGTGCTCCTTGGTTAAAACGTAGTCACAATTTATTCATAGGGTATAAAGATTTTAAAATGCCTACATTTTCTTATGAAAACTTGTTTAACTGATATGAAATAAATATTGTTATATAAAGCACATGTCCAAAATAAAGTAAATATATTTTTAAGTAGTGTTTGTGAAGAAAAATTTGCATATTTTGTAGGGGTGCTTTTTCCCCTTTTACCGATTTACACAAAAAGCGGCTACGTTGCTTGATGTGCTTGACAGAATTTTGACTGTTTTTTCGTTTTCATTTTGCTATCTTCGTCACTTTTCTACATTTTCTTTTGAATGTATTCATCAAGTGTCACATTTGACGAGCACCGATGACGAGGTGCGCAGTAAATTTTGTTTGTTGCGCCGGGAATACTTTACCTGTAGCTCTTTGTATCATGATATATAGTAAGTATGGGTTCTAGTCTAAATTAAAGTTTCTACTATTTCTGCTACTATTTTCTTCAGCTACTACTATTTTTCTACAACGTATGAAGTTAAAGCACTTTAATATTTCTACTACTATTTTCGTCAACTTCTACTAATTCTTTCTACAACGTATGAAGTTAAAGTTTTATATGATGCTATGATATGAATTAAAATCCGGCTCGAAGAACCATAAACAAATCTAGCAGCAATTCGTTCCGATAAAACTCTCTAAATAAAACTCTGGTCCAAGAAACTAAAAATGGAAGCTGGCCAAAACCTAGCTTTAGCATATAATCTTTTTGCAATTTGTGCTTGAAGATTTATATGCAAAGCAGAGGAGAAAAAAACCAACCAGGTAAGTAAAGTTCAAGAAGAGTACAAATATATTTTATGTAATTTTTACGTTTTTACAGGATGAATATCAAGTTTTACTGCAGCAAAATGGAAGGTGCAATATAAGGATGGCGGCAAAAAGATAAAAGACTTAAAAACACTTTTAAAATTGGACTTGGAGATCGTTTGGCATTTTGTGATTAACCTCGAGACCAAGTAATCTAAACGGAGAAGCTGATCGAGCGACCCATTCAACTTTTGCAAGTTGAAGCAGCATCAGTTTTCGAACAGTCGTTGAACAAACTGTTTTGCTTTAATGCTTTGTGTTGATACCAGGGTTCGCAAAAACTCTCAATTGACGAACGATTCACTTTGTTTTCCTCATTCCTGAAGAAAAAAAAAACTTGAGCGCTCTTATGTTAAATATTCAGGATGATCAAAACTTTTTCTTTGCTCATTTATTTCGAGTGATCTTGTTAATTAAAAATAAATACGTGTTTTATGATGAACTATATTTTTTTCATTTTTTTATGAAATATTAAAATACTTAATAATTTTTTAAAATATTTCTTTTTGTTTATCTATCTTAGTTTCTTATAAATTCATGAAATTTAATGATTTTTTAAGTTTTTGTAATGAAATGTATTATTAAGAAAAATACTTAATATTATTGATCTAAATCCTTTCAATTTATAATGTGCGAAGTGCTTAATTAAAGTTCCGCATCAAAATAAAGCGAGTAATTCAATGAGTTTATCATTTCAAAATTGACGAGCGAGGAAAACTCAACATCTCTCATCAACACGACGTCGCTCTTTTAAAATTTCTCAGCATACAAACTCACGAACAAGGAAAGAAGTTGAGCAGTTATAAGAAGAGTGAATATTTTATCCGCATACGCTCTGAATATTATAAAATGATAAGCTAATAGCAAAGATAACTCAGAAGAGCGGGAGCGCATTTTGATTGCTTTACGCACCCTGGTTGATACTTTCTAACATTTGTTTGATCGCTTTCGTGCCAATTTTCTAGGGTGGTCCATAAAAAGGTGTTTTTTGTTGAATACTCTTTGTGTGCTTGCTGGCAATATTAAGGGGTCGCTGATTTCGAATCTTATGTAAGAATTTCAAAAAGTTGTTTCGACACAAATGTGGGCTCTAAAAATGTGTTATTTTTTTAAAAAACTTTTTTAAATTCTTACATCAGATTCTGCTATCATATACTTAGCATAAACCAAAAAAACACTTTTTTAGGGTCCACCCTAGAGTCCCATCGAAAAGCAATTTGCGATCGAAAACAAAAAACAATTGGCACAAAAGCAATCAAATAAATGTATCAGCACAAATCATAACAGCAAACAGTCTGCTACGACTGTTGAAAAATTGATGCTGCTTCGACTTTCGATTTTGTTCACGGTTTCAGTCATTAAAAACAAAAACTGCCGTAGCTGTCGACTGCTGAAGGGCTTCGCAGTCTATCAGATATAGTTTTTGGCTTTTGCTTGGACTGCGACTCTTTGATTTATAGAAGCATAACTTCAAGCAGCAGCAAGGGCAATGAAAAATATTAGAAGTTTTCAAACGCTGCTTTCGAGAATCGAAACTCGAAAGCTGAACGTGTCGCTCGATTAGCTTCTCCGTTGAGGTTACTTGGCGCCTAGGCTAATCACAAATTGATTGCCGAACCCAGTTTTAGTCAATCAAAACAAAAAAAAACTGAAGCTTTCGAATGCTGAAGTGCTTCGCAGTCTATCACATGTTTTTTTTTTGCTTTTGCTTTGACTGCGATTGGTTGATTTTTCTCAAGCACAAGCTTGAGTAAATTTTGGAATTATGTATGGAAACAGTGAATGCTATAAAAAGCAATAATTTTATGACCTTTGCTACTTTGACTGCAATAATTTCATCACTGCTCGAAAGGGTTGATAAGTAAGTTTTATAAACTATTACTTTGCACTTTTAGGGCTGCCAATTAAGCAATTGGTATGATAGTATGGTATGATGGATTCAATCATATGAGTCTTGGTATTGTATGGACAATGTTTTTTTTTTGCTTAGATTGAACTAATGCTCGGGAATGCCTCGGGGATTAATGTATCAAGTGAAACTTTTTATGTAGAATCTTCTTAGTGTGGCAGAAAGCAGTATTCAAATTTGATATTGAATCTGAGGCATGTGCAATGCCTTTGCCTCAATTAAATCTAGTTATGTTATTATAGTTTATACTATTATTCTCTACTTTTTCTATAACTATTTATACTAGAATTTTCTTTGACTGTTTCTACTACTTTTTATGCTACTGTTTTTGACTCTTACTTACTTTATTATTTTCTATTTTGCTATTTATTTATGGAATGATGGTATTATATATTGGTGTGAAATGATGATGGTATGGCATGTTGGATGGTATGGGATGATGGTATTGGAATGATGGTAAGGTAGGATATTTATATTTCTAGTACTTATTTCTACTACTACAATTACTCTACTTCTATAATTTTTTTCAAAAACTTTATTACCATTTTTTTTTTTTACTATTTATACTACAGTAGAACCTCAGAAATGGGAAGCTTTAGAAATTAGAATTATCCAGAAATTAGTATTATTTTTAAAACATTCAAGCTTCTGAAATTAGAAAATTGTAATTAAATTTTAGAGGTAATTGTTAATGCAACTGTTATATATCATTACAGCTATTTGAACGAAAAGGTGATAGTGTATCTCATGAATTTTTTTTTTTTAATGTACGCAAAATTCCTCACTTAAGGTTTTTTTTGCCTGGCAATAAATTTCATAAGAAAATTTCATTGAGAGAAAGAAAGTTTGTTTTACTATATATGAAAATGAAATTACCCGAGAAGAAACCGAAGTGATGTGATTGCGTGCGTTTTACAAAATAAGGCCATTTACAAAAAAATGTTTCCTATTTGCAAACAAATTCTTCTTTCTGAGGTTCTACTGTACTACTTTTTTTTCCTACTATTTCTACAATTATTATTTCTACTAAAATTTTCTACTTCGGTTTTTACTACTATTTGTACTTTTATTTTCAACTTTAGTTTCTAATATGATTTGTATGATGCTGTAATATTATGAAACGATAAAATAGTATGGTCTAATGAGTTCGTCATCATGGTAAAGGAAAGTAAAGTACGTTTTATTAAAAAACATAAAAAAATGCCAAATACTATATTAATATGCATTTATTATACAATATCAAAATAACGTTTCTGAAATTAGGTTTGTTTAAAAGAAAAACCACTAAAATTAAGTTGATCTTCAAACGTTCTTATTCGGTTTTTTGAGAGGCTCCATTTGCTCAAACATTTTGGGCCTTACCAATAGTCATTTTAATGTCGACTCTAAATTTATTGTAAGCTTTTTGACAACAAATTCCATAGAAATAATGTCAGAGAAGTTCACTCTAAATTTAGGGTAGGCATTAAATCGACTGTGGTCCTTTGTTTTTCAAAATAATAATAAATTTAAATACAGTTGAAAAGTTAACTTAAACATACAACCAAACTAATTAAAAAGATAACTAAAGTAAATTACAGTTAAAAGTTGTAAATTTTGAAAAATATGAGAATTTAAAAACCAAAACCCTGCAACTATCAAAGTTAAAATTAAGCTTATGATCTCATATAAAGGATTTTGTTTTCATTATGTTGTATTTTCTTTTAAAAGTAATTTTAGTCTCTTTTTACATTTAACTTCGAACTTACTAGAAATAACTTCTAATAATTAAGTAGCGAGGTTCACAAAAAAAAGCAATTAGTTAAGAATGCAAATGCTTAAAAAAATAAGATCATAGAAAATCAGGAGCCTGCCTCCTTGCCAG
Source organism: Dichetophora obliterata (assembly GCA_963920525.1). NCBI lineage: Eukaryota > Metazoa > Arthropoda > Insecta > Diptera > Sciomyzidae > Dichetophora > Dichetophora obliterata. The sequence continues at coordinate 216,402,147 of OY986436.1, read as the reverse complement.
CCTTTAATATATTATTAAACAAATAAAAAATCGCATAAAACTTTCCCCTTCGATCTCTGTCGTATGACCAAAAACACCTTTAAACAGTACATAAAAAAAAATCACTTAACAATAACAACTCGTTTTACACCCGCAATCATAACAAAACCAAACCAGTACAATATAAGCGACACTTATTTGCCATTTTTATTATCGCAACAATTTTTTGTCATTGTTTCCGTCCTAATATTTTTATGTTAACATTTCATGTCACGACTTTTGACTGCTACTAACAATGCTTCAACTACTACTTCCACTACTATCACCACAACTACTACTACTAAGTACTTTATTGCAGACAACTTAAGCACCTAGCCAACATGCACCATCATACAGCACAATCATTCATCTATCATCGTCAACAACACCATCATCATCACCAACACCATCGTCATTATCACCATCATCATCATAACAGTGCTCATGGCTGGCTGTGCTCCATAACCATTTATGTTGTGCTTCTTGCTGTTAATCTTTTTTGTGTTGTTGTTTTTATTGTTGTCGCCTGGCCATAAAATAGTTTGTTTCATTTTATATAAAAGCGGCATAAACGAGAGTGACGTTAAATATTTCGGCAGGTGGAGCTATCATTTAACGTATGGTATTGCGACATTTTGCTATTATATTTGTTGTTGTTGTTGATATTTTAGTGATGTCTAAACAAATAAAGAAATATTGTTGCCAGCAACAAAGCATTGCAAAAAACGAAAAACAAACAACAACATAAAAGTCACAATAAATGAAAACGTTAGGAAAACTACATCAACTCACCTGAACGACCTCGATCATGTCCTGTTTTAAGCTAAGCTTTTATTTTTTTCGTTCTGTTTTTTTTTTGCACAAACGAGTTCGAGTAATTGTTGCGGTTATTTTTTTTTTTTGTCTGTTTGTTATTTTTGTATTATTGTTGTCTAGACATATACACGTTAGTTGAATCGGCATATAAATGGTGCTTGCAAAATGAATACAAAGGGAAAAGTAATCATGTGAAAAAAATTGATTCACCTGCTGTGTGCGCGACTATTTCACGTCCACATTTATAACAACCAACTCCAACATATTTAAATTTGTAGAAAGTATAAAAAGACATGTCAACAGAAAGCATAACATAACATAAAATAACTTTGTACAACATAACCTTACATTCCATTTCGTTACGTTGCTTTACACTACTTCACGTAACGAATCAATGTGCAATTTGTACGCTAATAAATTTGCTGTCGAATTTATCACCCAATTAGTTTTAACGATGTAAGCAGTGCACTACGACGCAACGGGTCTAAAAAGCGTTGACGTTGGTAGTAGTATTTGGCTAACTAGCTAATGGTTCTGTCTCTATTTTTCCCTCTTTGTTGACCCATAACGAGAAACAGTGAGCAAGCAAATTTGCTAATAGCTGTCAGTCGAAGGAGGCTGGCCACTATTTATGCTAGCCGGGGGTAATGGGTTGGCAGATAGTTTGAGTGAAGTGTAGTATAAGAAGATATTGTAAGTAATGAGCAGCACTTTAATAGGCTAATATTTTCCAAATTTTTCATTCATAATTTTAAAGGACTTCAATGGTACCTAAAGAATTTGTTTTATCCAGAAAAACTTGAAAAATAATACATAGTAATTATTAAATATTGGCAAATTAGCTAAGATTTATTGAGATTAAGAGAGAAGCCTGATGTTTTTAAAAAATAAAGGTTTTAAAAAACAACAAAAATGATAGGCTATACTAAAGATACTGCCACTTTGCTTTGGAGCAAAATATGTTTAGTTTCTTATCATAGTCTTCTTTTGAATTGATTCATTTAGTCCACTGTTTTTTCAATTTTCGTATTCCTTCTAAATATGCTATAATTTTTATCAAGGTCCTCAAAAGAGGCATTTGTTTTTGTGATAACCTCTTCATTCGACCTTACCACCTAGCCATTTTTTTAAGGTTTAGAAATAGGAAATAGTCGCAGGAGCTAAATCTGGATAATATGGTGGATTGGGTATTAGTTCGCAGCTCAATTTATGGATTTTTACATTGTCATGGCGGCAGAGCACTTTTTTCTTCGCCAAATGCTGTCGTTTTTGCTTCAAACCAATGTAAAATCAGTCCAATAGCTGTGAGTAATATTGTCCGTTATTCGTTTTACCCTTTTCAAGGTAACCAATGTTTAGAACCTGTCGTTATGGCTTTCTTGGCCTACAGACCAACCCTGGCCTTCTTTGGTGCACGTTTACCAGAAAAAGTTCACTGCTATGACTATGTCTTGACCTCTGGTGTGTTGTGATGTATCCATGTTTCGTCTAAGGTGCAAAAACTACTTCGGATTGTGATTAAACATCGCCAAACACTCTTTTGAGTTGTCGCAGTGCTGCGCCTTTGGTCGAGTGTGAGAAATCGTGGCAACCATCGCATGGATAGTTTTTCCATGTCCAAATGTTCATGTTAAATGTACTGTACCTGCTCAGTTGAGTTGTCTACAGCCTCAGCTAACTCACTCACATCCATTATACGATCGTCCAATATTATTTTATGTACTTCACAACGATTTCTGGCGTGAAGACCTATTTTGAACGACCTGAATGCTGACCATTTAACTTGATAATACAAAGTCCCCAAAGTATTTACCAAGCCTTTCCTTGGTTGCAGCGATAGTTTTTTTATGCAAAAAATAATACCTGATGAGTAGATGATATGCACTTTTTCCATTTTCGTCGAATTTCACGAGGTTGTCTGCTCTCAATTGCTTTCACACACAAACTTTATGACGTAGCTTGCTCAAAACTTGACAGTAGTCTATTAACAGATGGTAGTATTGCATTCAAAGATACTACGCGTTAAATTAAAAAAGTCACTGGCTTTTCAAATTACCCTGGTATACGTGAAAAATTCTCAGTGTTCTTTATTATTAATCTCTTTTTTTTTAAATATTCAAAATTGTATCGATTTTTTTTTACAGTTCAGAGACATCTATGTTAAATCTTTATACTAACAGCCCTATTCTGGTTGTTAGCTTAACAAGAAATAGTTAAGGAGCTCTTGTTAAGCTGATTGTTATGTTATGTAAATGTTGGTATTCTTAAAAATCATTAAGGCTTAAAAAGCTTTTAAAGTTCACCATGCATGGTGAAAATCGATATGCTCTATATAAACAGATATATATAAACAGATGCTTCGAGTGCAGCTGTGACTTTGCAAGCGCTTGAAAAATTTGCCACGGCGAGTGTTAATTATTTTAAATTTATTTACCTAATTATTTTAAATATTCAGGAGCAAGAATATTTCTTGATTTCCAGATGAAAACTGCTTGAACAAAAATGTTTCATTACCAGTTTCCACTTTCTTGTTAAATATTTGTGTAAAATTTTAAAAATAAAAAAATTTTCCGACCAACAGTTAAGAAATCTTTTTTTAACTGTGCACAGAAAAAACAAATTTAATGAACAGCATACGTTAAAATTAATTCATTGATTTTAATAAAAAAATCATTGAATTTTAATGAATTTCTCATAGTTTTTAACGTACTGTTCACTGAAATCAATGAAGTTATATTCATTAAAAATGTCTAAATAAATATCAATGATTTGCTTTCATTATTTTAATGGACTTTTCATTGATATCAATGAAAAGTACATTGATTCCAGTTGTAAATCAGATTTTAACGAAACATTCATTGATTTTTAATTAACAGTCCATTGAATTCAATGTTCAGGTCATTAAATGCAATGTATTGCTCATTAAAATCAATGTATAGGTCATTGAATTCAATGTATAGTTCATTGAATTTAATGTATAGTTCATTAAATACAATGCATAGTTCATTAAATTCAATGTATTCAGCTCATTAAATTCAATGTATACTAATTTATTCCCTTCCCAATTTTGTTTGAAGTGAAACGCGAAGTTGTGAAGACGTGTGGGAATTGTGTCTGTAAATTTTAGATAAAAGGTGATAATAAATTAAATTAAAAGTGAAGAAAATGTTGTGCTTTGAATGTAAAAGAAAATTTAAATCTGTTGAATTACTTTTAGTAAATAGTAGGAAATATACCTGGCATTTTAAGTGACTGCTGCCATAATTTTCAAAAAATGTTTACATTTTTAAAGGATGAAAATCACATAAAAGATAAAGCTGTGTGGGCAAAGTTGGCAGAAATTGAAGATTTTACTAATTGCAGTGGTAAGCTTAATTTTTCTCGAGGCTAAATAAATAAATAGTTATTTTTTCAATTAATATTGACAGTACTGCTATGAAACTACTTTGGAGCCTTCATGGGTATTTGGTGCCCACTCAAAAAGTATGCAGTAATTACAACTTTGGAAGAAAAACTTTCGTAAAGCATACAATTACCAGTTCCCAAGAGGCATTCGTTTTTGTTGGAAGCAGCATCCAGGAAGTCGAGGAGCATATTGAGTTTTTAAAAACTAAAGGCGAAAATATTCAACCATTAATTCTTGCTGTTGGAGAGAAGAACTTCTCCTCCAACAATAGTTTAAAAACTATTCAAAATCTTCGAAAATTTGTGTATTAACTGACTCCTTAAAATAAAAAAATATTGTTGAAATTGTAATTATTTCCTTATTTTAAAAATGTTTAGAGAGGGATTAACAAATAATTCGTTGGTTTTAATGTATAGATTCATTCATTCATTCCAATAAACTAAATAGATTAAATTTAATGAAATATACATGGAATTCAATGAACTGAATACATCAAATTTAATGAACTGTAAATTGAATCCAATAAACTAAATACATTAAATTCAATGAACTTTATACATTAAATTCAATGAAATAAACATTAAATTCAATTAACTACAAATTAATTTCAATGAACTATACATTGAATTCAATGAACTATAATACATTGAATTCAATGAACTATACATTGAATTCAATGTATACCCCTTAAAGTTCATTGAACTATACAGTAAATTCAATGAATTATACATTGAATTCAATGAACTAAACATTGAATTAACTAAACATTGAATTCAATGAACCTTACATTGAATTCAATGAACTTTAGATTGAATTTAATGAACTTTTCATTAAATTCAATGAAAAATCATTAATTTTAACATTTTTTAATGAACGTGTTCATTGAATTCAGTGAAGTGTACATTTATATTCAAGAAACCATTCATTGAAAATCACTAAGTTTAATGAACTATTCATTAAACTATGAAGAAAATTCATTGAAATCAATGACCACAGTTCATTGGACTAAAATCAATGAAGAATTCATTGAAATTAATGCACCTTTTCATTAATATAATGTACCTTTTTGGTTCAGTGTAAGAAATCATTACAGTATCACTTTGGTATTAAATACATATATCAATTTATAGATTTAGGTGTGAAATTATAAAAGATTATTCGTCAGTATAACAGTTTCATAGCTATTAGCCGATAGGTGGTGGTAAATATCTCACATATTTTTAGGCATATGCTGAAATTAAGAAGAGAAAAGGCATCATAACAACAACAATTATATGTAAACTTTAACTCGCTATAACATAAAAAAAATAAAATTTTTAAGAAATAAAAAGTCCAGTTTGTACATCTACAGGTCTAAACCTACCAAACCATACTAAATTTATTAATATTGGACTAGTATTTAAAAAGCCTTACGCCGGATAAAATTTGCATCTGCGTAATATACTATATAATCCAGGCAAGGCAAATGCGATTTCAAGAAAAAGAAAAAAAAAAGAGTTAATGTATCACATCAATTCAGTGACAGTGAAGGCGAATAATAATAACTTTTCTTTGATCTCTGTATACATTTGAATGTGATTTTTTTTATTTCACTACTTTGAAAGTACGTATAGCTTGTAACTTTTTGTTATGCTTTTGTTTGTTTTCAAACTATTTTATAAAAATTATAAAATAAAATTGTTATCTGGTTTTTTATCTAAAGAATTTTGGTTTTAGATAGATTGCATACACAAAACTTTTTGAAGAGAACAAAAAGAAGGCGTGACAACACTTAAGGAATATTTCGGATTTTATTGATTTTAATATTAGTTAAAAAATATCAAGGAGATAATAAAATTGTTTCTAAGGTGATACTTACTTATACTTATTTTTAAAAATTATACTTATAAATACTTACTTTTCTGTGTTCTAAGTAGGAAATATACTTATTTTTTAAAAACATGAGTATGTAGCATTAGTTATAACCAATTCAAATTATCTTTCAGGTTTGTTACCTCTAATCGATTATTCACTTATGGTTTCAATCAATTATTCCTAAAATCTCTATAGAGAGTTGTTGTTGTTGTTGTTGTTGTTGTTGTTGCCTTCTTAAAAACTTACTTAATATAAAGCTCGCAATTTTAGTTCATGTTATAATTTAATAGATCATTAAACTAATTAGCTAACTATGGCGGAGCACGGCCAATGCTTATGTCAAATTAATTAAATGTCAAGTGTCAAATAAATTAATGTCATAATAATTCAATAATCTAATAATTGATCGATTTCGGTTTAAGTCATGTGTAATTATACATTGGGTTGTGAAAATAGCCATCTTTCAGTTAAAACACTAGCTTCTGGCGAAACAAAAAACTCGTTTCATTTCTATGGTGCATTTCGACAAACTGTCGAACACCAACGAATATTGAAATAAATAAAGAAGCAACTAGAACAGATGGCAACTTTGATAGAGTTGATGGTGGTGATCTATAAATAGCCTACTGCTTTGAAATGTCATATGATTAGCAGATATACAATTCAAAAGAATGAATTCTTAAATCTGTGAAGTCATATACTAGTTTAAACTGTGAGTTGATCACAGTTTTATCACTCAAAGACTACTGAAGAGGAAAATGTAGCGATTTCCGAAACAGACTGTCTAGTCAGCTAAGTGATTAACTCTATACAGAGTTTTTGTTGTTGTTGTTGTTGCCTTCTTAAAAACTTACTTGATCTAAAACTCGCAATTTTAATTCATATTCCTAAAATAATATATCCCTTTCCTTTCAGGTCAAAGACCAAAAGTTGTTTTCATAAGGCGCATACCTTGGTTCATTGATCTTTAAAAAAAGAAACCTTGGGGTGTGGCAAAGCATATGATCATAAACGTATAAGGGGTCTGTAAGCAGAGAAATCTTGACAGGGGGGCTACTCGACAAATTAGGCCAACGTCCCACACCAATTTCCTTATACAAAAAGAAAACCGGTTGCGAACGGAGGCATCAAGACAAACTAGATCTTATTGGTCACTCATCTACATCTATATCTATACTAGTGTATAAAAATTAAACTCTTAAAAAGTTAGCATGTTTGTGGCTGCCGGTAAACTCAAAAACCACTTAACGGATTTATGTGAAATTTTCACTATTCGAATCAGAATTGATCATAGATGGTTCATGTATACTCAAAATTTTGATACACAGTGATGTGAAAATAAATAGGAACACCTGAATTTTTATATTTAAAGCTGCATGAATTATATACAAGGTGCCGCAGATATAGGTTTAACTCGCTCGGGTGGTGATTGTTCTTGATTACGCGAGTAAAAATATGCAAGGATGAGGTTAACCTCCTCCCCCTCTTTGGGAGCTAGAGAGGAAAAACTTGAAAAAATGTGTTATTACATTTTACTCCATATTAAATGTATCTATTAGCCGATTTCCAAAGTTTATATTTTGTTGAGAAGAAAATCAAATTTACATCAAGTTGTTTTTAAAACATTTTGCATAAAGTCACAATTAAGAATATTATGAGCAACTAAATTTAAAAAAATTGTCAATTCAACTTTGATAATAAATATCTCGATTATTAAATACATTTTTTGATAATTTTTATGATTTAATCGCTTTTTTATGATAAAGTTTTCTATTGACTTTGTTTTTGATCTTGCCATTGTACTTGAGTATTCAATGCAAACATAACTACTTTTTCATTTTAAAATACCACACGTAAAACAGTTAGCTTTTAGTGTGGTACGATTAGAAAATGGTTTTTGTATCATTGGTGTGAAGTTAGTCTCTTTTTCAAGATGGTATTGACTTTGGAGATCGGTTAAGAGATAAATACTAAGGCAAATATCTACGTTTTCAGGAGGTTTATTAAAAAAAACACACTTTCCAAGCTTTATTTTTTAAATAAAAAATAACTAAAATGCAGATACGATGACACATTTTGGCAAAAAAAAAAAATAAATGCCAAGTATTTTAGTATTATATGTTTTTATTTTTTTCCATATACTGGAAAAATTAAAAATAGTTTTGGGTTCGAGTCAACTCGAACATTTTCCTGTCATCAAACTTTTTTCCCAATCGTTGCGAACCGAAGGACTTAAACGCTATGAGTTACTTAGTTTTGAGTTGGATCTAAATTCGTGTTGTAACATTCGTTGTATTCTACATTAATTATAGGCCCAAGTTATGGTCTTGCCTTAGCCAATTCAAGTTTATTAAAATCATCACGAATTCCTACAATACAACTAATATATTATTTATTTTACCTTCTTTTATTTTTTTTTTTCATTAGCAAGACCAAGCTAATACAGATTAGATCTCCTGTGATTATTCAAAAATCATTTATTCATAGAAAATAAAAGCTTAGCCAAGCTTTATTTTTGAAATAATAAAAAAACTATTGAAATGCAGATATGATGAAAGACATGTGACAAAAAAAAAAGAGTATAAGAGTATATTAGAAAAATGTAGAAAGTTTTTGAATTGGAGTCAACGCGAACATTTTCTAGAAGTTTAACTTTGTTGCGATCGTTGTAAACCTAAGGACTTATGCACCACGATTGAAGCAGGTGTGAGTTGTATTAACATTTAATTTTTTATATACTTTGTATTTTTTATAAATAGTAGGCCAGTGCGATGGTCCTTCCTAAACCAATTCAAGTTTATTAAAACCTTCTTCACAAATTCTCATAATATTATTAAGTGTAGGTTATCTTAAGAATAGATAGTCAGAATCCTAGGACCCAGACCAATACCGAAAAAATATCCAATGCGAACCTTTACAAGGCAATCATGCGCACTATGGTTTTAAGTTTTTGGTTAGAAAATCATTTTAGTGCCATATGAGTTCTAAGAAAGGTTGTTTTGTTTTGTTTTTGTGTCATAACTTTGGCTAAGGTCCTGCTAGAAGATCCAGGTTGTGGTTGTTTATACTTCTTTATTTGTGAAACACAGATACATTAACAACTCTGTGCTGTCTTAAGTCGACTTAGCGATTATTATTGCTTATCGACAGAAATATATTGTTTAATCTAGGGTGAGCTATTCTTTTGACATTTCATTTGTGTCATGTTTTTTATAGTTTCATTTGTTGCAGCTTTAATTTAACTATTATTTTAATCAGAACGGAATCGCAACCATATTTGAAATTTTTCAAAAACAATTAAAGCTTTTATTTGCGTTTCTCACTGTCACAATAAAAATTAAAAAAAAACAAATTGTTTGCGTATCTCGAGCAAAGCCGCAGAGAGTTGCTAGTCCTTTATATATTTTGAAGGTTGAATAAATGGTATATTATTCCATTAACATATATGTATATATATATGTAGTTTTGACTACCTTTAAAATTATGCCCTTGATATACATTTTTTCGGATTTACCCATATACAGGGTTGCCAATATTCGAAGCGCCCATTTTATTTTGAAATTAATCAAAGAAACCACAATTTTTTGTCTGTTCGTCATGAATATCATTTAATTGGGTTCAAGTAGATTTGCTTACATTATTTCTTGAATATGATATCTCGTAAATGGTCGCCATTGGCCTCTACGACATATTGTGCCCGTTTTGCAGCATTTTCCATGGTTTTCTTCAACATTTCGATGGGAATGGCGGTTATTTCTTGACGGATGTTGGTTTTCAGCTCTTCTAGGGTCTTCGGCTTGTTAACGTAAACCTTTGATTTCAAATAACCCCACAAAAAGAAGTCTGAAGGCGTTAAATCTGGTGATCTTGGCGGCCAATCGAAATCACCATTTTTTGACATCAAACGGCCAGGGAACAATTGCTTCAAAAAATCGATTGTAGTGCGGCTTGTGTGTGGTGGCGCGCCGTCTTGTTGAAACCAGTAGTGCCTGATACGCTTTCGACGAACGATTGGCATGAAAAAATTGTTTATCATATCGCGATAACGCTCCTGATTGACAGTAACTCTGTGGCCATTATCATCTTCGAAAAAGAACGGCCCAATGAGCATTTTAGCACAAACGCCGCACCAAACAGTGACTTTTGCATCGTGAAGAGGTACCTCTTGAATCTCTTGTGGATTTTCAGTGGCATAAATACCGCAATTTTGTTTGTTTACCGTTCCGTTCAACTGAAAATGAGCTTCATCGCTCATTTTTTGAAAGCACGTTGAGTTTTCACTATTGACTTGTTTTGTTGAATGTAAATTTCAACAATTTTAGAGCGTTCGCGTGGCGTGTACTGTTCCATTGTAAACATTTGCTTGGAATGACGCTTCAAACGCGGTATGTCATTAGTCGATTTGGCATCACTGCGGAAAGTTACAGTGTTGCCAGATGGGCGCTTCGAATATTGACAGCCCGTACAAAATTTAATATTATCACATGAAAAATTCTTTTGGTTTACTCATCATTCTGTTAATGATGAAGATTATCTTCAATACAACAATAAAACATTTTTAGGTAGCTAACAATAGTATGAGAATTTAAACACTGCTGAAAACCACAACTCATTGAGATTAACTTTTATTACAACCACAAAGCACTTAAAATGCAATATTAAAACATACTTAATCCTTGTCGTTTACATTTTAACTTGAGGTAGTTGAGTCAGTCACGTTATGATGACAAATATAGGCATGTGTTATTTTATGTTTATTAATATGCTAAGCTACACGATGTGCTGGGCAAAGATAATCTTAAATATAGTTTCATTGGAATATTGCGTTTAAATTTTATGAGTTCTGAGCCTGACAGCTGTATGAGTTAGTTTTTTTTAATAAAGTGAAAGTTAGGAATTTCTTCGCTTATATGTTAGAAAAAAAAAAAACAATGAGAATTTTAAGCTTACTGATATAATTTTTGAATGAACTTTTTTGTCATGTGTGACAATTTCTAGTATATAATTCAAAGACAATTATAAGCAGCCTACTCAATCATTATGTCAGCGTTTTAGTCGAAACAAACAAATTGTAGATTTTTTTGAAGGAAATAAGAAAAAATAGTTTTAACATTTAAGATATAAAAGGTTATTACCAATGACAAGAAAAGTGAAAGTTATGAAAAAGCCACAACATTGCCGGTACGTCCGATTTTTATCCAAATGTTAATCCAAAGATTGGCTACAAATGAATGCAAAACAAATTCTATTAAGGATTCAAGATGAATAAATTATATTTAATGTTCCGTTTTTGGAAGCGCGTTTTATAGTGGCACGCTAGAGCTGATAAAAGTAAACGAATACCGAATATCAAAAAAAAACGGTTTCAGTTAATGTGTTCAACTTGCTGTTTCAACTCAGCACCTTTTTAAACTAACTAAACAATTTTGACACCAGCAAAAACCGCAAAATCTTATATTTAATATTCATAAATGCTAAAACTGACCTAGAATGCAAGGACGAAGTATTATAAATAAAACCATTAACTAAACCTCTTTCAATAAAATATAATTTTGGTTTCTTCATTCCATTCCATTTTAAATTCGAAATAATTTATTGACATTCAGAATAGATAAATAGCAATACAGAAACTCCACTAGTAATTCAGAAAAGATCAAGTGAAATTTTACTTGAAGTTCAGAACAGATCAAATGAAATAAGGAAAAAACTGAAATTCAAAAAACATAAATTAAAATTTTTAAATGTCTTTTTAAATGAATAATAGATCAATTGAAATTTCCGAAAAGATCATTTGAGCAGTCAATTTAAATTGAGGCAATAATGATAATAGATTAATGGTAATGATAAAGGTACTGGTAATAGTAATTGTATTATTAGAAGATATGGTATTTGTAGTAGTAGTGGAAGTGGTAGTAGTATGGATATGGTAATAGAAATAGTAATTGGAGTGGTAATAGTAATTAAGTTGACAAATTTTTTTCGCAATGAAAAGAAGGACAAAATATTTTAGAAAACAACGTCAATAAATGAAAAAGTTATTAACTCAAACAGGTCTTAATCCAAATTTAGTATCCAAATGTAGTAGAATTTAGTATAAACGGTATTAAAAATAAAAAGTAATACAGAACTGTACTTAAATTTAAACCAAAAAGGCTCAAATTGAAACCGATTACCATTACCATTACCATTACCATTACCATTACCATTACCATTACCATTACCATTACCATTACCATTACCATTACCATTACCATTACCATTACCATTACCATTACCATTACCATTACCAATACCATTACCATTACCATTACCATTACCATTACCATTACCATTACCATTACCATTACCAGTACCATTACCACTACCATTACCATTACCATTACCAACTGAAACTAAACCATATAAATGTGTAATCATTGTGTTGATTCGGAAGATGGGTGATAGTTAGTTGGAGGGTGGATGGAAAGTAATCAAGTGCAACTTTTGTGTAGAATTTGTTTAGTGTGGCAGAAAGCAGTATTTACATGTGATATTGAATCTGAAGTAAGTGTTAAGTCTTTGCCTCAGGCAAATCAAGCTACTAAGTGATCCTCTAGACAAATTTTCGTAGTACTTACTTACTTACTGGGGAATCTGGGGGCGATGTAACAGTGTAACATGTCTGACTATCTCAACCTGGCGAGGCCAGCATAATCTTTGTGAAATCGCCTTAAGTCGACTCAAACCTCCACTCTATTCGTTGTATTCTACATTAATTATAGGCCCAAGTTATGGTCTTGCCTTAGCCAATTCAAGTTTATTAAAATCATCACGAATTCCTACAATACAACTAATATATTATTTATTTTACCTTCTTTTATTTTTTTTTTTCATTAGCAAGACCAAGCTAATACAGATTAGATCTCCTGTGATTATTCAAAAATCATTTATTCATAGAAAATAAAAGCTTAGCCAAGCTTTATTTTTGAAATAATAAAAAAACTATTGAAATGCAGATATGATGAAAGACATGTGACAAAAAAAAAAGAGTATAAGAGTATATTAGAAAAATGTAGAAAGTTTTTGAATTGGAGTCAACGCGAACATTTTCTAGAAGTTTAACTTTGTTGCGATCGTTGTAAACCTAAGGACTTATGCACCACGATTGAAGCAGGTGTGAGTTGTATTAACATTTAATTTTTTATATACTTTGTATTTTTTATAAATAGTAGGCCAGTGCGATGGTCCTGCCTAAACCAATTCAAGTTTATTAAAACCTTCTTCACAAATTCTCATAATATTATTAAGTGTAGGTTATCTTAAGAATAGATAGTCAGAATCCTAGGACCCAGACCAATACCGAAAAAATATCCAATGCGAACCTTTACAAGGCAATCATGCGCACTATGGTTTTAAGTTTTTGGTTAGAAAATCATTTTAGTGCCATATGAGTTCTAAGAAAGGTTGTTTTGTTTTGTTTTTGTGTCATAACTTTGGCTAAGGTCCTGCTAGAAGATCCAGGTTGTGGTTGTTTATACTTCTTTATTTGTGAAACACAGATACATTAACAACTCTGTGCTGTCTTAAGTCGACTTAGCGATTATTATTGCTTATCGACAGAAATATATTGTTTAATCTAGGGTGAGCTATTCTTTTGACATTTCATTTGTGTCATGTTTTTTATAGTTTCATTTGTTGCAGCTTTAATTTAACTATTATTTTAATCAGAACGGAATCGCAACCATATTTGAAATTTTTCAAAAACAATTAAAGCTTTTATTTGCGTTTCTCACTGTCACAATAAAAATTAAAAAAAAACAAATTGTTTGCGTATCTCGAGCAAAGCCGCAGAGAGTTGCTAGTCCTTTATATATTTTGAAGGTTGAATAAATGGTATATTATTCCATTAACATATATGTATATATATATGTAGTTTTGACTACCTTTAAAATTATGCCCTTGATATACATTTTTTCGGATTTACCCATATACAGGGTTGCCAATATTCGAAGCGCCCATTTTATTTTGAAATTAATCAAAGAAACCACAATTTTTTGTCTGTTCGTCATGAATATCATTTAATTGGGTTCAAGTAGATTTGCTTACATTATTTCTTGAATATGATATCTCGTAAATGGTCGCCATTGGCCTCTACGACATATTGTGCCCGTTTTGCAGCATTTTCCATGGTTTTCTTCAACATTTCGATGGGAATGGCGGTTATTTCTTGACGGATGTTGGTTTTCAGCTCTTCTAGGGTCTTCGGCTTGTTAACGTAAACCTTTGATTTCAAATAACCCCACAAAAAGAAGTCTGAAGGCGTTAAATCTGGTGATCTTGGCGGCCAATCGAAATCACCATTTTTTGACATCAAACGGCCAGGGAACAATTGCTTCAAAAAATCGATTGTAGTGCGGCTTGTGTGTGGTGGCGCGCCGTCTTGTTGAAACCAGTAGTGCCTGATACGCTTTCGACGAACGATTGGCATGAAAAAATTGTTTATCATATCGCGATAACGCTCCTGATTGACAGTAACTCTGTGGCCATTATCATCTTCGAAAAAGAACGGCCCAATGAGCATTTTAGCACAAACGCCGCACCAAACAGTGACTTTTGCATCGTGAAGAGGTACCTCTTGAATCTCTTGTGGATTTTCAGTGGCATAAATACCGCAATTTTGTTTGTTTACCGTTCCGTTCAACTGAAAATGAGCTTCATCGCTCATTTTTTGAAAGCACGTTGAGTTTTCACTATTGACTTGTTTTGTTGAATGTAAATTTCAACAATTTTAGAGCGTTCGCGTGGCGTGTACTGTTCCATTGTAAACATTTGCTTGGAATGACGCTTCAAACGCGGTATGTCATTAGTCGATTTGGCATCACTGCGGAAAGTTACAGTGTTGCCAGATGGGCGCTTCGAATATTGACAGCCCGTACAAAATTTAATATTATCACATGAAAAATTCTTTTGGTTTACTCATCATTCTGTTAATGATGAAGATTATCTTCAATACAACAATAAAACATTTTTAGGTAGCTAACAATAGTATGAGAATTTAAACACTGCTGAAAACCACAACTCATTGAGATTAACTTTTATTACAACCACAAAGCACTTAAAATGCAATATTAAAACATACTTAATCCTTGTCGTTTACATTTTAACTTGAGGTAGTTGAGTCAGTCACGTTATGATGACAAATATAGGCATGTGTTATTTTATGTTTATTAATATGCTAAGCTACACGATGTGCTGGGCAAAGATAATCTTAAATATAGTTTCATTGGAATATTGCGTTTAAATTTTATGAGTTCTGAGCCTGACAGCTGTATGAGTTAGTTTTTTTTAATAAAGTGAAAGTTAGGAATTTCTTCGCTTATATGTTAGAAAAAAAAAAAACAATGAGAATTTTAAGCTTACTGATATAATTTTTGAATGAACTTTTTTGTCATGTGTGACAATTTCTAGTATATAATTCAAAGACAATTATAAGCAGCCTACTCAATCATTATGTCAGCGTTTTAGTCGAAACAAACAAATTGTAGATTTTTTTGAAGGAAATAAGAAAAAATAGTTTTAACATTTAAGATATAAAAGGTTATTACCAATGACAAGAAAAGTGAAAGTTATGAAAAAGCCACAACATTGCCGGTACGTCCGATTTTTATCCAAATGTTAATCCAAAGATTGGCTACAAATGAATGCAAAACAAATTCTATTAAGGATTCAAGATGAATAAATTATATTTAATGTTCCGTTTTTGGAAGCGCGTTTTATAGTGGCACGCTAGAGCTGATAAAAGTAAACGAATACCGAATATCAAAAAAAAACGGTTTCAGTTAATGTGTTCAACTTGCTGTTTCAACTCAGCACCTTTTTAAACTAACTAAACAATTTTGACACCAGCAAAAACCGCAAAATCTTATATTTAATATTCATAAATGCTAAAACTGACCTAGAATGCAAGGACGAAGTATTATAAATAAAACCATTAACTAAACCTCTTTCAATAAAATATAATTTTGGTTTCTTCATTCCATTCCATTTTAAATTCGAAATAATTTATTGACATTCAGAATAGATAAATAGCAATACAGAAACTCCACTAGTAATTCAGAAAAGATCAAGTGAAATTTTACTTGAAGTTCAGAACAGATCAAATGAAATAAGGAAAAAACTGAAATTCAAAAAACATAAATTAAAATTTTTAAATGTCTTTTTAAATGAATAATAGATCAATTGAAATTTCCGAAAAGATCATTTGAGCAGTCAATTTAAATTGAGGCAATAATGATAATAGATTAATGGTAATGATAAAGGTACTGGTAATAGTAATTGTATTATTAGAAGATATGGTATTTGTAGTAGTAGTGGAAGTGGTAGTAGTATGGATATGGTAATAGAAATAGTAATTGGAGTGGTAATAGTAATTAAGTTGACAAATTTTTTTCGCAATGAAAAGAAGGACAAAATATTTTAGAAAACAACGTCAATAAATGAAAAAGTTATTAACTCAAACAGGTCTTAATCCAAATTTAGTATCCAAATGTAGTAGAATTTAGTATAAACGGTATTAAAAATAAAAAGTAATACAGAACTGTACTTAAATTTAAACCAAAAAGGCTCAAATTGAAACCGATTACCATTACCATTACCATTACCATTACCATTACCATTACCATTACCATTACCATTACCATTACCATTACCATTACCATTACCATTACCATTACCATTACCATTACCATTACCATTACCATTACCAATACCATTACCATTACCATTACCATTACCATTACCATTACCATTACCATTACCATTACCAGTACCATTACCACTACCATTACCATTACCATTACCAACTGAAACTAAACCATATAAATGTGTAATCATTGTGTTGATTCGGAAGATGGGTGATAGTTAGTTGGAGGGTGGATGGAAAGTAATCAAGTGCAACTTTTGTGTAGAATTTGTTTAGTGTGGCAGAAAGCAGTATTTACATGTGATATTGAATCTGAAGTAAGTGTTAAGTCTTTGCCTCAGGCAAATCAAGCTACTAAGTGATCCTCTAGACAAATTTTCGTAGTACTTACTTACTTACTGGGGAATCTGGGGGCGATGTAACAGTGTAACATGTCTGACTATCTCAACCTGGCGAGGCCAGCATAATCTTTGTGAAATCGCCTTAAGTCGACTCAAACCTCCACGTGGTGTTTCCTGGGCAACGTCAAAACTGACAACTGTTAGTTTGACGGCTAATCTGAGCAGCGGGCCTCCCTAGGCTTAAAATAGGTTGTGCGTCAGGTTTGAAGCCCACCCGTAAAAACCCATTTCAATGAAAACTAATTTTCGTAGTACTACCAATCACAAAATTTCGCAGTAAATTGATGTGTTTTAAAGTTGTTTTTTTTTAGATTAAATGACCAGGCCAGTACACGAACCTGAGATTCCTAGGTAACAGTCAAACGCGCTACCGCTAGACTATCAAGGACACCATAATATTATTTGTATTTCAAACTGAATTTGTAAAATTCAATTAATTATTTCTTAATTTCAACTTGAATTTTTGATATACAATTAACGAATTTTAAACTTCAGATGAAGTTCTAAATTTTAAGTAGTCTTTTCTGAAGTTCAATTGATTTTTGTTTTTTTTTTTTAATAGTTGAAAATGGTGTTGATACCTAGTACTTTTTTATGCAGCCCCATTATCACTTGCCAAATATGCAACATATTTTACATGAAAACGAGAACTTCAATATTTCATACGACGTACATAGAACCCTTTATTCTAATGAGATCTACTTAGTATTTCGTTGAAGGCTTTCTCTTTAATTCAGGATCTTTTGGATTGATCGTTTTAGATCGGCTTAGATCTATTGTTGTGATATTCATAACAACGTCTGCTTCAAAACTCGACAACCAACATCCAAAAGATCCTCTGACGAGTTTTCACTTTATTTAAGAAATGATGCTGATAAAGAATATTTATATTTATTTCTCTGTATCTGCGATGACTTTTGATAGGTGTTATAAGCACAATGATAAAGTTAATATATCCCTTACGTAGTACTCGGGATGGTATACAATTAGTGGATATTGGAAAGGGAGACTTAGCAGCTACCATGAATCTAAACTTTGTATGTTTAGCTTTTGATCTATGTAAGGTAGAGCATGGAAACTCGGCATAAAGCCAAAAAATGTGAGCTTAATATGACTGAAAACAGTTGAACTTTCTTTAAAATATGAAAGACGGTCGTTGCATCTCACAAGGAAATTTACTTTGTTGTAAATATAAAACATAATTTTTTTAATTTCGGATTTGTCTGAAAATATCATTAGATTTGGTATTATTATATTATTAATATCATTGATGTAAGTGTTTCTGAAGCATGCGGGTCATGTACTTTAGAAATATGCCATGGCCACTACATAAAAGTATTCTCAAAGCAATTAAATGAAGGGGATATTTCTATTTTAACACGAATTTCGACAAAACATAGCGAACATATACGTGAAGCCACCGCACAGTGCGCTTTTTTCGATTTTAGGATGACATTTGAAGCTTAATAAAAAAGACACATAAAATTGTTTATTTATTTTTTTAAAGAGTAAATTTACAGCTCTATTCTGGCATCATCGTCACAATCAATTGATTCTGAAAAATTGTGATAATTTTGATCTGGTCACTGTTGATCCGTATTCTGTCTAAGCTGTCTCAACCGAAAAGCTTTTTTAACTCTTTCCACAGAGAGGTAAAAAGCTGTTCTGTGTAATGAGCATACATTTGTATACATAAATGCATGCTGATAGTCAAATATTCAGTTAGGTGCTAAAAAGAGTTATGTTTGTGCCCAAATGTTAAAACGATATTATAAAGCACTGGCTTTGTTTATGTTAATGGCTTCAATTAAATTACTGCAACCAGATTTGTTTAGCGATAAATCGTAGCAAACTATTTTTTATAAATCAATTCTTGGCTCCAGATTCCTTAAATTTTATATAAGTTTAAGATATTATCCTTATTTTGGCTCTTTACTTATATGTGACCTACTTTGCTGTTCGTCACTATTTTGATCACTGTTGATACAAAAAGAACTTTTTTAAAGTGCTCAGAATACGAATTTGTATCAATTGTGACTTCTGTATCAATTGATACTGAGGTGGCTTTTGTGATTTTGTTAGAATAGAGCTGTTAGTTTATATAACTTCACTTAAACGTCAGGCTAAAAATATTTCAAATCTCCTATAAAACAATATTACCAAATTAACAAAATTTAAAAAAAAAATTTTAAAAAATTGATTTTATTTTTCTTTTAATTTAAGAGTACCTACAAATTGTCTTGGAAATCAGTGCATTTCAGGGCACAATTTTATTTTTAAGACTTTTTGAAATTAAGTAGTTTTCTTAATAGCAGCTAGATGCAGCAGGTTTTTACAGAAACAGAAGGTAAATACTTCTTAAAGGTAAAGGTACGATATTTTATGATAGTTATAGCCTTTGACTTTAATAATGCATAATTAGCTAGATATCTACTAAATTTTACTTAAATTTTCATTCCTTGAAAAAATTACAGTCATATTTCAACGATTTTTCTATTTTTATTTTTTAACATTTTTTAATGTATTTTATATTGAATTCAATGGCGATTAAGGCAGAAAAAAAGTAAAAAAATAAAACCTTAAAATATACTTTTTGCTCAAAGTTATTATTGTTTAAACTTGACTTTATTTTTGGGGTTTATTGAGCTTATTTTTGTTAAAAAATTTTAAATTTGACTGAGTTAAATTTTAATTTACTTAAAGTTTAAGCTTAAGTTTAAATTTAATTAACGAATTTTATAAAAAAACCATACAGAACATCAAGTTTTTAATACCGCATTCGTAATACATGTTTTTTAATCTGACGAATATGAATATTTTTTATTAAATTTAACAAAATAAAAATATACCACATGTCATCCTAAAATTAAAAAAAGCACACTGTGCACCGGTTTAGCTAAAAAAAAAGTTCAAAATTGAGATTGGACAGATTTTCGATTTACTGTTAAATCGAGTCCCAATCGTGTTCTTTGAGTCAAATGTGTTAATTCAATCCAATCCGATCAACTCTGGACTGCGCTTTATCAAACGAGTACCGAATTCGCAACACTCTCAACTCAGCTGTTGCTGTTACTGTTGATAGCTACCCGTGCTGGACCTCAAATAATAGAACTGAGAGAGAAAAAATAATTCACTTAAAATTCCAGAGGCACCATTTGTTCGGACTGCGGCATTAAAGGCTTAAATTATCATCAACATATATCGATGCTTGCCCGACTGACTGCCTGCGCTTACTTTATCTATGTCGCGACAGACGCTAGCTGCCTTGTATTGTCTCTGAAAATAGAAGGCGTTCAAAATCAAGCCGGAGGCAAGCAGCGTGTGGAGCCGTGAGACAAAGGAAGCTCGCACGTTGCAGTGCAGAGGCGAGTTAAAAGGTCGCACATATGAAGTGGATTGGGCATGGATTGGAGTGGATTGTAGATTGTGTTGTGTTGAGTTGAGCGCAGGTACGTTATGCAAACGTAATAATTTATGCTCAATACAAAGGCTGGGGATTCACACATAAGAGCACACGCACACACATCGACCGATGTCATGTGTCCTCTTAAGGCACAATAAAATATTTTAACCCCGAACCATTAGCCTTTTCGTGGCAATTATAGACGAGTGAACATACTGTCTCCATCCCGCCGCCTTCACCCTAGTCATCACACAGATACACACACATGAATATCATAGTCCATATATCTGTATATCTGAATATCGAGATGAAATGAAGCGAAGATTAATTGTTTTCAACCTGCATGGCCAACCATTGTTATGGTAAGCGCGATAAGGAAGAAATTTGGTGCATTTTAGAGTTTGACTGCTCAGTGAATGCTGTCTGGAAAAGGGATTCCTTTCATTTCCTCCACGCAAACTGACAAACTGGAGCGCTCACACACCCTAAATCGTGCGTAAAGATATATAATTTAAGGTGTCACCGTATCGCCGCGATTACAACATAAATTTATAAGATTAAGATTAAGGCACGACCAAGCGACCGACAACTGTCTCATTGACTGTGTTAGTCTGACTGTTTGTCGCTTGGCTTTTCATACCCTTTAGCGGCTCATAACTAACCGCATGTGAATATGCGTGCGTGTGCGTATGCAAGTCTCTGGCGCTCTAGTTATAATGAATTATGTACCTTTTCTTATTTTTTCCCCCATTGTTTATGGGCTTTATGCTGCCAAGAAGTATGCTAACCATAAATGAGTTATTGTTGCTGTAAGTTTGGTCACAATTAGCCGTAGAAACATGTTAAGCTCCTCATTGTTTTGTCAGTCATTGTCTTGGGCTTGCTTTGAGTGGAGAAAATTTGTGTAACATGCGTTACACTTCGCAAGAAATCTCTATGATCTTTATTTGTTCCTTTTTTTTATTTCGAGCATAAATTGTGATTTGTTACATATGGCTTTTAGATTTTCTGTACAAAACAATGTTGTCTATATTTTACTGTGAAAACTGTCACTGCTAATTAAAAGTTTCTCTAAAACATGATTTATTACCTTGTTGAATGTTGTGACATGTTTTGTCGATATTATGAGCTGTTGTCAAAATAAAACTCTCTTGAATGTGATTGCTATTTTTCTGCTATTGATTTGGTGGTAATCAATTAAAAGCTTTAAGATTAAATGTTTACTATTGCAGTTCAAAAGACTTAACGATTTTTTTATGGAAAATAAATACCGCTCCGACAGTTTCCGGTCTGTCTACATTTTTATTGGTCAAATAAACTTAAATTTGTTCATAATATTTTCACTTTTGCTAAATCAGATACTCGTAAAAAGTGTTTAAAATATATCTTTGAGAACAATTAAAATTATTTTAAAATACTCTTAGATTTTTTACAGGCCATTTTGTTCAAAAAAGTTACCTCGTTACTTCAGCTTTTTTGTTCTTTCTATTTTTGTTCTAACCTATTAAAGGCCTGAGCCCAGAAATCATTGAAAAATATCAATACCATTGTACCAAAACAAATTATAGCGAGAAAAATATGCCCACAAAGACAGGGGCTGGTCTTGGTATTTGAAAATTCTAAAATAACTTTATTTTAAAAACTGTTTGTAGGAATATTTAAAAATACTGGTAAAAACCTGTTACAACAGATAAGAAATACAGTTAAAATCTTACTTAATTCTTAAACATCGATTAAAAAGAAAAAGTCTTAAATTGTAAAATTGAGTAAAAATAATGGAAAATTGATTAAATTATATGTCATTTAATGAAAAATAAAATAAACTAGCAAGAAAGCATCTTCGAATGGGTCGAAGTAAAAATACCTCCAAAGTCATTTATATCCAAACAATTAAATTTAAAGTTTTGAAAGTTTTATTATATAAATAACTTGAATCTGTGTGTAGCATAGCATAGTCGTGGTTTTCGTCCAACTTTCCCAAATTTCAGACTTAAAGTAAAGTTGAAGTATGTATTAAAGTTTGTGTGTGAATATTATGCCAATGAATTTATTTTTGCAGATTTTTTCTACTTTTAAGAATTTAACTAAAATTCTTAGAATTTGATGACGTCACTTTGTATGGAAGGTAGGATGAGTTTTCATTTAGTTGTCTTTGATTTCAAACGTAAGTATTTAAAACGAAATATGATATGCAAAGTTTCACTTCATTATATTAATTTGTGTGCAATTTTAATCGCAAATTTTCTTTCTCTTAAGAGCCGACTCTTAAAGAACTGAGCCGATTTTAATGAAAAATTTTTTATATTATTATATTTTTTTAATGGTACAGTAAGTAATTAATGGGTGTACTTTTCTTTTGCAATTCTAATAATAAGTATGCTACCGTTGGTCTTTAGCAAATGAGCCACGTACTCTAGTTGTGCCACAGCTGCCACAATTTAAGCAAAAAGTTCTGGAAAATGTGCAATACCTCAAAAGCTAATAGGCAAAATTTGTGACAGAAGCAAATTTTTAGATTATTTTTAGACTATTCGGCCGAGTATACTTTGTGAACTTTTTTTAGTACATGTTCGATCCTTGTTCGAACCCTTTTTGACTTATTTTATTCTTAATCGATAGAAAAAATTAAATTTTTTACTGAAATTTGTTTTTAAACTAGTTTTTTTTTCATATTGTTTTTGTATTTATTTCGGATGCGACAGATGTCATTTTCACGATGTGGATATCTAAAAAACCTTCCAAGAGAATGCAAATATTTTAAAACAACATACGAATGTGGTGAATACAGTTAAAAACGGAATGAACTGATTTACAAGAATAACTTTTTTATTGATTTTTACCATGTACTGAGGGTAATAGTCCCAAAAAAATAATAATATTTTCAAAAGTCAAGTAAAGTATTCATGTTCTTGATATAATTATAATTAGGTCATAGAGAAAATATTTTTGTTTCGTCAGTTATGAAAATGCATAAGGTACATTTTTTTCTCTTTAACGTTAAACCTTAAACGCATATTTCTGTAAACATATTGAAAATATTTCATAAAACCAAGAAATGTTGTATGAGAACATGAAATTAGAACTCAAGTCATATTATATTTTTTGGATGTGAGTTTCGAGGTAGATCTGCGTTTTTACAAAAATTACTGAAGTTGACAATAAGAACACCTAAATTAAGTCAATATATCAAAGAAGAGGCATTAAATAAACTACTAAAATCGAAATAATGAAAAAATGTTGTCTTGCACATCTAGGAGATAAAATGTATGGTCTTAAACGTTACATTTTGTCCCTTTTTGTTCCCATCTAAATTTTTCGCCATTTTGATATGGTGCGCGACACAGGCGAAAAGAACGTATATGCATGAAGCGCAACAAAAACACAATGCTTAGATATTTACGTTTTGTGATGGTATGGTTTATAAATGAACGGAGTATAGTCGATACAGAGCAAAATTATTTTTTCGGCCGTTACTCCTACAGAAAAAAATTGACCAAATGCATTTGCGGATATTGAAAATTCAAAACTGAGAACACGAATGTCTCTATTGTATCTTTATTAATACATCTTTAAATTGTTTTTGTGTAAATTTTGTACATAAATCAATACCTTTAGTATTATATTTGTGTTTCGAAATGTGTACTAATTTTTTTTAAAGTTCTGGTGTGTTGTGCCTTAAATTCGTGTAAAGGTGTACTAATATCACCTCATGCAGATCTTCAAACCATAATTGCTGTCAACATCGGCAATGCCGCGTAAGAGTTGCTTTTGTTGTTGTGCATACGTTAGTTTTAGATATTAAGTGGTACTTGTGGTGTTTCTTTTTGTTCATGCCATTGTTTTTTCAAAAGCTCATAGGTAATATTTGAGATAGAAGCAACTTGACCTCTTGGATTACTTATAGGCCATATTCGACCCTTGTTCGGTCGAATAGGTTTTTTGAATTATTTTTATATCGTCTTCGAGCCTTATTCGAACGATGTGTATTCGAAGAGGAATAAGAACTTTTGTATTAAAAATTTTTTGTAGAATTGTGTATTGACTACCACAATAAATAATATTATTAATAGTATAATTAACAATAATATTTTGTTTTACAGTTTTCCTGAAGATTTTTGTGTGTTGAAAAATTGTAAATAGCTTTCTCTTTTAAAATGCATCATACTTTAAGACTTATTAAGACGTAGCAACAATATTTTTAAGAAAAGCAAATCAGAAAATTTGGTCTTACACCTTCTGCTTGTTTACCAACGTAAGAAATCCCTATTTGATTAAATAGATATCACCGAAGTACTAATCGTACTATATATCCTTTTTATACAAGTTTTCATTCTAAACATATGAGCGATTTAGAATTTTTTGGCCAAAACACTTATCGTACCTAAAAACCTCTTTATACAAAAGAGCATGCTAATCGCTATGAGTAGTTTAGGAGTTTAAAGCTTTTCACTCAATCGCAGCGCCACCTACTGGGCACAATTGTAAATATTAACCATCCAAGGACCTACTCAAAGACCCATAACAAAATAAAAGTCGGTCAAACCGTTTAGAAGGAGTTCTGTCACTTACACATACAGAAGAATTATTTACATATCTATACGGAGAGAAATAATATTCTTATGTTAAGCAAATATTTTGCTTTATTTAAAAATATTTTAAGTTACGTCTCATTTGCTAAAATTAAGCATTAAAAAATAACATTAAGAAAAAAATTTATAATGAATTTATAATAATGAGTATTTATTGCTAAAATTGAGTAAAATTAATAATTGCTTGAAACAAGAATAAAATACTTTATTCTAGAACTTAAAACAAGACTTGAATCAAGCAAAGAAATTCTTAATTTAAGGCAAAAACAGCGTTTGTTATTAAAATTATTATTGAATTAAAGTGACATTGCAGGTTGGAAATAGTAAAAACTAACTCAATTTAAAAAATTTATTGTGAGAAGACTATAATACATAGAGACTTGAAATTTTTTTACGTCAATAATACAAAAAAATTGAAATTGTTTTACGTCAATAATACAAAAAAATGTTCGTATTTGTTTTTAGTACATCTTCTTCTCGCTAGGTGGAGTCAAAAAGTAGTCATTTTCAGCCAGTGTCAAGATTTTTTGGTCCCAATTTATCGAAAACAAAAACATCAAAGTGCATATTAATAAGGGTACTTGTCACTTTAACCTCAAAGATTTCTCAATAATAAATTTCTCAAATCACGCAAATTATTCTAGTTTTCTGTAAATTTTTACCTTGATTTAAGCAAATTTTTCTCACTTCAAGTATATATTAGACTCGAATCTAGAAAAGATATTTTGGAGTCTTAGGCAAATGTTTATTGAACTGAGTATTTTTTTCTTAATATAATTTGTTTTAAATTTGCTCAATTTTAGAGAAATAATGCTTGAATTGAGAAATTTACGCTTGACTAAAAACTGATTGCCTATTTGCTTTATTTTAGCATAGAATGCTTGATTTTTTCTTTCTGTTATGTCCGCGATTATTTCTTGACTTTATTATTATTCTTAAAACTATTGTCGGTTAAGACATCTAAGCATATACATAGCGGTAGTATGAGGTGATGATAATACATAAGTATATAGTTACATTGTTATAATCGAGTTGTTACCAACCAGTATTTTATTTATGTGCATTGGAACTTTACGTTACAATCTTACTTCATAAAATAACAAGATCTAAACACAATGTACTATTTAAGTTTTCATATTCGTAAGAATATATACATCACTTTCCGTGCATATATAGAGATGATTTATTAAAATCTCTTTTGTGTTATTACGTTAATCATATCAAAATTTTCTTTATTTAATGCCAAATAGAAGGAATTGTATGTTAAATTTTACAAAAACTTAGAATTATTATACTAAAAAAAAGTTAAATAATTTTAATAATTTAATTAATTAATAAATTTTATTTAATTTTATTTTATTTAATAATTTAAATAAAGACACACTGCGAGTACAACACACGTAATACAGGTTCTTTCAGGAAGTGCATTTATGAATATAATTTTTTAGGAAGCTGAATAATGGTAAATATTAGTGGAGTTCACGATCTAGTACAAATGGTCTTGCATGAGTGCATTTGCAAAAAAAATTATTATTTCATATATAGATTTTCACTGCATAAACACAATAAACAGATTTGCACGTGCTTCGTTCCTGCGAAAATGCACCACTGAAAACATGTAGCTTACTAATACTACGGTAAAGCAACACTGGGTTGCAAGCTCAATCAAGCTGATCAGCTGGTCAGTTGAACACTAAAAGAAAATTAAAAATTATTTCTTCAGCAGCTACTTCTATTAAAGAGTCTATAATTGTTTTTTTCACTTCTTTCAACATAAAATTAAAGATTTAAACAAAATACGACTTAAGAAGATCTCACAAACTGTTCGTTTTTTGTTTTATTTATTTTACAAATCTGCTGTTTAGTTTAGCTTAGTTTTGTAAAAAGTGTTGTAGAGCAGCCCAAAAAATATGTTTACAATTGATAGCAAATTTTTGCTATTTAGTGCAAATTAGATCGTGAATTTTGCTTTTATACATACGAGTATAAAACTCTTTATTTCTTAATTTCATGTAAAAAATACCTAGTATTAATTTCGCTAAGAAAAGTCCTAACTTATTTTTCATTAAATTGAATAACTACCTGTACATAAGGAAAAAATTACCTTTCGTGAACTCACGCCAAACACACATTCACGAGGCTGAAAGTGCAAGGGCCATTTTAGTATTCTTTTAGTAAAATATCATTTTAATATGAAGTTAACTGTTTGATGAGATTTTGTGAAAACATAAAAATAAAGTTTTATAAAAAGACAAATATTAGCCGTCGCACAGTGGGAGATCGTGTCCATAAATAGAAAAAAGTAAAATTTTTGATATTGTAAAAAATTTTTTTACTAATCGACAGTTCATACATCAGAAATATGTGACCTCGTTCAAGGCTGGCCAACATATCTTTGCTCCATATAGAAGTATAGGTCTGATGACCCCTGTATACAGCCAGTGAACGATATTGGGGGAAAACCCCCATCTTGTCCCTGTAGGTTTTAAACAAGTGTACAGCGCAACTGTCACTTTCTTCGTACGCTCAGAAATATTAAGTTTCCAGCTAAGCTTACTATCAAGAATGAGTCCTAGATATTTTGCATTTTCCGATAAGGACAATGCAGACCTATTTAGCATGATTGGTGTGAGAGACGGATTTCTATGTTTCCTTGTGAAAAATACTAGTTCTGTTTTGGCTGGACTTACTACAAGACCACTGGGTTCGGCCCATAGCTCGAGTTTGCAAAGAGCTCTTTGCATAACGTCACGTAGTGTAGTGGGAAATTTGCCTCTGACTGCGATTCCTAGGTCCTCGGCGTAGAGAGGGAGGGCTGCAACTACACAGCCAATACACAGCCCTCCCTCTCATCAGTTTATTTTTAATATTTTTATATTTTTAATATTTAATAATAGACTCTACGTTTATTTTTAATATTTTTAAAAAATTCGAATGGAACGTGTCTGTTTGCGGATTTGATCCAAACTTATAAATATTTCATATTTAACTCTATATAGTACTCATACCAAATTTCAAAACTGTAGGTTTATTTTTACTATTTATGGCCAAAACTTTTATGAAGTCCTCCCACTTTGCGTCGGTCTGACAGACCAATGAGCAAGTGTACGAAAGTTAAATTAAATTAGGCAAAGTATGGCCTCAGTTGATTAAAATCGCAGAAGCGAAAATAAGTCTGTGTGGTCAGCTTTAAAATATGTGATCCCATGACAATTTCCCATAATAATTTCCCATAATACAACAAATGCATTTTGAACCAAAGTCCATTGTATAAAAAGATATTGAACAAAACTAACACTCATACGGACGATATAAAGACACTACAAAGTAATAAGCTGTGATTCTGTCTGAGTTAACATATAAAACTACAGTAAAAAAGTTATAAATTTTCCTTAGTTTTTCCCAATCAACCTCAATTTCGTATTTAATAGAATAAAGTTGTAGCCCATTGTATAAATTTCGTTTAAGGTACTACAAAAAACATTAAATCAAATAACCAAAAAAGGATTGTCTTTCATAAAGGCTATAAAAGCCAGCTGCTTGTATATCATCATTGAGCTATCCTATTCATATGGAAATTATACCAAATACTGACGTTAGTGTAATATATTTGGAAAAATATTGTAAAAAATTTTGAAAGTAAGTCAATTGCCAGAAGGCAAACAGTGTGTAACAGGATTTAAAACACATTAGATGGAATTTGAAAACACCAACATGGTGAAAGAAATATAAGGAGATAAAGAATCAGGATAATCGAAGAAAGTCGTTGGAATAAATGGCGTCAAAATGACACTTAATAGAGAATAAAAATAAATGGCTTATTTTGGGATAAAAAAAAACTGTCTTATCTGTACAATAACAGTAAATATTATTTGACAACAAAAGATAAACGTGCCAGCCGCATTTTTTTTCATGTAAGCTCTGCGTAAGCTTTTCAGAGCAAAAAAGTTTCTCACGGAAGTTGTTTAGAAAATTTCCAATGACCCGCAGTATCGATGCTATATTAAACATAATTACCCGCTTTGGTCCCAACTTACACTTGTTTCCGTAACTCATAAAAATCTACCTAGCCACAACAAACCGACCGCTGCATATCCGCCTGATATAATACCAACATATTTACTCTTCAGCTGCTTATATTTGACCATATCATCGAAATTAGTAGGCAATCCGCGTGCCGTATTTGTGTCTACTGACTCCCACGCCCCAACGTTGTCTGAGTCACTTTCAGCCCGCATTGCATTTAAATGAAAACATCATTTAAGAAAAAGGAAATATTTATTTTAGAAATTCGGTATTTTAGGAAATCTCATCACGTTCGGCGTAAAAGCCGAATTTTGTCACCAGCTGACAAACCTTTAACAGACATTCAGCTTGTCTTCAGCAGCGGCAATTATGGCTTAAAATATTTTGAGCCAGGGATAAGAGGAAATTCCATGCGGTAGCAAATTGACTGTTGTGGAATTTTAAAGTGTTGGATATCGTTCGGAGACAAAATATATGAAAATCTACATAATTTATTAAATTGATTGATGATATTAGAATTGTTTTACTCTTTAATCTCTATTAAGCTGAATTCTTAAACCTTTATAACTTGATATAACGTGAGATTTGAGTGAAGTCGGGAATTTGACAAATTCTAAAACAGAATTCAAAAAAAAATTTATAGACTTTCTTGTTTGAAATATCTGCCTGGAGGCCTAGCTTGAATATGCCCCCTTGAAATAGCACCTTTTTATAAATATTTAAAAAATATGCAAAACTCCTTTCAGACCCCATTAGTCTTAACATAATTTGATCCCTTAATTTTGTTATGCTCTGAACCTTTAGGAAACATTAATGTTTTAATCTTCGGGCCATATCGAATCATAATAAAAAAACTCACTCTTAAGGTTGAATAAATATTTACAAAAGATGAAAGGATGCACTTGCTGTGACAACAACAAAGACACATTCAACATGATACAGCTTTATTGTAGAAAACGCAGATAAACTATCTTACAAATGCGAAAAAAAAATCTCAACAAATAACTGCATCAGCGCGCATTTGGCTAAGCTGCATGACTACGCGTGGCAACCACCACCATCGCAGCATGCTCCATATTAATCATTACGAAGTGTAAAAATTGGAAGTTATGCACTTTTCCTAAGGCATACACATACATGTAGTACATCCAGAGTACTACATACAAATCGTAGCTTACATAAACTCAACTCAACTGCTGTTGTTCGATAATATTTGGATTAGTTCAAGTCAATTGCTCGCATTTCTAACACTTGGCGCAACTAGATAAATAAATGAAAATATTGTAAATGGGTTGATAAAACGGTTTAAAGAGGGTCGTGATATACGAAAGCGTAATCAAAAGCGTTCACACATTCGTTGAGAGCGATCCAAAGCGATGCACGAGTTGCAATGAAACGCATCTAATGGACGCCACGTGCAAAAACAGCACGTGGTCCAAAAAGCTACACGATGTTTGATAGAAAATGTCAAACGTTTGGGTTGCATGGAGTAACAAAAGAGTTGTACAATATAGTGGTTACAAAGGGATAATAACATGCAATGGCAGGCCCAGAGAGTGACAAATTCTGGGCCAGTCTTACAACGGCCCTCACATTTTTTGAACATAAAAAAATGTATTCGTATATTAGCCAAGCTCGTAGCCAAAGTGGGTTTTTTGGGGTTCAGACCCCTCAAAAGAGTACAAAGGATACAAATAAAATTAGCCAATCCAAATATGTCCAATCGAAATAGTTTTAAAAGCAATCTCTCGAGTGTCTTGTAATGTTTTTGTTTAACTTTTTGTGTTTTAAAGAAAAGGACCTGCCTCAAATTCTTTGCCGGCGCTTAATAACGCCACTGGCTCTAAATATTTAATATTTTCTTTTTTAATTCTCAGCCGGCATAAAAATGCACTTAGGCTTGAAATATTATTTTTATTCAGCCGGCATAAAAATGCACTTAGGCTTAAAATAAAAAGATGAAGCTGATTTGAAGCTTGCAGAATTAATAATCTTTATTTTCCAATTTCTGGTGCTTATAAAGCCAAACAACGGTATTTTGTTAATATCGAAAAGTGCGTAATTCTTAACATAAAAAGTGCGTGAGTGAAAAATAAATATAAACTTAATGCGTAAGTGCGTAATGCAAAATAAATATATAACTAAATATATAAACATTGAAAGTGCGCGAGTGAAAGAAATATAACATTAGCTTAGTGCGAAAGTGCGTCATGTAAATCTATTATATAACCACGGGGCATTGTGCGTGGTGAATAATAACAAACATAAATACAGTGCAACCAAATAGTTTGTGTACGTTTGGTTGCTTAACTCGGTGCGCACTACACCCCCATCCTTAAGATAAAAACTATTTGAAAAAGGAAAATAATTTTTTAAAATTATACAATTCAAGCTTTCTTATTGTATTATAATTATTTAATCTTAAAATAAAATATTTGTTTCATGCATTTCAAATATTCTTATTAACTATAACAGATTTTTTTTTATATTTTATTCCACAAATGGTTTCAAAATAGATATATGATTTATGTTATTAAAAATTATACAAATTCAATTTGTTTATGAAATTTATACAATGCAATTATTTTAATTAATAAATTTTTACTTTAATTGAAAAATTTGAATTAAATCCATCTTTTTAGTAAATTATTATGGTATTCTTTGATTTTACCATCTACATCAACTTTAGAATTTACCCCATTTTTATCAACTATAATATATGGACCATGATATGGTGGTTGGTTTTTCTTTCTTTTTATTTTCTTTATCATTACTTTTTCACCAATTTTTATATTTAATGGTGCAGAAGTGACATTATTTTGAATTCGTTTAATCTTTGCTATATTTATCAATTCTTTCGTTTTTTCTAATGAGTTTTTTAATCTTACTTTCAATTCTTGCGCATAATTATCTGTGTTGTAACATTTTGAATTATCCAGTTTATCATTTGGTAGGTTTGCTAATTTGCCAAATATAAGTTCAAAAGGAGTGTAATTAGTGTCAACATGAGGTGTTGTATTGCAAGCAAATGTGAAGTATGGGATCCAATGGTTCCATTCATCATCTTTGCAAAAATTTAATAAAAATTCGTTCAATACTCTGTGGTTTCTTTCTATTGAACCTAAAGTCTCATGATGATAAGGCGTGCTAAATATTTGTTTAATGTTAAGCTGTTTGCAGATTTCCGACATCAATTCATTGGTAAATTCAGTACCCCTATCTGATTTAAGAACTTTAAAATGACCATAGATTAAAATAACATTTTCTATTAAGGATTTGGCTACAGTCTTTGCGTCTTTGGTCTCCATTGGACAAGCAATGACATATTTCGTTAACTCACATTGCATAGTTAATATATAACGTAAATTATTTGATAATCGCAAAGGCCCTACAGTATCTATTGATATTGTTTCAAAACTAGTTCCTGGTGTGTCTGTCAAAGTTAATTCTTCTTTTGTATGTCTGGTTTGTTTGTTGATTTTACATTGTTCACAATTTAATATATATTTCTTTATCATTTTGTTCATGTTTTTCCAAATGTATTTTTGTTTCATTTTTAAATTGGTTTTTCTAATGCCCATGTGTCCTCCATGAGCCGAATTATGATATTCTTCAATTAATTTATTTTGTATATCTTTATCAATTATTCTTGTTGGTTCAGTGTATATTAAAATTTTTAAATTTTCATTATTTTTTCTTTGTAAATTATTAAACATCTCGATGGATTGCACTCCCAGTTTCTATCAGTTACGAACCTTACTTTTATCATTTTGTTTATATCCGATTTGGATGTGCACTCCCAAGCAAAAAGTTGATCAGACTTCTTGTTAGTAATGTCACTTGTTTTGTCTGAATTTGTGTTTTGTGTATGTTTATTTGTAACCATACTTCTTGTTATAGCCAGTATTTTGTTATCATCATTTGCAGGTATTTTACTATTTGCAATGAAAACTCCATTATTAATTTACTTATTGAGGACTTTACTATCCTTATCAACCCTAATATTTATGGGTATCACTGCTTCTGATCGAGCAGGTACTGTAAAATTTTTATAATTTAAAATTATTGGTAATGTTAGTTCTTCTTCATTTATTAAAAATGTTATTGTGTACGTTTCAAAATCTATTTTAGACATATACTTTCTCAACATGTCACGCCCTATTATGCCATCTGTTAATATTGGAAATTCATTTTCTACTATGTGGAAATTGTGTGTTATTTCCTCCGTTTCAATTAAAAAATTTAAATATGATGTGCCTATGCACTCTATTCTTTCATTTGTTATACCAGTTATTGTTGAAATATTTCTTGTTTCTATTTTATTCACGCTTCTTTTCTTGCAGATAGAAATATCTGCTCCCGTGTCTATTAGGAATTTCAGATTCTCATTAGTATTTTTGCACTTTAATATAATAAAATTGGTTAAATTTTTAGTAAGTTGTAGGATCAGTTTTCGCCTCTGTGGGTAACAATTCCTGCTACCCGGCCATATCCGTTTCCCTGCGCATTGTTGCTGTTTCTAAAATTTGTATTTCCATTGAAATTATTATTTCTGTTATTATTGTTTATAAAATTATGATTATTATTTCCGTTTTCACGGTGAAAATTATTGTTATTTTGAAAATTTTTGCTTCTGTAATTGTTATTTTGATTGTTGTTTTGAAAATTATTATTGTTTCTGTAATTATTATTTGAAAAATTTTGATTTTTGAAATTTAAAATATTGTTTCTATCTGTTGAAAGATTTTGCTCAATATTCAAGCATCTTTCAGTTGCTTCATTAAAAGATTTTGGCGGATTCACCTGTAAAATAGTTTTATATTCTGTCCTGACACCTTTTGAAAAAATGTTAAGTGCCATACTTTCGTTGACCTTATATATTGCATCTTTTGTCTCTTGACTGGGTTTCTCTAAGCTTTGTAGCTCTAAATTGCTTAATTGCTCTGCTAATTCTGTTATTTTTTCTCTATATTCGGAAATTGTTAGATTATTCTGTGATATAGAACTAAATTCATTTAGCATTTGCTGTACTGTTTTTGGATTGGGATAAGATTTCACCAATAAAGATTTTAATTCAATCAACGTCGAAGGTCTGTTCAAACGTTCAAGTATACTTCTAACTTGGGTTGTTAATTTAAAATTGTATACATACTTAATAAAAATGGCCTTATCTTCATCTTTTATTAAATCATGAAGCAATTCTGCTTTCACTATAAAATCATCTAATTCTTCATAAATTCCTTTAAAAACTGGTAGGTTTTTACCTACTACATTTATGTCAAAGTTTGACATTTTTGGCAAATTAGTTTCTTTCTCCCAAACCGATGATAAATCCAAATTTATTTTATCTTCCTTTCGTGTTATTAAATTTTTTATGAATTCATGTAATTCATAATAAATTTTATTAAATTCTAATATAAAATGTTTGCAATCTTCTAAAGTTTCATATTTGACTATTTCGTTTTTCAAATTTTCAATTTTTTGTAATTTAGCTTTTTTTATATTCTTCAGTATAAATTCGATTTTTACTTTTCCTTAAATTTTTCTTTAATTTTCCAAGGTGCGCACTACAGTCTTAAAAAAATATTTTAGAGAACCAAAAGTATACCTTATTATATATATTATTTATTTATTTATTTAAGTAATCATAAGTACCATAAGAGCTATGCTCTTTTATAGTACAACATAAATGCAAAACTGTAATTAATTTACTTTTAATTTAACTAACATTAAAATTAATATTTAAATTAAAATGAAAAATAAAAACTAAAAATTTGAAATTAAACTTATAAATTAAAAATTAAGAATAATAACAACAGTTTAAAACAGAATCAAAAATAATGACCTTCATTTTTAAACAATATTGGCCTTATCTTATTTTTTATTTTAAAAAATATTATAAAAAATTATTATAAAAAATAAAAAGAATAAAAATTAAGTAAAGATTGAAAAAAGTTTCTGAAACAAAAAATAGATAACACAACCACAAAAAGCACTCCACAACCTAATGGCGTTAATGAAAAACAAGTGGGAAGAGTTTAATGAGTTGTGCCTCGGAAATATCAGAACATGGTTTCTACTAGACATACAAAACTGAAGTTTTTCATGCATATAGCAAGAAGTTTTCCCATGGATTAGTTTGTGCAGGTAAATACAGTTTCTAGCATTTAG
Source organism: Dichetophora obliterata (assembly GCA_963920525.1). Classification (NCBI taxonomy): domain Eukaryota; kingdom Metazoa; phylum Arthropoda; class Insecta; order Diptera; family Sciomyzidae; genus Dichetophora; species Dichetophora obliterata. The sequence continues at coordinate 216,366,782 of OY986436.1, read as the reverse complement.
GTAAGCAGTTTTGTCGCATCCAAGTATTGCATTTCGGAAACGAGACAAACGATCATATTTACGGAGAGCATACACAAAGCGCGAGGCGTAATCAAATGCAATTTGAATTTTTAACTGGGAAGATGCACCAAGTTTAATATAAACTATGTCTGAATAATAAATGATTGGTAAAATTAGCCGTATGAGTAATCTACGCTTAGTTTACTCTTACATATAGGTAGAACATACGATTTGGCCGCGTTTAGTTGAAGGCCCACATTTGGCCCACTCAATGACGCTACTGAAATCCTCATTTAACCTACAACACAGATCATCAAGAAGTCTAGTTCGTCGCGAAGGATAAAACTTTACATCATTCGCATAAGCATAAACTAATGCATTCCTGCATACACTAAAGATGTTCTTTATAAAAATTGAAAATAACAGAGGACCTAGTATAGAGCCTTGTGGAACACCACTTACTACTATTTTGTATGACGAGGATACCTGACCAATAGGGCGTATCGAAAAATTTAGATCGTATTCTAAGAGGTCTTTAAAGTTGCATGGGGTGGTCAAGATCTACCAAATAAAATTTTAGGAAAAAATAAGGGTGTCTTCCTCTACAGCAAGGACAAAGTTGTTTTTTAAGAAAAACTGTAAAAATCATGATCTCAAAATGCTTTGATTTTTCTAATAAAACCTACATATGTCTTAAAGTAAAAGTAATATAGACTTTAACTAACAATATTCTGCCAAACACGATGCCACTCTCGGTTTTTACCCAAAAGGTCCTATGTGAAGAATATTCGAATCTAAGGGTACATTTGAGGTAGCATAGAACTTTTGATTGCTATCATATTGTCTAAATTTTGGTGATTTTGATTATTGTGTTGACGTTTTCCTTAAATTTGGCGAATTTATAATTTGCATATTTTTTGAATATGCATTTTCTTGCTTTTGAGAAATATATACTCGAATGCAATTTCTTAACTTTTTCAAAAAAATGAATATGTATAAGGTTTTGTATCTCGGGCACCAGAAGTGGCACCTAAGATAGTTTTCTTAATTTAGATTCTTCAAATATTTCAGAACAGCACCCTGTCTAAGAGTACAATACCACGATTTTTTTTCTGTTTCTGTTTTTAAAAAAAATTTCCTTCCTAGTATGAATTTTATTATTTTGTTAAAACACCTCAACTCAGCATTCACAAAAATGTTTCATCTTCGTTACCACTTCTGGTGACCGAGATATAGAACCTCTCCAATATTCATTTTTTTGAAAAAGTTAAGAAATTGCATTCAAGTATACATTTCCACAAAACAAGAATATGCATATGCGAAAAATATGCAAATTATTAATTCGACATATTTAATGAAAGAGGTAACTCTGTAATTAATATCACTAAAATTTAGTCAATCAGAAAACAATTAAAACCTCTGTGCTATCTCGAGTGTACCTTTAGATTCGAATATTCTTCACACAGAACACTGTGGGTCAAAACCAAGAGTGACATCGTGTTTGTCAAAATATTGTTACATTTTTTAAGTCGGTGAACACGATGCCGCAAAATCTACTTGACCGATCGTTTTGAAAGTTTTTACACTTTTTCTACTCATAAATCCACAGGTAATGTTTTTTATTTTTTTTGTTCCTATTTTAAAATAATAAAATTACCTCAATTTTTCAGCGAAAATCACGTTTTTGACTTAAAAAAACCATTTTAAAAAAAAACTCTTCGGTATTACCTCGGAAAACGTATTACCTTTTTTACTAATTTTTAATTTTTTTTTCAGATGATCCGCTAACCTCCAATCGTGTTCACCGCAAAACAACTTTTTTCGAGGCGCCTCCGGGGAATCGCAGCCACGGATTTATTTGTCGATAATTTTTAATTTTTTTTTTTTCCATATATACTTAAGAAGTCAAACAATAGCATGTATATGAAATAAATACACCAACATTAATCATGTCTCTAAAAAAAATCATGAAAACATGCCTTTTTCGGCTTTAAGACAGTAACATCCCCTTAAAACACTAGCTTCTAGCGAAGCAAAAAGACTCGTTTCATTACTATGGTGCATTTCAACAAACTGTCGAACACCAATGAATATTGAAATAAATAAGAAGCAACTACAACAGATGGCAACCTTGGTAGAGTTGATGGCGGTGATCTACAGGGTTGTCCATATTCGAAGCGCCCATTTTATTTTTAAATAAATCAAAGAAACCACAATTTTTTGTCTGTTCGTCATGAATATCATTGTACTGGGTTCAAGTAAATTTGCTTACATCATTTCTTAAATATGATATCTCGTAAATGGTCGCCATTGGCCTCTACGACATATTGTGCCCGTTTTGCAGCATTTTCCATGGTTTTCTTCAACATTTCGATGGGAATGGCGGTTATTTATTGACGGATGTTGGTTTTCAGCTCTTCTAGGGTCTTTGGCTTGTTGACGTAAACCTTTGAAACGGAACGGTAAACAAACAAAATTGCCGTATTTATGCCACTGAAAATCCACAAGTGATTCAAGAGGTATCTCTTCACGATGCAAAAGTCACTGTTTGGTGCGGCGTTTGTGCTAAAATGCTCATTGGGCGTTCTTTTTCGAAGATGATAATGGCCACAGAGTTACTATCAATCAGGAGCGTTATCGCGATATGATAAACAATTTTTTCATGCCAATCGTTCGTCGAAAGCGTATCAGGCACTACTGGTTTCAACAAGAAGGCGCGCCACCACACACAAGCCGCACTACAATCGATTTTTTGAAGCAATTGTTCCCTGGCCGTTTGATGTCAAAAAATGGTGATTTCGATTGGCCGCCAAGATCACCAGATTTAACGCCTCCAGACTTCTTTTTGTGGGGTTATTTGAAATCAAAGGTTTACGTCAACAAGCCAAAGACCCTAGAAGAGCTGAAAACCAACATCCGTCAAGAAATAACCGCCATTCCCATCGAAATGTTGAAGAAAACCATGGAAAATGATGCAAAACGGGCACAATATGTCGTAGAGGCCAATGGCGACCATTTACGAGATATCATATTCAAGAAATGATGTAAGCAAATTTACTTGAACCCAGTTAAATGATATTCATGACGAACAGACAAAAAATTGTGGTTTCTTTGATTTATTAAATAATAAAATGGGCGCTTCGAATATGGGCAACCCTTTTGGTGCTTTTCGTTAACGAAACTACCTCAATATTTCGATATTGGGTTCTTGCTTGATAAATACCGACGTTTCTGCATTGCATCTTGCACGAATTTGGAACATTTATATGAAATTTTCGTCAATGAAATGTTTGGCAAAATCAGCATGTTTCGTCAAGGATCAAGAAAAATCGTACATGATTCATTTGAGATTTCTTCAAGACTGTAGTAGTAGTAGTAGTAGTAGTAGTAGTAGTAGTAGAAGTAGTAGTAGTAGTAGTAGTAGTAGTAGTAGTAGTAGTAGTAGTAGTAGTAGAAAGTATTTGTGCTTATAACATGTGTTAAATTTTACTTTCATTTACGTTTTAGTTGAAAAAATTAAAAATTACTTTAAAAGTTGTGGGAAAATTACAATTCTAATGAATTTTCAACAAATTATAACTACTATAATAGTCGTAAACTTACACTTATTTTTTAAAGTGTATAAATATCCTACTGCTTTAAAATGTCATATGATTACGTAGCCAATTTGAACGTTCCATTGGTTCTATATAATTCAAATGAATGAATTTCAAATGTGTGAAATCATATGCGACTTTAAACAGTGAATTACTCACAGCTTAATCACTCAAAGACTACTGAAGTGGAAATGTAGCGATTTCCAAAACAGGCTGTATAGTCTGCTGTGTGATTAACTCTACACAGAGTTGTTGTTGTTGTTTTTGCCTTCTTCAGAACTTACTTGATCTAAAGCTCGCAATTAAATTCATGTAATAATTTAGTTTTTTTTCACATTTTGTAATTTTTGATAATTTTTAACATAATTTTTTTCGTGTAGATGCGCCTTTTACAAATCATTCCTTCTGTAAAAGGCTCATATGAGTCCTTAATCACGGTAAAAGTGGGTAAAATGAGTTTGTTTTATAGTTTATCTACCAACTTTAACTTTTGGTTCGTATTTCTTTTATTTTAAAACTTTACTTTTAATAAAAGCCTTTTTCGCATTTTATAAGTTTGATAATTTTTGTTGTTTTTTTTTCGATAAAATGATTTGCCCTCGTACGCAAAGTTGTTATTTCAGGCGTATATACCTTAGTTGTTCTACTTTCTTTACAAAGCAGTTGGGGCACCACCGCCAACTTTTTTTTGGGTTATGACCTTTTTGAAACTGGCCATAGTGCCAAATCCAATTTAAAATTTTTGATTATGTCCCGTCACCAATTACAGTAGTAATTGTTTCATTTATTTTGCTGATAGTTTCATTTTGTGTTAAACCTTTTTTTTTTGGGGCTAATTTCATTTTTATTTTCAAATACATTAAGGCTTATTTAATTTTTTCGTTGGGTGCTACTTCATATTCCATTTGGGTATTATTTCATTGCATTTGGGCTTTATTTTATTTTAGTCATTTGGGGTTTATTTAATTTTCGTTAGGCTTATTTCATTGGATGTTATTTCATTTCAGGGTTATTTCATTTAAAGGTTATATCGTGGTGACATAAAATTAGCCTTCTTACTACTTTTAGCTCTTAAGAAAATCCAATATTTTTTAAACATTTTTTAATTTCACCTTATTCCTTAGAAACCGACATAATCTCAAATGGCCGATTCTTTGAAAAAACAACTTTTTTGGTAAATATCCAACTGGGTCCACCTTAATATAGAAGTGGAATAATGGAGTCATTTTTTTATTCTCATAAAAAAGCATAGCATGATTACAACTGTTTGAAGATTAGTAGGTTAACAGAATTGATGCAATAGTCGACTTTGTAAAAATTATCAACAAAACAATATACATACATGCATATAACATTCATGTATAAATTTACTTGTTACTGCAATTGATTAAGGGCAGCTTAACTTAAATTTTTTTTAGATAACTTGCGCTAGCTATGCGGCTGATAAGGGTGCTCTACTAACCCAGAAATCGTTTCTGACGTTAGGTTTAAAATATTTTTAAGTTTTGTCTGCAATATTCAGTTGTTGTAAGTCATTACACGAACAAGCAGGTCTTTTCGCTTCAAAATTACATTTTTAGAATTGTGAATTTTAGCTACAAAATGAACAAAGCTGCACTCTTTCGACGCGTGAACAACCAAACGCGCCGTGACGCAAAACTAATACTAAACCAGTACGCAGAAGGTATGCAATGGTGCAAATATGGAGGTGATACTCTTCTAGATATTGGCACCGGTCCGGGTGATGTACTCATGGATTTTATCTATCCGCTTATGCCATCAAATTTTAAAGAAATTGTTGGCACGGACATATCGGAGAAGATGCTGAGCTACGCTCGCAAATGCTATGTCGAGTTCAAGCGTGTGAAGTTCGAAGTTTTAGATATTGGCGCTGACGAATTGCCAAATCATATGATTGGACGTTTTGATCATGTAACTTCATTTTATTGCCTTCACTGGATTCAGAATTTGAGGTAAGCCAGACAACTATGATGCTGTGCGATTAGAAATGTGTAACTCTTTGAACATTTAAGCAAAGCATTGGAAAACATTAAACAACTTCTACGCAGCAATAGTGGAGATTGCCTACTAGTTTTTTTAGCCAAATGTAACGTCTCCGATGTGTATAAAGTGATGGTGAAGATGCCAAAATGGTCCGTACATTTACAGGATTGCTTAAAATCTACCTCATCACTGCATGATAGTGCAGATCCGGCTGCTGAATTTATTCAATTGCTGCAGCAGGCAGGTTTTGTGGACTATCAGGTCGATATTCGAAACGATTTCTTCATGTACGATAGTCAGCGGTTTCGTGGTTAGCTAACATTTTTTTTTTTTTTTGAAATGCCGATAAGCTTTTTTTACAAATATAATCGCTCATTTAAGGTCTCATCAGATCGATTTGCCCTTCTTTTGAACATATTCCTGTCGCATTGCAAGAAGATTTTCTCGATGATTTCACCAACATCGCTGCGAGCATGAATTTGCGACAGGCTATAAAAAATTCCGATGACTACGAATATACTTGTAAGTATACCCTTCTGATTGCTTACGCCCGCAAGCCAGATAGTATCAAGTAAAATGTGAACTAATTGTTGCTATTCGGAGGAAGTATAAAAAGTCGAAAAAAGATTTCAACTAAATTTAAATGAAGTTTGTTTCTATTATGTTTTTTATTCATAGTAACCAAAGATGGTTACAAATATTGTACGTATGTTTTTTTAAAAATTATTATCTTAAAACAAACCATATAAAGCTAAGAGGCTTATGCAATATATATTATAAGGTTCTAAATTAGCGTTTTTAGAGTTTTATACACAAGAATGTAAAAAAAAGTAACGGTAAACTTATTAAAGTTTCCAAATATAGTTACAACAAAATATTTTTTAGTTAAATAAATTTTGGAATTTTTATTTAGTTATAAGTGGAAATAAATAAAAAAAAAATTGGTCTCGGAACTGTACAAATTTGGTATAGTTTTAAAGCTAATACTTCCATTAAGGTAAGTACAAAATATTTTTGCTTAAAAATTGAAAATGTAGGCACGGCACCATGTAAAACTTGTCTAATTTTGTAGTAATTTGCAAGATAGTGTTCGATTGTTCTTGATACTCGCAGGAAAAATTTTTCTTAACATATATTTTTAATCAAAATAGAAATAAAAAATAGCTTTAAAAGAAAAAACTTGCTAAATTCTTTTTTTTTAGAATTAAATAAAAAAATCAGGGTGCGGAAAAATTCGTTCGTAATCGATTAAAATACGATCTTATCGTTCGTTTTTTGCTGTGTGTGAGAATTTTTCAAACGAAAAATTTAAAAGCAGACGAACGATCGCAATCGAAAAAGGAACGTTTTGCTTGCATCGTTTTTTTTATCACTGATAAGTTTGTGAGTATTGTATTTTTTCGAACGAATTTTTTACACAACAACAAAAAGCAACAAACGTTCGTTTGGAATTATTCATTCAAAACGAGCGTTTGAAGAAAAAATTCACGAACGTTCGTTTGTACGTAGAGTTATTAGACAAAATATAAGTTTGTTGTTGTATTTTTGTACACTTTTTGACATGAAAAGATGAAACCAAAATACATACGTGGACTGAGGAAAAATAATGTTTTAATGCTTTTGAATAAGGTAAATAAACTTGATAAGCCCAATCAAATGAAAAAAGATGGTTTGTTATATGATTAGATTGCATGATAGGTACAGTACAATGGGTGATAAATGTAATGGATATGGTATAGTGATATGGTTTGAAGATAACGATATAATGGAGAATGGTATGATGGTAATTTTGTTAGTATTAAGAAAAGTAAAATCGCGGAAAAGTTAACTCGCACAAAAGCTAATCATCGTCAAACAATTCAATTAACGCCCCTTTATTCGTATTTCTACCACGTAATTGTAGTAATTTAAAGGGTTTTGACTTGTTTTGAGGTATTGTGGTATTTTGCAGTAATTTGAGGCATTTTGTGGTATTTTGAGGTATTTTTTTTTACCCACGCGAGAGATGTTTCTCACAAAATAACATGGGAATTATTACATCCCACAATCGTTGAAAAATACCATAAGTGCTATTTATCGTGATTTTTTGGTAACATAGGAGGTAACGGGCATAACCCCAAGGTACATAAACCCAAATTAAAAATTTTTCCGTTTAAAAAGAGGACATAGTCCAAAAAAGCGTATTTAGTATAAGACGGCTTAATAAGCGGTCATAACACCAAATGGGGATTCAGACTTCTTGGGACTATGTCTGCTTTTGAAAGGTCATAATCTCAAGTGGTTCTAACAATTACTATATCTGTGTCGATATGCAATAACGCCTTAAGTGTGATTTAGAAGTTTAGATAAATCTTGCTTTACATTTTTTAATCGCCATATAAGGTAAATGGAAGTGTCTGTTGTTTTTGTGTCATAACTTTGGCTTTGGTCATGCTAGAAGCTCTAGATTTTGTGTGTTTATAGTGCTATATGTGTAGAACACAGCTACAGCAATAACTCAGATCTGTCGTAAGTCGAGTTAAGCTATTATTGCTTATCGACACAGATATAATGACAAAATTATTCGCTTTTGTGCAGAATGGTGGAGTGGTGATAACAACATCTACAAGGTCAAATCAATTTTTTATGGTGTTTTTTATGATAAACTAATTTGCCCTTGTACGGAAAAATGTTAATTCAACATCGCTCGATGCTACGCATCCGCAACAATTTTTTTTCGGGAACTTATTTTAGGAAACGAACGTTCCTGAATTTTTCTTTGAACGATTAGTTTTATGAAAAATTCAAAACGAACGTTCGTTACTTGTTATTTTTTTGTGAAAAATTCGATCGAAAAAATTTTAAGCTGACAAATTTTTCAAAGATAAAAAATACGACGCCAGCAGAGAGTTCCCCATTCGTTCGTGATAATTTGCGAGAACAATTTTATATGAGGAGAACGATAATTGAGAATAATCATATTTCAAACGTTCTCCGCACCCTGAAAAAAAATCGAATTTTGGTAAATTTTCAAAAAACAAAAAAAAAACGACAAATTTTGGAAATATGGATGGACATTTACTAATACCATGAACATTATTTTTCATCCATTTTTTTAACCTTCATCGGTCCCTTATTTCTAGAAACGAATAGGTAAATTTTATGTGTAAATTTTATGTGCAAATTTTACACACTCTTTTTCAGCAGCAATATTTTCATCTTCTTCTCGTTAAAGGTAATTATTTTCAATCTTCTCATTAAAAGTAATTATTTATTCATTGGTTTATTAAATTAAAAAGAAAATCAAATCGATTCATAGAGTAAAAATTCTATGTACATAAACGTGGATATATGTATGTAGGTATGTACTAGGGAGTCCAATCCCGGAAGCTTTTCTCGATCCCGGGATTATCGGTATTGAAAATCTCAATCCCGGGATCCCGGGATTAGTTCGGGATTGAAAATTTTAAGAAGTAAATAATTTAAAACTTTTTAATACAATTTTTTGTTATATATTACTTGAAACCACAATAATGTAAAATAATTCATTTATAAAGTAACAAAAACAAAAAAAAACACATTAAGGGTATTCACAATAGCGTTGCTTTCAGTATTTTTAAAAAAACCCCGTGGTATTGATACCACACTTTACCGAGCGGTTTTAAAATTTTTTTTTGTTAGACATGAAATCTCTAAAAACCAAAAGTGTGGTCATTTTAAGTAGCGAACGTGGTTTTTAAAGTTCCATATGTAACTGACCGGTTGCCAGTTATTTTCTAATAGTAAAAATAGAAAACAGAAGCTCAAAATGCAAGTTAAACATTTTTATGCCATATATTATCTTAAAACAAACCATAAGATATATAAAATTGGATATTAAATTTATTTGCATAGTAAAAAAAGCTATAGTATTAGGTTCCCAACCACAAATTCTTTTTTAAAGGCTGCTCATAATTGTGATTTTCAACTATGTCAAAAAAAAAACAATACAACTATACCACACAATTGTGAATACCCTTAGTGTTAATAAACACACAAAACTTAATTTATATTAATGACTAGCAAATTGTATTAATGTAACCCTTTCAGTGGATTTCCCCAATATATTGGACACATCAGAAAGTAATTTTTATATGTATTTATTTGGCAAAGCTTTTGTTTAAATCAAATCGTTTGGTTCTATGAAAATAAGATGAACCAACATGATATAAATAAATTTAGAGAGATATTTGACAATTATGTTAGTTGTATTTTCGATTTTGTGCCGAAAAAGAGCAAAAAGTTTTTTCTCCCTATTTTATAAGAAAAAATGAACCGAACAAAATTTAAATTTATGTTTTTTTATCTTTTTTGACGATAGGAATATTAAGAGGGTTTAGGAAACAAAGAACAAAAGGGTTGATAAACCTTTATGGGATTAAAAAAAAACTTTGTGCCGGACAGGAGCAAAATAATTTTTTCTTTGAACAAGCTTGCAAAACGTAAGTAGCGCAGGTTAAAATCAAAGGTACGTTTTTTTTTCATCTTTTAAGGACCTAAATGATAGCAATATTACCTCAAAAAAATATTTTGTTCTCAGTTGAGCCTAGCCATTGAAAGGGTTAAATAACAAAAAATATAAAAAAAGACAGAACAGTTTAAGGTATTACTATATAAATGTTACACTTTTTTTTTGTACACCGTCTTCATGATTTTTTTTGTGTTTAAGGCAAATTAAGGTTGGAAAAGACTTTTAAAATTAAATGTTTTGTTTTAATTATTTTAAAAGTAATACATTAAGCAGATCAACTCATTTTATTTTTTATTGGAGATTTTTTTTCGAATATTATTACAACTATAACCCGCTGATGAGAAGCACCGTTCTGATTCTATTCTAGTTAGAGAAATAGTCGTAAAATAGTCGTAAACAATTTGTAAGTTTCGATCACGATTACCTTCACCATAAAACAAAATTATTTCCTAAGTCAGAATATCTGACAATTTTAAAATACATAGCTGACTTCCCGACGTTGCAAATTCTTCTAAAACTTTGCAAAGTCTTTACTCCAATGATTTACACTCATCGTCCTAACAATTTTCTTTCACCCTCATTAGAGGTTTTTTCTAATTCTATATTCAACTTAAAATTAAATTTTTGCATTTACATGAATATTTGTAATAGAAATTTTTATTTAAAAATCCCGGGATCCAGGAAAGACAATATCGGGATTTAAAGAGGCTTAAATCGTCCGGGATCCCAAGATTGACTTCCCTAGTATGTACGTATGAATACCACTAAACCGATCTTTATCGGTTCACTAAAAAGATCGCTCTTTTTAGTTCAGTTGAGTTTAATAAACTAGTTCGTTCATATAGTTCTTTTAGTTAATTTAGTTCGTTCGCACTTTTAGTTCGTTTCGTGCACTCGTTCATGTTGTTAGTTCGTTAGGTCTTATAGTTCGTTTGGTGTTTTAGATCGTTAGGTATATTAGCTCGTTGTATTTTTTAGTTCAATAGGTCTTTTAGTTTGTTTTATTTGCTCTTTCATGATCAGATCTATAAAATGAAACGAACTATATGACCGAATCAATCATTAACTGCGGTCATAGAAGAAATTTACATAAAAATACTACATATGGGGCATTCTTCACAATATTTGCCACAAAAATTTGTTTTTGTAAAAAAGTTTTTTTTACCGTCCATCAGTGAAAAACTGTATCAGCACGGACTCAAGCCATTGTTGAGTGAAACAAAATTGTTTCTAGTTCATTTCGATCTGACTCGCTGCAAAATCGATTGAACTAAAAGAACTAAAAGAACGAGAATCAACGAACTAGTTCACATAGTTCTTGAGTGCGAATAGTTCAATTGAACTAGTTCGTTCGTGAACTACCCAAGCCTAATATCTTGAGAGCGCTCCTGGGAAGTTTGGTGTCGAGTGGACAAGGGGGCGTTGTACCTCCCTTACAACCCAAATTTACGCTATCGCCCACAAACCATAAAAAATGCTATATATCGAACGGTTTTGATCGTTAAAAACTAAAACTTTGTTTAGATGGCTGCTATCGGCTACTGTACTAAAAATGGGCATGGTCGCACTTTATCTAAGCCTATTTTTTCGAAATCATGTCAGTTACTGAGTTGTACAAATTTTGATAGTGAACTATATACATAAATGTTGCCATACTCACTTTTACCGCCCACAAATCAATGGAACTTACATTGACGGTTTTGATCAAATAAAAATAAAATTTGGTAGTTTAGTTTATATGTTTACTATGGTCGCAATATATCTACACCCACTTTTTCGAAATCATGCTAATTCCTGAAATGCTCACGTTTTGATAGTGAAAATATGTATGTAGGGACAATGGGACAGAGTGGCGATCCCTTCATATATATATATTAGGGCGGGTCAATTTGTATGGACAAATTTTTTGGAGGTCTGGCTCAGCGAAATTCGTAAAATACATGTAATTTCAAGACTTTTTCTCCACTACAGCATATACAAATTTTGAAAAAAACCTGTGCGGACTTTCGTAGATAGATTTTTTTCTCAATTATAAAATATGAATGTATGAAATTTGAAAGAAGTGTATAAAATGTGTATAAAAAAGATTATTTGTGCTGTCATTTCTAAGGTAAATTTGGGCGCTGAATCTGAATCTGGCATTAAAAATACATTAAATCCAACTATCAATAGAAAAAATCGTGATTTTTTATCAAAATATCTTTGATAAAAATCTTTGAAATTTAAATTCCTTATATTTTATTTTTAATATTTTATTTTTAATATTACATTTCAGAATACAAGCTATATCATGGAAACCTCACCGTCATCATCACAACCCGAGCTGGACCGTAAAATAACTTCAATATTGCAGCATGATAAAACTTTATTTGGTGAAGCGAAAGAATTGAACGTTGAACGTCTACCGACGTATGGCGATATTTTGTTACATTATTTTTTCATGCAAGAGCACTATTTCGAAGACAACCCACACATTTCATTCCAATCAATTACTCGTCATGTGGCGGATAAAATTGTTGAAATTTGGAATAATCTTCCAACGCCAATTATTCAGAGAAAATCCATTTGCAACAAATTAGACCGATTCATGGCTCAATATAGAGAAGCATCAAAAACAAATCCAAATCACCCGATGTTCTTGTTGATTTTCGTGGTTTGCTAGGAAATTTGTTTTGGGTTTCAACATGTAATTGCAATTTATTAACAACGGATTGCAGATGTCAAAATACACCACTACCACTATTCATGAAAACATTTTTTGTGGACCAGATGACAGATAGAAATGTCACTATTACTGAATTTCTTCAAACGCTACCACAACCAAGTTTAACAACAGTAACAACTACAGAAGTGACTAGATCAGAGGTGATTTGGCAACCTGAATTATCAATGGGTGCAAGTAGTATGGATTTTGAATTTGAAGAAGGAGTGGCAGCTCCAGGTGCTGTTCGAGGGCCGTATATGCAAAACGTAACCTTATCAAACTTTGCTATGGAATGCGATAGATACGGTATATCAAATAGAGCTGCGGCTGCACTCGCATCTTCACTTTTGAAAGATTTAAGCGTAAAAGATAAAAATGATCAAACGTTAATTATCGATAAAAATAAAGTTCAAAGAGAACGCAATCGTTGTAGGAATGAGGTCTTGAAAAAACGATTAGACACTTCCACGTTATTGGCATTTGCTTTCGATGGCAGAACAGACGAAACATTAGTTACCGAATTTATCAACAATAAAATTCATACACGCAAAATTAAAGAACCGCATACAGTTGTTGTAAGAGAGCCAGATTCCAGATTTTTGGGCCATATTATTGTGGAAGAAGAAACCGCAGAAGCAAAAACGCATAAACTTATTGAATTTTTTGATAAAAACGGCTTGTCATTAGATAATTTGGTAGCTATCTGTTCTGACGGTGAACCTGTTAACACTGGAATTAGAAGTGGTATAATAAGACTTTTCGAACAACATTTACAAAGGCCATTACATTGGAGTGTATGTTTGCTGCATTTCAATGAGTTACCGTTTCGTCATTTATACAATACACTAGAAAAAAGTTTCACGAAAGGGCCAATTACGTCAACAGGACGATTAGCAGCGGTTTTAGGCATTTGCGATACGATACAAGTAAAATACGATTATTTTGAGTAAATAAATTATATAATTTAACGAATTAAAAAAAAATTCTGCTTTTCAGGTTGTCAATAATTTTGAGATAATTTCACTCCAAAATATGCCACCATCATCACCAGATTTTGATGAACGTTCTTTCTCAACAGATGCAAGAAATCTTCTCAAATTAGCAAACGCGATTTCAACTCGCTCAGTATCAATTGATCTAGCAAACATCAAGTTGGGACCAATACATCATGCGAGGTGGTTAACAAAAGCTGCTCGAATTTTACGTACGTACATAACTACGGACAAACCGTCAAAAAACTTGCGAATTTTGGCCACATACGTGATGAAAGTGTACATTCCAATGTACTTCAACGTTAAATATTACAATTCAATGGCATACGGAAGTGTTTTGTTCTTCAAATTTATACAATGGACGAATTATCTGCCACCGAATTTACTTTCCGTTGTTCATAGTGTAATGTCAGCCAATTGCTACTTTGCTAGCTCTGAAAATGTTTTGCTAGCAATGGTTTGTCACAATGTGAAACCTATACGTCAAATGGCAATCGACAAAATAAAACATATCCGAAGTGATCTCGATCGGACAACATTGAGAGAATGCAAAAAACCGAAAATCAATTTTGACTGCACCCACTTTTCCAAAATGATAGATTTGAATGATGATGATATTCTACACGAGCCGCCATACACAAGAGACATTCCATTGCAACATTTGACTGAAGATTATTATGATTCTGATGAGGTTATGATTAACGTCGAAATACCATGCCACATTCAAAGCACCGAACGAAATGTCCAAGAGATGACTAGAGCATCCAAACACGTTACTGAAAAACACAAAAGTGGTTTTATTGCGACATCGATGGAATCGAGAGAAAAAAGGCCCAAAACTGAGAGCAAACGAGACTTGGAGTACTAGAATTGGTACTAAATAGTACTAAATAGTAAACGAGAATTGGAGTAATTTAAATGGGAGATTTGAATTCAGCGCCAAATTTTCCAACATTTTTTTTATTTTTTGATCAAAAATCACGATATTTTGATAAAAAATCACGATTTTTTCTATTGATAGTTGGATTTAATGTATTTTTAATGCCAGATTCAGATTCAGCGCCCAAATTTACCTTAGAAATAACAGCACAAATAATCTTTTTTATACACATTTTATACACTTCTTTCAAATTTCATACATTCATATTTTATAATTGAGAAAAAAATCTATTTACGAAAGTCCGCACAGCTTTTTTTCAGAATTTGTATATGCTGTAGTGGAGAAAAAGTCTTGAAATTACATGTATTTTACGAATTTCGCTGAGCCAGACCACCAAAAAAATTTGACCCGCCCTAATAAATATATATATATTAGGCCGGGTCGATTTGTGGAAAGGCAAAAAAATCGCCTATTGCTTAGTGAAAATCGTATTCTAGGGATCAAAATAAGAAACTTTGCCCTAGCAACTATATCTCTAAAACGAATTCTAATGTTCCAACTTTTGACTTTTGTCCCGTAGGGTCGAATTTTGAAAAATCCCTCTTTGACCCATTAAGAGTGCTCCAATCGAGTCCAAATGTATGACCCAGCCCAACTTACTTTGGAGGGCCGATCCACCCATGCCAGTGGCACACCCCTGGAACCCCCTTGGGGTTTTTTCATGTAAAGTGCCAAAAATGGTGATTATTTTAAATGTTTGTATGGGGAACCCCCAGAGGGGTTCCAGGGGGTGTGTCACTGGCATAGGTGGATCGGCCCTCCAAAGTTAGTGGGGGTCGGTCAAACATTTGGACTCGATTGGGGCACTCTAAATGGGTGAAAGAGGGATTTTTCAAAATTTGACCCTACGGGACAAAAGTCAAAAGTTGGGGCATTAGAATTCGTTTTAGAGGTATAGTTCCTTGGGCAAAGTTTTTTATTTTGATCCCTAGAATACGATTTTCACTGAGCAATGGGCGATTTTTAAATCGACCCGCCCTAATATGTACAAATGTTGCCATGCCTACTTTTTCCGTCCATCTATCTTTATAAAAAAATTAATATATGAATGTGTAAGGACTCCGAAACCGCTGAACCAATTTTTATGAAATTTTCAGGGAAATGGTACAAAGTCTTCAGACTGTTCTTGTGAAGTCTGGTGCTGATTGCAAAAAGGGGCGTGGCACCTCAAATATACCCCAAATTTTCGATACCGACTTGCTTTAAAATAATAGGTCACACAGCATCGGAATTAGGTTTCGTGAAGCTTTAGCAAGTTATAAAACGCATACCAGGAATGGTTTTTGCATTGAAAAAGGGGTGTGGCACCTCCTAAGCAACCCAAATTTGCTATATCGAATAGCTTCGCCATTATAGAGCGCACAGCCTCGGAATTCGGTATTCGACCACAATTTACATGTTTCGTTCCACTCATAACATTTTATGGGCGCATAGGGCAAGGGGGTGTGGTAGTAAAGCGCCAGGTTTCAGCTAGTTAAAAAAAATTAAAAATTGGGAAAATATCGAAGCAAAAATTTACAATAAAGCAGAAGAACTGTGGCATAGGCTCACCAAGATTATGATGTGTAAATTTTACACACAAGAACCTATTAGGAAAATTTTTGCTGTAGGGTAGCAGCGCAAACATAAATTTTGCATACTATTTTTACATTGAGCCAAAATCCTAGCTAAATTTGATGAGCTTATATTAAAGAAAAATCAGCTTGAAGTTGAAAATAGCTTTACACAAAGAACCGATTAAGATTAATTTATAACCCTGAACCTTTATCTTAAAAGGCTATGAAAAGATAAATTCCGCTTTGCTCCGCCTTTTAAAAAAATCCATTTTGAATATACCTCTAAATCAGCATATTGTTTGAGAATTGCTTGAATATAGGTTTAAGAAAGATCAGGCGTGGATTCAGGGGTATTAAGGGGTTCAAACCGCCCCCGAATTTCTCGAAGAATCTGTATTTAAATGTGATGTACTGGTGTTTATTATGTGGACTAAGGGTAAAATAAAAACTTTGATTTTTTTATAATTTTTTTAAATATTCACACCTCTATGCTGCAAACTGTGATATAGCTGTTTCTATTGATAACGGACTGAATTTCGTTCCTGTTTTTGTGTAGGTTTTTTGCGATAGTGCGCTTTTAGCTGTCAGCAGTCATACATACAACCGCAACCTAAAGTCACAAAAACACCGCATTTTTGACTTATTGATATCGTGCTGTTTTTTTTATGTGTAATGTTAAGTCGCCTGCCCACATTTTCCGCAGAAGTTTTTGAAAGAAGTTTACTCTTCGAACGTGTTGTTCCATAATGTTAATTCGAGTCAAAAACATAATTCCTAATTTTAGTGAATTAATATTATGGTATCACTGAATTTTTAAATTGAACTAAAACTCGAAAAATATATTATGTTCATAAAAAATCCAGTTAAATTAGTTGATAAATTAATTCAAAATTAAAAACTCAATTGAACTCTATAA
This sequence comes from Dichetophora obliterata, assembly GCA_963920525.1. Taxonomy (NCBI): domain Eukaryota; kingdom Metazoa; phylum Arthropoda; class Insecta; order Diptera; family Sciomyzidae; genus Dichetophora; species Dichetophora obliterata. Next base: position 216,349,585 of record OY986436.1, on the reverse strand, counting down.
AACCTTCTTTATGTAATGCAAGTCACCAAGATATAACCCTTATATTCAGATTTTTATTAAAATGCATATTTATATCCTAATTTTTATTGTAACTCGGAATATTTTAATATTCATTTCATATTCATATTAAATTAAATGTTTATACTAATACTATTATTATTATTTATTTTCAAATTCATATTTATATTTATATTCACATTCATATTCATATTCTTTTGGAAAAAATTAAGTATTTGAAACTTCTTTCGTAATTACTAGGGATCCCGGACGATTTAAGCCTCTTTAAACCCCGGGATTTTCTTTCCAGGATCCCGGGATATTTAATAAAAAATTTCTATTACAAATCTTCATGAAAATGCAACCATTTCAATTTAAGTTGATATGAAAATAGAATTAGAAAAACCTTTTATTGACGCTGAAAAAAATTGTAAGGACGATGAGTGTGAATCACTGGAGCAAAGACTTTGCAAAGTTTTACAAGAATTTGCTGTATCGGAAAGTCAGCATTGTTTTTAAAAATCTTTTGTTGAGTCTGAAAAAGATTGTTAGGACGATGAGTGTGAATCACTGGAGCTTGCAACATTGGGAAGTCAGCTATGTACATATTTCAGAATTATCAGATATTCTGACTCAGGAAATTATAATGTTATTGTTTTGTGATGATTTCAAGATGATGAAAAACCACATACCATTGGGCTACTGAAAATGAACACACTTTTGGTTTTTAGAGATTTCATGTAAAACAACAAAAAATATAAAAACCACGGGGTGTTTTAACTACACTCAAAAGCAATTGTGAATACCCTTAATGTCTCTTGTTTTGTTTTTGTTGCTTTATAAATAAATTAATGTATATTTTCTAGTTTCAAGTAATAAATAACGAAAAATTATATTAAAAACGTTTTGAATTATTTACTTTTTAAAGTTTTCAATCCCGAACTAGTCCGTGGATTGAGATTTTCAATCCCGATAATCGCGGGATCGACAAAAGCTTCCGAGATTGGACTCCCTAGTAGTAACGTAAATCAGCGGTCGTCAGCGCCTAACTCTTTCCACTCTTTCCACTCTTTTACAACAACTTCAAGATTTTCATGATTGTTGTAATTCGCCGAATCGTTCACAGGCGCAGCTGCACCGCAACAATACAGCGCGTGTGTTTTTGTTTTTTTTTTTTGTCGTTGTTGGTAAATACAGCGCGTGCTTGTTGTTGGTGTTTTTTTACTTGCTGGTAAAAGCAGTGCATGCGACCCCGCAAAATTGTTGCTATACTGAAGGTTTCTTGTTGGTAATTTTGAGTAGTGTTTCGTCGCTACCGCCATGCGTGTTGTTGCTTTTTCTTTATTGAACAACGTTGCCAACGATTTGTTGTAATTGTTCTTGCACTCTCCAAAAAAATTTCTTGGCGATCCCTGACGTAAATCACAGAAAAAAAATTTCGAATGTTGAAAAAAGAATTTATTTCATCCATGTAAATTGACTTTTCAACCCATTGTTTGAGTTTTTTCCAGTCGATATAAATATTATATAATAAGATATAATGATTAAAAAAAATTGTTTTCTTTAAATTTTTTATCGCAAACTTTATTACATTCAATGGTTGAAAAGTGAACTTAAAGATAACTTAAGAAAGTAGTAAATTGACTTTAATAGTTGAATTTTTTTTACATTGCAACTGGGAAATATTATTTATTTCAGCCAAAATATGTTTGAAACTTTCAACATTTAGGTTGAAAAATGTTTTTTTATAGGATTTTAACCTCAAAAATTGCAGTAAGCTTATTAAATTAGATATGAATTATGAACCTTGTGCGACCTTTAAGCAATACCCAGACTTGACGAACTAATAGTCAGTTTTTTAAAAAAAAGTATCATATATGAAAGAGGAAAATTTTAGCAAAATTAAATAAACCGCAGACGCCTGCCAGACGCTGATAACTGAAAACAAATGAACGAAATCATACAAATTGTGAAAGTAAAGCTCATTCATGCAAACCGAGAAATTAACGCAGACACACAAGAATATCAACTTTTTTGGCATACAAATCCTTTCTGAATCCGTGTGTGCGTGCGTGTCTCTGTGTGTGTTTGTGCTTGCATGCACATTAATGGGCTCAGTGCTCTATGATATGCGGATGGAAGGATAAGAGCTTTTATTTGAAAGCTTTCATTTTAAACAAGTTTATGAACTCATACACAAACTTTTTGACAATATTTCAGCTGTTAATAAATATGAGTTTCTAAGTGTGTGTGTGTGTGTTTGTTAGAGGGTTTACCCAACAAAATAACAACAGCAACAATAAAACCAAACATAAAGGATATGATTTAATTCAATATTCCTGATGAAAGCCAAAATTACACAAAATTCCAGCATAAACAAAACAGCAAAAATAGCTGCAGTTTTCAGGGTGTTGGGTTGTGGCTTACAAACGGGACGCATTTCTATAGAGTATACATTACAATGCAACGCAGCAGGATAAGTGTAGATATAAAAGCAGGAATCCTTATAGCCTACCACATGGGAGCAGCTATGGTTGCACATCCTGATTCCCTAACTCGATCTCGTTCTGCTAATTGTATGTATCAACCTCGTCAAGTGCGGAGCCAAGGTATTAAATTTGCTGAAAATTATTAAGTTTTGTCTATTATTACATCAATGCACACAAAATTGCACAAAGGATTTTGAAGAGCAAGTCTAGAGTTGAAGCCTACTGCGACATGTTCATGAAGTTAGCTACGTAACAAAAAACAAAGATGTGCCCGATGTGGCTCATCATGTGGCGCTTTGGTAAACATAATTACTCAATGATATGATTTTTTTTTAATTACGGTTTCATTAATAAACAATCTTCCATTTTCGAAATGTCTCATGTACGCGGAAGACGTAAAAATATTAAGAGTGGTAAATCCTTCGATAACTGCTCACTTATTAAACAGAACTTAGAACAGAATTTTGATATCTTTTGAGCTGAGACAAGAGCGGGAAAATGCGAAATTTTTTCATTTGATATTGGCTGTACTGTTATTTTGAATTCCGCTGTATTTACGATTGAGGTTATGTGTAGTGCCGACTGCATGGAATTTTTAACTAATATTCATCGAGCTGTTCAGTTTTATTAAAACTAACCACTTTAATCAAAATTGTTTTGGATTCAATTTCAAACATTTTTCAAAATTGCAACTTTTTGCTTCTCACAGCTGTCACCACAGCACATAATATTAATGTCAAAATTTTTTTGTTTTCATGTTGGTATTACTAGAGAGCAGAATGCGGAACCGCCGAATTTTACAGGCGTCAATAGTGGCTTGAATATTGGCTTCCAATGCTTCAAGAGATGCTGGTTTGTCGGCATACACCAATGACTTAGGCTGCGTACAGAGTAAACGATGAAGTAGGCAGGCAGGCAGGCAGATTTGCTTACTTGTCTCAGTGCGAGAAAACTCGCTTCATACGATGTCATATAAGCCTGCTCGAAGTGTGCAGAGTGGAAGCAGGCAGGTCCGATCAGATCAGATCAGTTTGTTGCGAGAAATCAGGCTGGCGCAGGTTTCTCGCAACTGAATTTGTTTGTTTTTTTGTTGTTTTTTGTAATTTTTCAAGGAAACTGCGTTTTTTTTATTATCTTTAGAAAACAAGACTAATTACAACAAAAACATTCAACAACAACAACGCGTTGAACGAAACAAGCATCAACAGCAGCGACCGCGCACATGTTTATATGAGTGTGAGGGTTGTTTTTGGTGGGTATTGACAAATTTGGTTAACGTCGATTAAGATTGTGTTGTTGTTGGTGATAAGTTGTGCACGCGAAAATGATAGATGGATAGAATGGGCAATTGTTGGACGTGTAAGAAACAAAAGAAATACATATAAAATAATAAAAAATTAAATTGCTTGGTTTTGTATTTTTTTTTTAATATTTTAAACAGTAAAACTAGGGTTTAATATGTTGGCAACCCTCAAATTCCAAAATTTTTGTAATACAAAAATTAAAAATATTTAAAAAGCATTTATTTTAAAGTCATTTCAAATGAGATATAACGTTTTTATGATTTACCTACACACTGAAAAAGTTTGCATAGTAAAATCGTTGTGATGCATAGTTGATTTCATTTTACATGATTTCATATTTCATGGTGGCAGCAACGTGAAAATCATTAAGGGTTTTCATGCAAATGGGCAATACCCTTATAAATGGTATAAACCTCATAAGTTTATCAGCCTTATAAATGAACTGTCAAAATTCGTATGAAAAAGCTTTTGCACAAACCAGATAAATTTGCTCTTCGATTTAGGTGAGCAAACGAGGTGGCAAACTTATATGATCAATCAGCTGTTTTCTTTTTTGAAGGAAAAGTTATAATTTGAGCAAAACTAATAAAGATTTAATTCTAAAAATTTCAGAAAACAAGAAAACAATCCGCAAAGCGTCCCCGTTTAAATGGAACGCATCGCTGGCAGATCGCACAGCTGACTTATATGCTGCAAATGCACAATCGACTTTAAGGGCTGTTCATACAACCTGTCTGATAAAAATAACTAATTGCCCAAATTAGAAGCCTGCCACTTTGCATGAAAACCCTTATTATGATTTTCTGTAAAATCATTGTTGAATCATTTAAAAAAAAAACACGCAAGCATACATGGTGTGTATGTGTTGGTATTAATTTTGAAAAATAGAATCATGACTTCATGTGAAATTATTATGGTCTCATGTAATATCATTAAGATTTCATGTAGAATCATTATGCAATCCAGTAAAGTCATTTCTGCATCATGTTTAAAGTTAATCAACATGATTTCGTGTAGAATCATTATGATTTCATGTAGAATCATTATGATTTCATGTAGAATCATTATGATTTCAAGTAAAATCATTATGATTTCATGTAGAATCATTATGATTTCATGTAGAATCATTATGCTATCATGTAGAATCATTATGAAGTCTAGTAAAATCATTATTGCATCATGTAAAAAAGTTCTTTGCGTGCTGAAGAAGTTTCTGGCAAATACGAATACAATTTGTCAATCGCTCAAAAAAAGGCTCGTGTCGATTGGTCGAAGGAAATGCTCAAAAAATACGATCGCGGTGCTTCGAAACACGTCTATGACATCGTGACAGGTGATGAATCGTGGATTTACGCGTATGAGCCCGAAAGTAAACAGCAGTCGACTGTATGGGTGTTTCAAGATGAGCCAAATCCAACAAAAGTTGTTCGCGCACGAAGCACTTCCAAACAAATGGTCGCCTATTTTTTCGAAAAATATGGACATGTCGCAACCGTACCACTAGAACAACGCAGAACAGTCAACTCTGAGTGATACACAACCATTTGTTTGCCAGTTGTCTTCCAAGAAATCAGGAAAACCAACCGCCGAAGACGGATCACTCTTCACCACGACAATGCGAGCTCTCACACATCGGCTCAAACAACTGCATTTTTGAGCACCCAAAACATCGATTTGATGGGTCATCCGCCGTATAGTCCTGACTTGGCACCGAATGACTTCTTTTTATTCCCAACCGTGAAGAATAAACTGCGTGGACAACGATTTTCGACGCCCGAAGAAGCGGTTGCGGCATTCAGAATGCATTTTTTGGAGATACCTCAATCAGAGTGGCAAAAGTGCTTCGACAATTGGTTCAAACGCATGGAAAAGTGTATAGATCTTCATGGAGAATATTTTGAAAAACAATAAAGTGATTTTCGATGATTAATTTGTTTTTGTTCTCTAATCCCGAAATATAAAAGGCACCCCTCGTATTATGCACATTAGAATCTTCATCGCGAGAAGTAGAGTCGTTTGAAATATTAAAATAATTCTTAATGGCTGAAAATTTTAATACAATTCAAGTGATAGTGGAAGTAGATTTATCCATAAACTTCGACACAGATGAACAAGGTAATGTGATATGTGACTAATGTCACTAAAACAAAATAATAATTAACTGTTGTCTGACTTTTAGAAGCTTAATTGACTACGAAAGTTTAAGATACTTATCCAAGGAAGATACACATGAAGCTATGCCACCAATTGGACTTCGTGCACGATTCAATAAAAAAAAAAACTAATTAAAACCAACTTTAAGTTATTTTTATTTTAAAATGAGGTTGGGATTCAACTGGAATGATTCAACATGAAAATCCTTTTGATTTTACATGATTTCATAATGAATCAACACGACCATCATAATGATCTTACATGATTTCAAAATCAATTAACATGACCATCCTGATGATTTTACACGATTTGATAATGATTCAACATGAAAATTTGTTGCGATTTTTACATGAAAATCACAATAATTTTACTATAAATCGCTATGAAGCAAAATCATAGGGGAAACATGTAAAATCATTATGTTTCTATATGATTTCACAATTTTTTTTTTTTTGTGTGTATGATTTTTTTTTTGTGTGTTCGAAATGCCAGAAACAGGCACTTTGCGGGTTTTTGAAAAAAAATCAAGTTTCACCAGCTATAACTTTTTTCTTACAATTTTGGTTTTTTTAATCTTGTGCACAAAATAGCTCAAGACTATGCTTTAAGCATTATTGTTGTTATTGGTTAATATTTTGCGTTTTTGGATTTTTGAGAATTTTTTTCGTAAAAATACTCAAACTCGACATTTTCAAAAAGGTATACTTCTATAAAAATTCCAAAACGGCCAAGTTATTCACATTAATGACACAATTTTTTGTATTTGTATTAAGTGTTGTTTCAGAAAATTGTTTAACATTTCATTGAAATTTGTAAAAATTTGGATTTTTACGATTTTTTTATTACAACAAGTAAGAAAATAGAATTTTTTTTGAAAAGTAAAATATCACAACTCTGGTAATTTTCATCCGCTTTTTCTCACCGATGACACGTTGTAAGGGTATTTCAATCTGCAATTGATTAGAAATATAGTTGGAATGATTTAATCAGTTGACAGAATTTTAATGCACATTTTAATGACGAAACACTTCATTTTCGCCCTTTATACCAATGTATTGGGTTTTGGAAAAAGTATTCGGCATTTTTTTAGCAAGAAAAAACAACATTTTATTTTAAAAAAAAAATAATTTTATTAATCCACATATTGTCCATTCCTTTCAAATACCTTCTACCATTTTTGGGTTAAGACCATGATTCCTTTATTGTAAAATTCCGGGCTTTAATCGTTTAAAAACTGACGTAGTTGGTTTTCGCAGTCATCTTTTGAGGCTAATTTCTTTCCAGCAAGGGAGTATTGAAGAGATCGGAACAAATGATAATTTAACGTTGCAAAGTCAGGACTGTACGGTGGATGCATCAAAACTTCCCAGTTAAATTCTTTAGTTTTTGTAGGGTCAATAAAGATGTGTGATGTACATGACAGCATCACCTTTCTTGTCGTCAATCCCGGCTTTGACAACGTTCTTGAAGCTTCACCTTTTTTCGACCAAGACCGTTTTTGAACAATATTATCGTACGTGATCCACTTTTCATCACCTGTTACCATACGTTTCAAAAATGGCTCGATTTCGTTTCGTTTTAGCAGCGAATCGCAGATAGAAATTCGGTCCATTACATTTTTTGCACTAACTTCATGAGGCACCCAAACATCAAGCTTTTTTTAAAACCAACTTTCTTCATATGGCTTAAGACTGTTTTGTGGTCGATCTTCAGTTCCTTAGCGATGCCGTGGCTGCTCAAATGACGGTTTTCTTGAACCTTATCCATTATTTCATCGACTTTTTCGGTGATGGGCCGGAGCATCTTTGACTTCAAAATTTCCAGAACGAAATCAAGCTAACCACTTCCTGGCAGTAGATTGGGATAGAGTACTTTCATCATAAACCTCACAAATCTTTTCACATGCCTGTGACGCATTTTTCTCTTTATCGTAATAAAATTGTAAAATATGACGTATTTTTTTTTAAATTTCACTCATCTTTGCTTTGCAATAATTTTTAACACGATGCACCAATATCAGCAAAATGATCACACATAATCAGCTGATTTATCTTCTGTTAAGAGAAAAAAAAAGAATTGTCAGATGCAGCTTACCGTTTCAATGTTATGACACTTTTAAATAAAGCGAAATCGAAAGCGCCGAATACTTTTCCCCAACCCAATAATAAGATTAAATCGCCAATGGAAGCCACCGAAGGAAGCGCTAATTTTAGTTTGAAATTCTCAGTGCAATTCTGGGCTGGCCTAGTGGCACAACATATCGCACACCCTCTTCAAAAGAGCACAACACAAAATGTTTACATATGTATATACTTTTCCGTTTAATAGCTTTGACACATTGGCATAGGTAATCTTGGTTATCTTTTGTAGTTTAAAATATAACCAGTGGGGATGACACACTCAATATTTTTCTTAACTAGTTTAAAAAATAACGAAAAATATAGAAGCAATGGGCGAGCGAACAACACTATAATCGTAAAATTTCAGCGTGTGTGTTTGAGAGAGAGCACAGTAGCTATCAACGAAAGTGTAGAAAGAAGAATATCAAAATCAGCTGTTAAAACTCGTTTAGCTGCGATAAACGACTTTCGGAAGCTAGTTTTTACTAAACGAATTCAAAACATAGTTTATCAGAAAATTAAACTAGAAAAGGGATTTAAACAAGTTTAAGTCTGCCAATGTGTCACAGGTATAAGACTATTCGTAGTGATCATGTAAATCGGCTCTTTTAATTTTGTGAAAATGTAAATTTTCCGATTTGTAGCTCTTTTGAAAAGAGTGTGCTATTTATGTATAGGAAATAAAAATTTTTCATAAACGCCATTAGCGGAGGATAGGAAATAGAAAGCATTAGGGGAAACAAACTTTTTCTCGCACTGATCTGATCTGACCTGCTCGCATTCACTCTGCATGGCTTATTTACTGAGCAATTCACTGCCTGCGCCTGCCTGCCTGCCTGTCTGCCTGCCTGCCCACCTACCTGCCTGCCTTCCTGCATGCTTCGGCGTTTACTCTGCGGGCATCCTGCGGGCAGATACAGTAAACGCTGATGTGAGCAGGCAGGCAGGCAGGCGCAGGCAGTGCCCTGCGAAGACATGAGATATTCTGCGGACAGATTAAACGCTGATGCGAGCAGGCAGGTACCCGCTCAGTAAATAAGCCGTGCAGAGTGAATGCGAGCAGATCAGATCAGTGCGAGAAAAAGTTAGTTATTAATTTTGTTCCCCTATTGCTTTCTATTTTGCATCCTCCGCTAATGGCGTTTATGAAAAATTTTTATTTTCTATACATACATAGTACACTCTCTTCAAAAGAGCTACAACTCAAAAAATTTAATTTTCAGGAAGAGCAAAAACAATTTTTTATTTCTTCAGGGACTCCATATAAAAAAAGAGACAATACTATTTTTTTTTTTTAATTTAAGACTAAGAATATGTGTACAAAATCAAAATAGCGAACATATATGATCACTACAAATAGACTTACACGAAAAAGTATGTATGTAAACATTTTGAGTTGTGACTCTTTTGAAGAGGCTAGGCCAGCCCAGAATTGCACTGAGAATTTTAAGCTAAAATTATTTTAAACTAACTAAAAAAATAAGATAACTTTCCAGAAATTTTATCCAAGTCGGTCACCGATAAAGTAAGGCTCATAGCGATTTAATCTCATTATATTGGTATAAAGAGCGAAAATGAGGTGTCTCGTCATTATAATGTGTATTAAAATTCTATAAACTGATAAAATAATTCTAAACTTTTAATCAATATCAGATTCAAATACCTTTCCAACGTATCATCGTTGAGAAAAATCGGATAAAAATTACCATAGTTGTGATATTTTACTTTTCGAAAAAATTATATTTTCTTTCTTGTTGCAATAAAAAAAAATTTAAAAATCCAAAATTTAAAAAATTGCAATGAAATGTTCTTACACTATTTTCTGAAACAACACTTAATACAAATACAAAAAATTGTGTCATTAATTTGAATAACTTGGTCGTTATAGAATTTTTAATTATAAAAATACCTTTTGAAAATGTCGAGTTTGAGTACTTTTACGAAAAAAATTCTCAAAAATCCAAAAATGCAAAATAATAACTAATAACAACTATAATGCTTAAGGCATAATCTTGAGCTATTTTGTGCACAAAATTGAAAAAACCAAAATCCTTAGAAAAAAGTTATAGCTGGTGAAACTTGATTTTTTTTAAAAAAAATCCGCAAAGTGCCTGTTTCTGGCATTTCGAATACAAAAAAATATTAGAAAAATCATAAAAACGCGAGCAGAAATATTTTTTTGAAATATTTTTGATTTTTTTATTGAAAAAAATTTTGAAATTTAAGGGCTGCCAACATATTAGACCTTAGTTTTACTGTTCAAAATATAAAAAAAAATTCAAAACCATGCAATTTAATTTCTTATTGTTTTATTTGTTTTATATGTATTTCTTTTCTTTTGTTTCTTACACGCCCAATAATTGTCCATTCGATCAATCATTATTTTCGCGTGCACAACTTATCACCAACAACAACACAATCTTAATCGACGTTAACCAAATTTGTCAATACCCACCAAAAACAACACTCACACTCATATTAACATGTGCGCGGTCGCTGCTGTTGATGTTTGCTTCGTTCAATGCTTTGTTGTCGTTAAATGTTTATGTTGTAATTGGTTTTGCAGTTTAAAAATAATAAAAAAATGCAGTTTTCTTGAAAAATCACAAAAAACAACACAAAAAGAACAAATTCAGTTGCGAGAAACCTGCGCCAGCCTGGTTTCTCGCAACAACCTGATCTGATATGATCTGACCTGCCTGCTTCCACTCTGCACACTTTGAGCAGGTTTATATGAAATCGTATGAAGCGAGTTTTCTCGCAATGGAACAAGTAAACAAACCTGCCTACCTGCCTGCCTGCTTCAGCGTTTACTCTGTCCGCAGACATAGAAATAACATGTTCTCGCTTGTTCGCTTACTTTTCCTGTGCCTGTCTGCCTGCCTGTCTGTTTTGGCGCTTACTCTGCGGGCAGCCTTAACATAGCCCCATAAAAAGTAATCGAATGGCGTTAAGTCGCACGAACGAGGGGGGAAAGTTAACAGGACCACTTCTTGAAATAAAGTTTCAAATTTGCCCAATCAGCAAAAATGCGACGTAAAGATGGTCATTTGGCTTTAATTCTTGCATGAACTGTATTTTATAGGCACGTTAGCCAAGATCCTTACGCAAAATTTTCCACGTAGCCGATGGACAAAGGCCAAATAGTTGAGAACGGTGACGAATTTACATTTCGGCGTCTTCTGCAACACTTCGCGCTACAGCAGCAATATTCTCTTCGGTACGCACATTAATTTGTCTTCTTGATGGTTTTAAATCAAGAAGAGTAAAATTAGTGCGAATACGATCAATAACTGCACGAATTGCTTGCTCACTAGGCCGATTATGTTGTCCGTAAACTGGACGAAGTGCTCTGTGAACCTCGCGAACAGATTTATTTTTTTCAAAGTAAATTTCCACAATTTGGAAGCGTTATTGCCAATTGCGAATTGCCAAACCTTATTAAACAGAAATGTCAACATTATGTTAAAATGACATTCTCAATTGTCAAACCATAGACTACAACCATCGAAACTTCTCATACATCTAAAGGCTCAAACATAATAGCCTAGAGCTGGCTGCAGCTTATGTCAAAAATTAACAAAAAGCTAGCTCAAGTTCTGTCAAATACTTAATTTGCCCATAATAAAGTTTAGATGGCTTGCCTATATATGTCTATTGTTGATGATTTATATTTTTACGATTGTTTTCTGTGAAAAATTTGATTTTTATCATAACGTAAATTCATTATTAAAAAAGCACTGGCAATGGAACACACAAACCAATTAATTTTATTAAAAAAACTAAGAATTTTGGGGGCAGTTTGCGATGGACTGCAAGATATTGAAGAGTTGGAAGAAAAAACAAAAAAACACCGCTCATGCAGTGTTCGTCCTGTGAACCGCGACAGAAAAGTTAAAGGATATTTCACGGTTTCATTCTTAAAAATGAAAGAGAATGATAGTGATCAGTTTTTTGTATATACCAGAATGACACGAAATGTATACAACGTTTTATTAACTTTAATAAAACCCTTCTTGCAGAAGCATTCCATTAGGGAGCCAATAGAAACTGAATGTCGTCTGGTCATATTGTTGCTGTGAGTATATATTTTATAGAATACTAGCTGATATACCCGGAGTTACTCGGGAGTAATTTATATAAATATTTTAGCGTACACTTATCGATAAAATGTTTTTTTAAATTCTGGAATAATGAAAAACATGTTGAATTTTATTTGTAAGCTACCGTTAGAAAGGTAATTGAAATAACTTTAATCTAAAAAAGTTTTGGAAAATTTTTGTTGTTGGTGGTTCCATCTCTTGCGGTGAGCGCTAATTGAATTCAAAGAAGGAGTACGAAAAACATAATTTAAAAATTAAAAATAATTTAAATATTTACTTATTCTTAAGGCCAGCAAAATTACCGTTTCAACAATTTAAAAATTATGGTGGGACTCAATGCATCCTTGAGATATGGACATTTAACATTTAAACCAAAATTTATTTTAAAAAATATATTGAAATTTTTAACAAAAAAAATTTAGTAAAATATGTTAAAAACAGCGGAGATATTGGCATTAAAAGTAAAAACTTTGATTTTCATATAATTTTTTTCTCATTATTAGCTATCAATGTTTTATGAAAAATTAGTTGTACTAAAAATGATTGCACTAAAATTTATGTTAGCTGCGTCTTTTTCATGGCAGATCATGATCGTATCATCGCTTTTGCAAGCAAAGTAAAAACAACAAATAATCCAGCATGTGAGCTGGACATTGAAATTGATCCAATTCTATGTTTTTAAGTGTTGAAAGCGCAAATGCAATAGAAGACAACACTTAGACGTTATTGACGGCTAGATGACGCTGCGACTGAAAAAACTACATAACTACATAGCTACATAAGAACATCAGATATTCTTCTGTAAGCAGAAAATAGCGTCACCTGTCTGTAATCCCAAACGAGTGGGCTTAATTTGAAGAAACTTTTGGTAGACATCATTCTGCTATTCACCGCAAGGTGTATAGTTTGCACCCACAGTACTTACAAATGCGGCGCCATCTATCTGTGAATTTAAAGCACAGATCAAAACCAATGAAATAATTGTGCTAACCAGATGCGCATATGCTTTATTATATCGCCATATAGCTGAAACTGATTACATCACAATATTAACTTTTAGAGCATTCTTATTCACGGTCATCTTTTCGATGAAATGGTGATATATATACAACATTTAAAGTACCGTTGATAAAGAACTGAGTGACAACGGTGACACAAAAGTGAGAAAAAAATAGAGCCATCACAACAAAACAACAAAACAAATTTAACAGAAGGGGGGTGGGGAGGCAAAAAAATTAAGTAGATTACTATAAAGAAGATTTTATGTAAACGAAAATGTTCGTAATTACTCTAGACATACAACTGCGTTTTTAGAGATAAAGGGGGACGTTCAAATATATAGAGAATTTTAAAACAAAACTCAGTTTTATTAATAGTCTGGTATGAAAAAATAGTTTTTTAGCCATAACTTTTGATTGGAAAAAGATATTGAGGTAATTTTTTACATAAATTATTTTTTGACATAAGAATTTTTTGTAAAAAATATAAAAACAACATTTTGGAAAAAATAAATTTCGCGAAAATGTTTTGATGACAAAAACAGTAAAATAATTTTTGCGCTTAACTGGAAGAATTTTTGCAAATAAATGCTATGTCATATGAAAGGTAGCCAGATGTGCAATTTTTATTTGATGTAATTTTTACAACAAAAACAATTTTTGAGTCATTTTTTGAGTAAAAAGTCAATATTTTGGACCTTTTTTGACATAATCATAAAACATATATACACTGACCTAACGGTACAGTTCAACCTATTTTTGTGAAGTGATTTTATTGAACTTTTGTACAAAATAAATTTGAATGAAATATATTAATGGACAGCGGAGATATTTGCATCGAAAGACCAAACTTTGAATTGCATGTCGTTTTTTTCTCATTCTTAGGCAATGATGTTTTATGAAAAAGTCGTAGTACTGAAAATTTCTACAATTTTTAATATATGTGAGTGTTTTTGATGTCAAAATAACAGAAATTTTTTAAAATTCAATACACAAAAATCTCCGATGCTAAAAAGTTTTATAATAACAAAATTACCGTTAGTTGAAAAATTTCAGAGGGGGCATGGCAAAAACTAAGTATGTAACATTTTAAGTTGGGATGCACCTAATATGTATACCTAGTTTGAGCAAAATCCGTTGAGCCGTTTAGATTTGTATAAAGGCCAAACAAACAAACAAACAAACAAACAAACAAGCAAACAAACAAACAGAAAATGAGTTTTATTACTATAGAATATTAGAGGCCTTTCCGAAAATACAAAATTTTTTTAGCTATTTGTCACAAGGTACCTCCATACAATCTCTTGCGTGGTCTTTTGAAATGGGGAAAGAAACCATTCGCATTATTGTACTTGAAACCGCGGAAATTATTTGGAAGGCGTTATATCCGGTTTACGTAGCGGAGCCAAACATGGAAGATTTTAAGCAAATTGCTGCTGGATTTTGGAACATGTGGGACATGCCCAATTGTTTGGGCGCCATTGATGGTAAAAATATTGCTATTCGACGTCCCCCAAACAGCGGTAGTCAATTCTTTTGCTACAATACTTCAGTATTGTTTTACTAGCAGTATGCGATGAAAATTATCGATTTACCTACGTTGATCTGGGAGCTTATGGCAGTCAGAGCGACGGCGGTAAGATATATTTTCAAATTGTTCGGACCGCTGCTAACAACTTTTTTTGCAACAATTGCAGGAATTTTTCAAGTAAGTCGGTTTGGAAAGATGCTTTTAAACGGCAAACTTCCAATACCTTCACCAAAAAGTTTACCAAACACCGAAATACAAATTCCGCATTATTTTGTTGGAGACGCAGCATTTCCTTCGGGGAAAAATCTGATGCGACCATATCCAGATGTTATTTTACCGCAAGACAAAGAAAACTTTAATAAAAGACTTTCAAGAGCTCGACGAACTATTGAGAATTTTTTTGCCATTCTTGTATCTCGTTGGCGGATTTTGTTAACAACAATACATATGATTCCCGAAAATGCAGAAAAAGTCGTGCTAGCTTGTGTGGCCTTGCATAATTTTATCATGTTTAACAAAAAAGAATCGATAAATTATTGCCCCAACAATTATATGGTCAATGGCATGGTCTATGGCGAAGAGAAGTCACAAATTACATACCATCAATTTTACCGTCGGCATCTGCAAATCATTACGATGGGCGAATATCTACCGAAATACGGAATTCAATTTGTAATTTTTTAAAAGATAATTAAAAATAATCATAATAAAAAGCTGATAACAAAAATCACCATAATAACTTGTTTATTGCTTTTGTAGACCATCTTATTATAAATATTAAGGAGTCTTTTTTATTTGAAAAATTTTTTTCGAATTTTTTTTTTCATAAAAAAGTCACTATATGTGTGTAGAATATGTGTTTAAAATTTGAGATTGATATCTTTAACATATGCAAATATGTATATATATTCGAACATCTGTATACTGCAGAACAAATCGTATGTCCAACAGCATTAAAAAAAACGGTGCCAAAGATTATGGAAAAAAATATAAGTCCGATTCAGCTCCAATTTTTTTAGTATATTTAGCAAAAACTATAAGATTACCTGCCATCATCCCTTCAAATTAAAAACTCGTTTTTTTAGAACGTTAGAAAGGAACCAAAATAGTTACAAAAGGCAACTATCAAGAAGATAAAACAATTAATAAACAGTTAAGTTAAACAGTAAAGTTTATTACAGAAAATAAAAATAAATAAACACGTTTATTGTGAGGTATCTCAGTAAATAGTTTCACAACAATCCATCTTGAATCCTAATGTTCACAAATTTGGGCTCTTAATCTAAGAACTTCAGCCATCATATCCGAGTAAAATTTGTCTTTTATTTGTAATGGTAAATCTTTTATCATGGACACCATTGTCTTTATGAAAAGTTCATCTGTTGTAGGCTCTGGAGCAACCAACAGAGTTTTTTCTACTTTGTCTACTACTTCACCGAACTTATTGTACAGCTTTTCAATAGCAACCCTTGATCTTTTCGCTGGAGCAGGACTTAAACAATCGCTTCTTTCTCGAACTTCATCAGCGGACTCCTCTATAGAATAAACAACTGTATCATTATTTAAACTATCCATTTCGTTACACAACGTTCTATAATTAAATTAATAAAATTGCATTTAATGTGGAAATAAACAAAATAGAAAAATTACATACCTTCGGACAGCTATTGAATCTTTAAGGAAAGATAAATCATCATAATATTGCCAATTTTCATAGCAGCAAGCACTTCCAACTAGCGAGTCCAACTTTCGCGTCTCTTTAACATATTTCTCCCGAAGGAGTTTCCATTTTTGCTTTACTTCTTCGACTAAAACAATACAAAAAGTCAAAAGCGCAACACCTCAACATGGTAGAAACTCACTGTTTTTATTGCACAATTTTGCGATTTCATCCCAGGCTCTTTCCTTTTTAAATTGAAATAAAATTGATTTTTTTTGTCATTTAGACATTTGTTTTGCCGAACGTTGTCTATAAGGCACGATATAAACTCGTAATCAGCAGCGTTTGCTATTTTATATTCATCAATTCAGAAAATTAAATTTTATTTGTTTAACAGTTACGCACGGAGCTTTCGATTTGAATCGCTCTGCCTGCAGCCAGATAAAGTTAACGAAATTTAACGAAAAAGCTGGCTTGGGCTATTATGGTCTGCACGCATAATTTCTATGTATTCGTATAAAATTTGACATTAGATGCAGCAAGCTCTAGCCTATTATGTTTGGGCCTTAAAAAACACCCTTAGCTTAGCTTTTATTTAAGAAATTCTGTTGTCGGTCACAAAAAGCATTAGGTGCAGTCCTTTTCCCTACTCTAAACCCTAGGATGGGCAACAGGGTCTGGCCAGACCGAATTTGACTTTCCAATACAAAATAGTGATCTAAGACTTCATGAATTCTGTAAGCTATGTGTGAGTGGATTGAAGCAATTTTCAGGTCGGTTCGGTTAAGTTGGTAATACAAAAATTGGGCTCAAAGTAGAAAAGCGCCAAGTTAACCTACATGGTCTAGCTAGAAAACAACTATTTTGAGCTGTTGGTTTAGTTATGTTATTCACAAAACATGTTCGAGCAGGCAGCATTTTCTTTTTTCGTGTTCATTGAAGAGCGAATTATGTTTCTTTATAAATATTGGCGATGTGGGTATGTGTGTGTGGTATTTATAGTAGTTCAGTAACAGTCCAGCCTAAATTGGTGCGCCATGCATTGCGTTACCAAACGACGATGTTCTATGCGATCAAATATTTCTAAAAAGCCGAATCAAATCCTTGACTACAATCGGAATAAGGCAGGAGTCGATAAAATGGATCAAATGGTGTCGGGCTGTAGCTGCAAACGCGGAACAAACAGCTGGCCATAAGCCATGTTTTTCAAGAGGCTAGACGAAGCTGACTTGGCCGCATTCGTGATCCATAGTGAAATGGTGAAGGTGAAGCCATCAGACCGGCGCCGAAAATTTCTGACTGAATTGGCAGCTCAGTTAGTAGTTCCCCATATGAAAATTCGAGCCAGTATTTCCCATGTTAGTCGTAGGCCTCACGTCAAAAATGCGATTTCAAAATATGGTGTATTGGTATGTCATTAACCAATAAAATACCTTTCTTATGCCTTACACATTTCATTTCTTTCCACGTACCAATACTACAATAACAATAAGAAGCAAGCACGTCGTCAAAAGCTGGCCCTTCGTCATCAAACTACCGTCCTTTGTGTGTAAAATGCAAGGTTAGCACCAAAACAGAGCTCAAAACTCGTTTCATGTGTGGTATGTGCAGCAATCCTAAGTGCCTTCAACACGGAATAGAGAAAAAGTCGTACTTTTATGGTGATTGTCAACCACAACATGATAAACGTACAAGTACAAATGTAAATACGTATTAAATCAACAAAAAAATATAAAAAATTGAATGTGCCTAAAATAAACAAAAACACAATTATTTTCACAATTTTAAAACTCACTTGATCTAAAGCTCACAATTTAATTCATGTAATAATTTAATAGATCATAAAACTAATAAACACAATTATTTTCTTTTTCATTTTTATATTTATCTGTACTTTTTCTGTAAGTAAACTGACACATATACACACAATTTATAGCTATATACACCATAAAAATTTAATATAAAGCAACTCGGATCAACCACCTCGTCAAAAGGAAGCATTTAGAACAAAAACATCGCCCTGTGGTCTGGCCAGACCATGTAGGTTTACTTACTGCCTTCCAAGTACAGTAGAATCGCGGAAAAGTTAACTCGCGCAAAAGTTAATCTCTCGGTTAAGTTAACTGAATTTCAGCGTCCACGTACCGCTCTAAAAAGTTAACTTTTGAGTTAACTTTTCTGAGCGTACGAATCTTTAAATCAACCGTTTTTTTGGCAACACAAGCGCGAGCTCTAATTTCGTTCGTTGGTATTCCCCAAATTTTTTTTTTGTTTTGAGCTGCAAATGCATATGTTAATTTTCATCGTCGCCAAAAAACATTAATTTAGTCAGTCAATTAAAAACAATGTCAACAAAGAAGAACAAATCATCGCAAATTCAGATTAGATTTACAGCAGAAAGTGGAGATCTTGAAAAAGATTGATCAAGGTATTTAGGGAAAACGATTGGCGTTGGATTAAGGTGTATCTAAAGTAGCCATCTCAAAAATAAAGAACAAACGTTAAGAAATTTTGGAGGCAGTGGCGAACACATATGAAACCGCTCACAAGAAAACACTCCATAAGCCGCAATATGCTGATCTGGAGGCAAGCATATATAAATGGTTCTTGAATCAACGACAGCGAAATTGTGCAATGACTGGTCCAATTTTAAAATCAAGAGCTAAGCTCGAATTCGCCATACTGCACCCTGAAAAAACATTTAATGCAAGTGATGTATGGCTAGCAAATTTTACGAAAAGACACGGTATTCGCCATCTTAAAATTTGTGACGCAATCCTTTCAAGCGATACGTCGCAGATAACACCATTCATTCATAACTTAAGAGCAAAAATTCTGTGGTCAAAAGCACTAAGCGCTTAAGTCGACTTAAGACAAAACTAAGTTATTGATGTAGATGTGTTTCAAGCATATAGCTTTATAAGCACACAAAATCTGGAGCTTCTAGCATGACCCTAGCCAAAGTTATGACACAAAAACAAAAGACTCTTTCATACAATTCATATGGCGATTGAAAACTTTAACACGAGATTACTCGAAACAGCAATTTTCGACTTAAGCGCTTAGTGCTTTTGACCACAGAATTGATGAAATGGGAATCGCCGACTCGCAACTATATAACGCAGATGAATATGGACTATTTTATCGTTTTATATCGGATAAAACATTTGTCGCAGCAAACGAAATGACGGCACCGGGCCGAAAAATAGAAAAGGAAATAATCACTTTTTTGTTGTGTGTAAACGCAGATGGTTCACACAAGTTGAATCCGTTGGTGATTGGTAAATCCGCAAATCCACGTCGCTTTAAGAGATTCGAAAACCCATTAGAATACACAAATTCGAACAAGTCGTGGATGAATTCCGAGTTTTCCTTCAACTGGTTCCATCATGCATTTAAAAAACAGGAAAGCTTGTCTTTTATTTTTTGTTTCATTTTTAGTTTCTACTTATGACATACAAATTTTTGCAGGTTCGCAAATTTTCTGTTGAAAATAATTTACCACCAAAGACATTGTTGCTGATTGATAACTGCACTGCACATAAACCAATAGACATGCTTCAGTCTGATAATGGATACATTGTAGCAATGCTTCTACCACCTAATGTAACAGCGGTTTTGTAACCCATGGATCAAAATCCAATAAGATTGGTCAAGTTAGGATATCGATCTAAATTGTTATGCAACATTATCGCACAAGAAAACGTTCCGATTGAAAATGTTTTGAAGGCACATTCAATTCGTGATGCCATTTTGTTACTTAAATCAGTGTGGGATGAATTGCCCAAGCTGTTCTCATAGAAGCGTGGAATAAGATAGAAAAGTGAGATGATGATCAATACGATAGTGAAGATGACATTCCGTTGTCTAAATTGATTGAATCTAGTGCTTACAACGATACATTCCGAGAAGTTTAATTGTTGATGTCGAAGGTGACTGATAATGTTGACATCAGCATTGATGACATTTAAAATTGGAACATGGATATTATAAAGGAAGATAACGAAGATTTCGAAGTGTCTGATAGTGATAACGACTGGTCAATAATCGAGCAGGATATTCAACAACCGAAAGTGAGCTTCTCAGAAGCAGTTCAAAGCATCAATATTTTGATAAAATGGTATAAAAACAATAACGATGCAAATCAGGTGGCAGATCTTGTCAATATGAGTACGAAAATGGTCAAGAGTTATCACACAAAAGAAAAAAACAAAAAAGTCTCGACGACTTCTTTCAACCACTCGTATAAATTAACTAGCTGAAACCCGGCGCGTTGCTGCCACTCTCCCTATTCAAACGCCCATAAAATGTTATCAGTTAAACAGCATGTCTAAATTGAGGTCAAATACTGAATTCCGAGACTGTGCGACCTATATCCACAAAGCTATTCGATATAACAATTTTGGGTTGTATAGGAAGTGCCACGCCCTCTTGATCACCCTTCATAGAATGTAATCAATTAAACTG
This sequence comes from Dichetophora obliterata, assembly GCA_963920525.1. Classification (NCBI taxonomy): domain Eukaryota; kingdom Metazoa; phylum Arthropoda; class Insecta; order Diptera; family Sciomyzidae; genus Dichetophora; species Dichetophora obliterata. The sequence goes on along the minus strand of OY986436.1, from coordinate 216,328,762 downwards.
CATGTGTACATGGAGGTCGAATACCGAATACCAAAACTGTGCGACATATAACTCCAAATATATTCGATAACACAAATTTGGGTTGTATGGGAGGTGCCACGCCCCCCGACAAACTCTAAAAAATTTTATCAGTAAATCTTCATGCGTAAATTTTGGTCAAATACTGAATTCCGATGCTGTGCGACCTATAACTCTAAAGCTATTTGATAGCACAAAGTTGGGTTGTATGGGAAGTGTCACTCCCCTTTTCCCTACGCCCATAAAATGTAAGAAATGAAAGTGCATGTATAAATTTAGGTCGAATACCGATTTCTTACGCTGTCAACCTATAACTTCAAAGCAATTCGATATTGCAAATTTGGGATATAAGGGAGATGTCAGGCCTCCCTGTCCAACGCCCATAAAAAAAAAATCATTGAAACTGCATGTGTAAATTGAGGTCAAAAACTGAATTCCAAAGCTGAATTCCTATAAATTCAAAGCTATTCGATATCACCAATTTGGATTGTATGAGAGGTGCCCCTCCCTCTTGTCCAACTCCCATAAAATTTCATCACTGAAACGGTACGTCTAAATTGTGGTCGAATACCGAATTTCTAAGCTGTGCAACCCATAACGCTATTCGATAACACAAATTGTTTTTATATTAATGGGAGGTAAAAGAAGGTGTGGCATTTCTTCTTAAACCATCTCGTACTCAAAGCAAAGCCACTTACAAAATTTGAGCTCAATCGGACCAATAGTATCGGAGTATTGTGATATTTCCAAAAGTAGGCGTAGATGAAGTGTGACAACGCCCGTTTTTATTAAAGTTAGTGACAGTCATCATAAGAACTTATTTACCAAATTTTAATTTAATACGACCAAAACCTTCTTAAATATAGCATTTTTATTGATTTGTGGGCGATGAAAGGGGTGTGGCATTACTTTTTTCCTAAACCTTTGCGTAGCAGTTACGAACAAACCAGTAGAAGGAAGTATCCTATTTGGTCTAGTCGTTTTCAAGTTTTAAGCATCCGAACAAATCACGATTCATTTTTATATGTACAAATATTGATTTGTGGGCGCTAAAAGTGGGCGTGAAAACATTTATGTATCGTGACTGCCTCTTGGAGCACCTACACAGCAAGTTTCAGTATAAAAATGTGTAGAACTCCGGAATTGCCATGATTTCGAAAAAGTGGGCGTATATAAATTGCGACGAAAAAGTGATTTTTGTACAGTTACTGACAGTTACCATCTGAACAAAATGATAATATCTTAGTTTTTACGATCGAAACCGTCTGATATATATCCCTTATTTGGTTTGTGGTCGATAGCGCAAATTTGGCTTGTATGGGAGGAACCACGCCCCCTCGTCCAAACGTTACCAAACCTCACAGGAACAATCTATCACCTCGGCAAACGTTGTTCTGCCACAGACCGCCTTACTGCCATACACGAAAATGTCAAGAAATGTCAAATATATTCACCATTTTCAGTATAGCTGCCGAAAGTAGCCATGTGCACTAAATAACCACATTTTAGTCTAATACGATCAAAACCGTGCGAAATATAGCATTTTTGTTGTTTTGCAAGCGGTAAAAAGGGGTGCGGTAAAATATTTCCCTTGAGCCATCTCGTAATCGAAACAAATCGACTGCCCAAATTTCAGCTCAATTTAGGGAAAGCCTGGCGCACTTTACTTCACTGGACGCTAACTCCCCGAAAAGTGAGTTTAACTAAAGTAGGGCAGGCCTATTGATAGTGCACTTGCCGAGAGTAACCATATGTACTGAATTACAAAATTTTTGTCTAATACGACCCAAACCGTTGAAATAAAACGTTTTCATTGGTTTGTGGGCGGTAAAAGGGGGGCGTGGAGATCAATTTTTAGTACAGTTGCTAACAGTAACCGTACAAACTAAGCCAACATTTTAGCTCAATCGACCCAGTAGTCAATTTTGATGGTTTCTTAAAAAGTGGGTGTGGCTATATAGCGATGACGCCCTTTTTTAGTACAATTGCCGAAAGTAACCATACAAACTTAAGTATCATATGTTAGTCTCATACGGCCAAAACTGCATGAAATATAGCATTTTCACTGATTTGTGGGCGCAAAAGGGGGCGTGGAAACCAATTTTTCGTACAGTTACTGTCAGTAACTTCACAAACCAAAGTACCAAATTTAGGTCTTATACGACCAAAACCGTCTGAAATAAACCATTTTCATTTATTTGTGGGCGGTAAAAGGGGGCGTGGAAACCCATTTTTAGGACAGTTGTCGACAGTAACCGTACATACTAAATTACAAAATTTTAGCCATATACGACCCAAACCAACTGAAATGTAACATTTTTATTGATTTGGGGGCGGTAAAAGGGGGGTGTGGCAAATTTTTTTCCTCAACCATCTCGTACCTGAAACAAATCGACTGCCAAAATTCCAGGTCAATCGGTTCAGTAGTTTTGGAGTCTATAGACATCACACTACCAGACACACATCGTTTTGCTTTATATATATATAGATGTTGATTTGTGGGCGTTAAAAGTGGGCGTGAAAACATTTATAAATTGTGTTCGTACCTAAACAGCAAGTTTCACTGTAAAAATGTGCAGATCTCCGGAATTGCCATGATTTCGAAAAAGTGGGCCTATTTATATAACGACCACGCCCATTTTTTGTACAGTTACCGACAGTAACTATCTGAACAAAATCACCAAATCTTAGTTTTTTACGATTGAAACCGTGAAATATTTTTCTTTTTTTTTTGTTTGTGATCGATGGAGCAAATTTGGCTTGTATGGGAGGTACCACGCCCCTTTCTCCAATCGTTATAAAACCTCACAGGAACACTCTCAAGATGTGGCTTTATTTTCCCTGAAAATTTCATAAAGACCGGTTCAGCGGTTTTGGAGTCTATACGTGATATAGCCACATACCCACATACCCACATACCCACATACATACATCCATTTTTATATATATAGATACATACTAGTGTGTGAGTGACTTTGAACTTTAAACCAGCCAGTACAAATTAATTATAAGTTTCTTTTTTGTAACGATGAAAACTAAGTCTGAAATAAATTTAACGTGTTATTTCCGAAACATATATGTTTATAATTGTATTTTTTTTTTAACTTTCAACGCCGCTTAGAAAAGTTAATAGTTCGAAAAAGTTAACTACCCTTGGGACATTTTGGTTAACTTTTCCGCGATTCTACTGCAGTTGCCATTTTAGTGTTAATCCTCTTGTGGTCACAATTTTGGAGAAAAGAACACGATTTATTTTGAGGTCAACATATTGTTTTTAAGGAACGGAAAATATGCGTAACTTTGGATGAGGTCAGAAAAAAATCATCATTTTTTCCAGAAGAGAATGCGCTATTAGATTTTGCTTAAGTGCTGGATCTATTTAGTATATTTGCGTAGGAAAGAAATTTTTTGGCAAAGACTTTTATTTATATTCCATATCAAATAACCTGACCCGTGATGTTTTAATATTGATATAACTCAAAAAATACTCGCACTTAAGAACGTTGTTATGTGTAGTCAATTTTAAGCAACAACTTTTTGAATTATATAAGATAAATTTAAGTAAGTGTGCACCAATATTGTCACTAGATAATGTAATAATTAAATAATTAACTTTCCATTCTTTCCATACTTTGTGTGAAGGGTTCCAAAATACCAAACTAAAAATTTACATTTCAAAATAACTTGAAATTTTAAAATAAACAAAGCTCGATGAACTCTTCCTCAATTTCATTTTACCATCGTGGTATACATCAAAAGCGTCTATCTCTAATCCACATCAATTAAAAGTAGCCATCAGAAACTAGAACCACTTCATCCTTAAATTAATTGTTATAGCATAAAACTGCATTACCACATCACATAAACACTTTAACACCCAGGCACACTTAAGGGGCTGGCTTATCTTAAGAATTCAGCCAGAACACCATCAATTCTTAAACCGGCCTCTATTTTAACATAATTCTCAAATCAACCCACCAACACAAAATCCCGCAGATTCTAGTCAATCATAAAACTTCAACTTTATGGTTGCATGTCGACTGATGTGACGTTTTAACACTGTGCCGGCTGCTAATTCTTCTCTTCACTCTTTCTCTCTCTCTCACGAAGTGCACAAAGAAGTGCCATTTAAAGTATCTTATCGACTGAGTCATAAAACCTTCTAGTTGAGTGCTCATCGATGCTAATTTAACTAGTTTTTTTGTCACTTATTTGCCTTTCTAATGTGTGAATTTGTTCATTTGGAAGTGCAGTTAATACGTGAATTGGCTAATATGTTGTTTGCTGTCTCATAAACTCTGTATTGCAGTTTCTTAATTTCAATCTTAGTTTTCTTCAAATCATCAGTCGGTTATGTTTGTTAATTAATGGTTATTTCAGAAAATTTGTCGTTATATCTAGGTATTTACAAAGTAAAATTTTCACTTAATGAAAACTTGTCTTGTTTTCCCGCTGGACTGGTTTCTCTTTGTTCTGTTACTCGTTTACCTTCAAAAGTATTGTATTTTTATAACGTACAAGAAATAGAGCTTAATTTGAAATCAAATTTTTTAATCGCCGATAAGTAGAGAATGGTGCTAGTTATCGGGGAAAAAAGTAATTTATTCTGTATTTGATTATCTCTTTGCATCTAGAACAATAATAATTATTTTGGTCTTTCAAAACTTTTAAACGCTTATAACTTCTACACGACGAAAATAAGCGTGAAATAGAGCTTAATTCAATATCAAAACAAAGTTTTAGGCATTAGAGGATTATTTACAGCAAATTGTTCCAAAAAGTTCATACAAAAAGTTCATTCAAAAAACATCCGATCCATTTTTCCAAATGTGCTGTTTTGCACCTAAAGTAATGCATATAATTTTGGTGTATAAATTTTCCTTGTCCTATTTATGGTTTAGATTTTATGCCGAAACAACAAATTATGCACCAATAAATCTTATACACGGTGGGAAATCTATATATATAAAAATGGATGTATGTATGTGGGTATGTGGGTATGTGGGTATGTGGCTATATCACGTATAGACTCCAAAACCGCTGAACCGGTCTTTATGAAATTTTCAGGGAAAATAAAGCCACATCTTGAGAGTGTTCCTGTAAGGTTTTATAACGATTGGAGAAAGGGGCGTGGTACCTCCCATACAAGCCAAATTTGCGCTATCGACCACAAACCAAATAAGGGATATATATCAGACGGTTTCGATCGTAAAAACTAAGATATTATCATTTTGTTCAGATGGTAACTGTCAGTAACTGTACAAAAATCACTTTTTCGTCGCAATTTATATACGCCCACTTTTTCGAAATCATGGCAATTCCGGAGTTCTACACATTTTTATACTGAAACTTGCTGTGTAGGTGCTCCAAGAGGCAGTCACGATACATAAATGTTTTCACGCCCACTTTTAGCGCCCACAAATCAATATTTGTACATATAAAAATGAATCGTGATTTGTTCGGATGCTTAAAACTTGAAAACGACTAGACCAAATAGGATACTTCCTTCTACTGGTTTGTTCGTAACTGCTACGCAAAGGTTTAGGAAAAAAGTAATGCCACACCCCTTTCATCGCCCACAAATCAATAAAAATGCTATATTTAAGAAGGTTTTGGTCGTATTAAATTAAAATTTGGTAAATAAGTTCTTATGATGACTGTCACTAACTTTAATAAAAACGGGCGTTGTCACACTTCATCTACGCCTACTTTTGGAAATATCACAATACTCCGATACTATTGGTCCGATTGAGCTCAAATTTTGTAAGTGGCTTTGCTTTGAGTACGAGATGGTTTAAGAAGAAATGCCACACCTTCTTTTACCTCCCATTAATATAAAAACAATTTGTGTTATCGAATAGCGTTATGGGTTGCACAGCTTAGAAATTCGGTATTCGACCACAATTTAGACGTACCGTTTCAGTGATGAAATTTTATGGGAGTTGGACAAGAGGGAGGGGCACCTCTCATACAATCCAAATTGGTGATATCGAATAGCTTTGAATTTATAGGAATTCAGCTTTGGAATTCAGTTTTTGACCTCAATTTACACATGCAGTTTCAATGATTTTTTTTTTATGGGCGTTGGACAGGGAGGCCTGACATCTCCCTTATATCCCAAATTTGCAATATCGAATTGCTTTGAAGTTATAGGTTGACAGCGTAAGAAATCGGTATTCGACCTAAATTTATACATGCACTTTCATTTCTTACATTTTATGGGCGTAGGGAAAAGGGGAGTGACACTTCCCATACAACCCAACTTTGTGCTATCAAATAGCTTTAGAGTTATAGGTCGCACAGCATCGGAATTCAGTATTTGACCAAAATTTACGCATGAAGATTTACTGATAAAATTTTTTAGAGTTTTTCGGGGGGCGTGGCACCTCCCATACAACCCAAATTTGTGTTATAGAATATATTTGGAGTTATATGTCGCACAGTTTTGGTATTCGGTATTCGACCTCCATGTACACATGCAGTTTAATTGATTACATTCTATGAAGGGTGATCAAGAGGGCGTGGCACTTCCTATACAACCCAAAATTGTTATATCGAATAGCTTTGTGGATATAGGTCGCACAGTCTCGGAATTCAGTATTTGACCTCAATTTAGACATGCTGTTTAACTGATAACATTTTATGGGCGTTTGAATAGGGAGAGTGGCAGCAACGCGCCGGGTTTCAGCTAGTAATATTATATTAAGCAAATATTTTGCTTTATTTAAGAAAATTTTAAATTAAGCCTTATTTACTTAAATCAAGTATCAAAAAATAAAATTTTTTAAAAAAATTATATTAATAGCATATATGTATTTCTAAAATAAGGCAAAATAAATAATTAGTTGAGAGTGCACTAGACTATCAACCCAGAGGTCCCTGGTTCGAATCCGGGCTCGGGCATGGTTCTTTTCACTTTCCTTGTTCTTTCCTACATTTAAGAATTATGAAAAAACTAAAAATCCACAACTAAATTGTGGAAAATGTGAAATAAATGGACAGAAACAACCACTAAGGGCTGGAAATGCTTGCCGAGGTTAAAGCATAATACTAGCCTCGGTTAAAAGCAATTCAAATCGTCTTTCGCGGTTGTTTCGCCTTATCAATAATTCACTTATGGTTCTATCAATTCCTTTAAATAAATCTATCCCTTTCCTTTCAGGTCACAGACAAACCTTGATTGTATAAGGCGCATTCCTTGGTTCTTTGATCTTAAAAAACAAAAATACTTGATTTTAGAATTTGGAACTTTACATACCTTATTCGTCGGCTAACGATAAACGTATTTGTTTATATCAAAATTTAATCAAAACAAAATGTCGAAATAGCCTTCAGGTAAAAACCCTTTCAAGATTAATATAAACAATTAAATGAAGCGTACAGCTATTACATTAAAATTTATCAAGATTTATTATTAAAAAAAATCAAAAGCATTGATATTAATGATTTATAAGATTAAAAAAAGCATACTGATAGAGTCTTAAATTTTATTTATTATCACCTAATAACGTTACTTATTCAAAGCTCTTTGCATAAAATACAATATATTATTAATAAAAAAATTTATTTATGCTCCATATATATATTTCGTAATTTATTAATTTTAATTCAAAAACTGAAAACTTTCTTATGTTTGTTTTATTTTGTTTTTATGTTGAAACTAATAAAAACATGCAAAGGTTCAAATTTTTATTTTAATTCATAATTCAGTACTTTTAGTACTTTTTTAAACCCTCTAAGTACCAAACCGAAATTTGGAATTATCTTCCCTGCTATAAATAGCCAAAACGACACACTACTCACCGGTTTTATTTTGTTGCGCTGTGCTAGCTGAGCACGAATAGAAAGAGAAAAATAGAGAGCAACATGGAGTTAATTGAAACTCTCGCAACATACACGCGTCAAAAGACAACGAACAAGCAATGCTTGGCAGGTGGGATGATTTCTTAAAGAACTTAGTACTTTAATTAAATATACTTATTATTAAAATTCCGAAAGAAATTACCTTATATGCCCTTATTTGTTTGATATTTGCATGGTGCGGAAATGTCGGGTCATTTTCGCATAGATTTTTGCAATATTCGTGGACTGAGGGCGAATTTTTTCTCGGTATATGTTGATTGTACTCTACATAGGCCTCAAATAATGGCACTAGGCGAGACCCAGGTGGCCGAGGATGCAGATCCACTGGATTTTCATATACCTGGGTACCGCTTACTGCCATTGTTTTCTTTGCATAGAGGCATCGCCCTTTTTATAAGAACGGATGAAGCATACCAATGTGAGACGAGTCTGAACGTGACCGATCCAGAGTTTAGCTCAATGTGGGTTAGGTTCAGGCTTCGCTCTCACTTGCTGCATTTTTGTTTTATTTATAGAAGCCCGATTCTAGGGAGAGAGCAAACTTTTAACAAACTGGACTCTCTCTCTCTCTGATTCGATTACGCATATTTTGGGGTTGTTTCCTGACAGTGAGATCGTTGTAGCAGGCGATTTCAATGTCCACGTCACTCGGGCCCATTGACAACTGTTGGGCAATATGTTGAGCTATTTGCTGAATCGAACCAATTGATTCAACTAGTGAGAACCCACTTTTTTTTCCTCAAAGTGATATGCATAGCCATAATACCCTTGACCTTTTTCTGACTTCACATCATGAAAAATATGATGTGAGTGTCAACGCACCTCTTGGTAACTCGGACCATTGTACCATCTCCGCTGTTTTTCCATATTCTAACCCCTCACCTCTACGCCTAAAGCCCCGAAGAGGACTGCATGGTTTTAGGGAAGGGCAAATTGGACTGCGTTAAATAAATTTTATAGCAGCTTCAATTGGAACTTATGTTTCGCTGATAGAAATGTGAATGCCGCGGCTGTCATGGTACAAGAAATTATTTCATTGGGTATGCGGTCTTTCATTCCCAATAAGATGAGAAGCATTAAACCAAAAGACCACTCATAGTTTAATGAGACTTGCAGGATTGCAGTCAGGTCCAAAGAGGAAGCCTTTCAGAATTGGCGTTCTAACAAGAATACTGATACTAAAAGACTTCGCATTGAGGCAAGGAATCGCTGCAATGCAATTTTAAAACGCGAAAAGTTTTTGCACGAAGCTCGCATTCGAGAACAGGTTCTTCTCTGCGCCAAAGGGAGCAAAAACTTTTGGTCATTTGTTAAAAGAGTAAAGAATCAGACATCATCATCGATTCCAACTCTTTTATAAGATGACCAAATCTTCACTGACTCGGCTGATAAAGCGAACCTATTGGCTAGATTGTTTGCAAAAAATTCCACTCTCTCGGATAGCAATCAGCCACTGCCCTTTGTTGGGGGTGGATCTTCTGCAATGCAGGAGATATACTTTCGAACGAGAGCAGTTAAAAGGGTCCTTACAAATCTCAACGTAAACAAAGCCCCTAGTCCTGATGGCATACCGCCAATTGTGCTTAAAATGTGTGCTTCTTCGCTGGCTCGGCCTTTGCGCAACCTTTTCAACATCTCCTACAGAACAGGAGTATTTCCATCTTGTTGGAAGGTGGCAAATGTCCAGCCGGTGCCTAAAAAGGGTGATGCCACGAACCCTGCAAACTACCGACCTATTGCGATATGCTCTACGCTTTCCAAAGTTATGGAGAGCGTAATAAACTTCAACGGTGTGAACTATCTGGAGCGCAACCAACTGCTCAGTGACCGTCAATATGGTTTCCGTAGGGCTCGCTCTACTGGTGATCTTATGGCGTTCTTAACCGAAGAATGGAATAAATGCGTTCACTTTTTCGGCGAGAGCAGGGTTGTTGTTCTTGATATTTCTAAAGCGTTCGACCGAGTGTGGCATAAAGCGCTCGTGTCAAAACTTTTGCATATGGTTTTGGTGGTAACTTTGCTCGATAGATCACGTGTTTCCTCAAGGACAGAACGATTCGAGTCGTAGTTGACGGTATTTCGTCCGAGCAGCACGCCATTATCGCAGGAGTACCGCAGGGTTCAGTTCTATCGCCAACCTTGTTTCTGATTTTTATCAACGACCTTCTGTCGTTGACGCATAACCTAATACATTCGCTTGCGGACGACAGCAGCATTTGTCATTCACTCCTTAATGATCTAAAAAAAATCTCCGAGTGGGGTCTTGCTAATAGAGTAGAGTTCAATGCAAGCAAGACCCAGTGCTGTATGTTAACCCACAAGCGGATGGATTGCCCCTTAGCACCCCTCAATATGAATGGTGTGGATCTTGTGGAATCAGCCGCTCTTGACGTTCTGGGCATATCGATCAGTTTTGATCTTCGTTGGAATGATCATATTTTCGATGTGTCAAAAGAAGCGGGCAAGTGCCTAGGTTTTCTAAAACGGTGCAAAAAATATTTCACTTCAGCTGATCTTCGCATGATCTACACCTCATATATTAGGCCGAAAATGGAGTACAATTCGCACATTTGGGCAGGTGCTTCAAGATCTTATTTGGAGCTTCTGTATCGAATTCAACGTCGTGCGATATATTTGATAGGGGATGAAAGTATTTCATCCTCGCTCAACTCTGTTGAGCATCGACGCAATGTTGGTTTCCTAAGCCTACTGTATAGGTATTAACATGGGAAGTGTTCAAGGGAGATACATGGCCTGACGCCACCAGCTCGTGTGTTTCCCAGGTCCACTGGGGCAGCTGTCCAAGCCCACCCTTTTACCATTGCATCGATGCCCAATAGAACATCGCATTACCGTGATAATTCGTTCTTTAGTCGCACGGTTAAGTTGTGGAATAGTCTCCCTGCGAGCGTGTTTCCTGGCAGCTTTGAGCTGTGCAAGTTTAAAACAAATATTCACCGACACTACTCCATCTATCCACCCTCCAACTAACTATCACCCATCTTCCGAATCAACACAATGCTTACGCATTTATAGGGGGCATCCCCTGAGCGTTGGTTCAGTCTAAAAAAAAAAACCACCCTAAATAAGTTTGTAGCACTAATACGATATTTAAAATATTTTTCATAAAAATCGGCCCAGTACTTTTTTGAGTAAAGTCGTAACTTAAATAATTTTATGATCTATCAAATTATTACTTGAATTAAATTGCGTGCTTTAGATCAAGTAAGATTTTAAAAAGGCAGAAACAATAACAACAACTTTGTATAGAGTCAATCACTTAACTGACTAGACAGTCTTTTTCGCTACATTTTCTCTTCACTAGAACAGATGGCATCCATGGTAGAGTTGATGGCGGTGATCTATACATAACTTACTGCTCTAAGATGTCATATGATTAAGTGGCCAATTTGAACGTTCAATTTGTTCAATATAGTTCAAATGAATGGGTTCCAAAATGTGTGAAATCATATACGACTTTAAGCTGTGAGTCTAGTCTAGTCTGCTGAGTGATTGACTGTATACAGAGTTGTTGTTGTTGTTGTTGTTGTTGTTGTTGTTGTTGTTGTTGTTGTTGTTTTGTTGTTGTTGTTGTTGTTGCTGTTGTTGTTGTTCTTCTTCTTGTTGTTTTTCTTGTTGTTGTTGTTGTTGTTGTTGTTATTGATGTTGTTGTTGTTGTTGTTGTTGTTGTTGTTGTTGTTGTTGTTGTTTTTGTTGTTGTTGCTGTTGTTGTTGCTGTTGTTGTTGCTGTTGTTGTTGTTGCTGTTGTTCTTGTTTCTGTTGTTGTTGTTGTTGTTGTTGTTGTTGATGCTGTTGTTGCTGTTGCTGTTGTTGTTGTTGTTGTTGTTGTTGTTGTTGTTGTTGTTGTTGTTGTTGTTGTTGTTGTTGTTGTTGTTGTTGTTGTTGTTGTTGTTGTTGTTGTTGTTGTTGTTGTTGTTGTTGTTGCCTTCATAAAAACTTACTTGATCTAAAGCTCGCAATTAAATTCATGTATGTAATCCTTTTTACTTTTATAATTTTTTCTCAAATCGTGTAAATTATTTTCGTTTTCAGCAAATTGTTTACTTGAACCAAGCATACTTTTTTCACTTCAAGCAAATATTAGACTTGAATACAGAAAAATATTTTAAATTTTTTTGCAAATGTTTCTTGCATTAAACCAGCAAGAATTATTATTTTATTAATTATTAGTTTTTATATTCATTTTTTTTTTTCAATATCATGTGTTTTAAATTTTTTCAATTCTAGAAAAATAATGCTTGAATTGATAAACGAAAAAAAATTTTATTAAACAACAAATTGCTCCTCACAGGCTCACAGGCCAACATCAGTATTTACGTATTTTTTTTTTCACAATATATATAAGGGTTATTAATTCAGGAAAATTGTTCTCCTATCTTTATGAAATGTATAAAATAAAAATAATATAAAGCTACGGCATTTCAATTAACTATAGTTAAATCATTGAATTATTTTTCGGTAATGCTACGGCAACGGAAATGAAGTACGTCACATTCAATCAATTTTCATGCATATTGCGCCGAAACTTTCTCCGGGAATCACCCACACTCACACGCACACATACATTTTCAACACACGTCTTAATTAAGTGTTGACAAATAACTTGCAGACAGTTATTTACAAATAATTAAACAAGGATTTTTTTTTTGTTTTAATATATTTATGTGTGTGTCGGCATTTCGCCCACTTCACGTCCGTCTACCTTCATTCATGCAAGATAACTACCAACAATAATGTATTAAATATAAATTAAACGCTTATTGAAATAAAGCGCAGTTGTTTGTTATTTTTGTAGAAAATATTTACGTCACCTTTTCCATTTTTTTTTTGTTTCGCTGGTTTGCTTATATCGTTGTATGTTGTAAATGTTTTTTTTTTTGTTGCTTATATATATTTCGATTTATGAAAGCGGAAATTGCTTCGCATGACGGAAGTGACGCCCTCTTGCATCGCAAGTAAATGCGTGTGTGTGTATGTGCATGTTTTGGCGTTGGAAGATAACGTATGCGTGTATAGCTGTGTAGGAGTCCGTGTTGTCCGCGAAATTGTGTGTGTGTGCTCGAACGGATTTTTTTTTTTTTTTTTTTTGTAACTACCACTGTTCAATTAAGTTTATTGCGACTGCAAAATATTTCAATTAAAAAATTTCCGGAAAATATAACAAGCTATACATTTTGCTGCTGTCCTTTGCCACATTGTTGAAAATAATTTATTGGCAAAAGCAGTGGTGTTATTAGAGTTGTGCACAGGCAACAAAAGTAACTAATGAATAAAATTTTTTTTTTCAATTCCAACTGTTGAAATCTTTTTATACTAAGCTTCAAGAATAATGCAAGCTTTTAATTAAGTCTCCCATAACATAACTTTATATTACGCCTCTGGCATAAACGCAGATTGCCTTAGCTGCATCTAAACTCTTCTAAAACCCCTCAACTTATAACCATGTGCAATACAAAATAAATTGAAGAACCAAAATATTGTGTCAATATTTACTGTAAAAATAAACGTATTGAAATCACTCACCAAAATATTAGGACCACACACACACAAAAGGTGTTAATAAATGTCTGCAGACCCAGTCTGAATTCTGTCATTGCATTCTTTTATTAATACAGATACGTAGTAGAAATTTACATATAGCACATAATCATGTCCACACATACATTTATATCCAGATATACGTAAGTGCATGCGTTTTCTATACCGATTATTCATTATGTATTTGCTTTTTGTTAAACCTGTTGTTGTAGTTCTTCGACTGATCTTGTTGTGATTGTTGTTATGGCTGCACTTTGTGTCTGCCACTCCTTTCAGTACTTTTCTTCAAATAATTTTTTTTATGTGCCTTTGACGCACATCTGGCGTTTGTGTTAACCGCTTCGTAAGTGTTACCAATTAATCAATCGGTGTGAGCGACCACACTGGGTGTTGAACAGTTTGTGAAAACTATTTGTGGTTTCCTCTTGAATTTAAAACGGTCTATAATAGAAAAAATATTCTTAGTTAATGACAGTGAAAAATTGGATGAAAAAAACAAAATTTCGCTTTGTGTTATTGCATATGAAGACATGAGTGAATGAAGGTAATATGTCGCATTTTCAGATATTCGCTGTTCTATGCATGGATGAAAATGTAATGTACATACAAACAATTTTAAACTTTAGTCTGTTAGTTTGTTGTGGGCCCATGTGCACTGCGACCCATAGGATATATTGTGCATGCCCTTGATTAAGGCTGACTTTGTAAAAACATTTATACAATGCATCAGTGTGTTTTATTATGAATCGGTCCGAAGCTTACTAGCCAAAACTGCGCAAGTCCGGTGATATTCTTAAAAATAGTATAGTTGCACAGTTTTGGTTAATCAGCTTCGGACCAATTCACAATAAAACATGCTGATGCATTGCATAAATGTGTTAACGAAGTCAGCCTTACTGTCCAGATTTAGGCTTTTAATAAAGTTTAGCACTGTTTCTGGCTTTGTATTACAAATAGTGATGGGGTACTACTACCCCTTCAAAGTGGAAACGTCTTAGACTAAAGATTGCCGGACATTCACATAGAATGTGTTCTGGAGTTTCCTTTTCCACATCGCATATTCAACAGATATCTGATTCAGATGGACCCATCTTTTTAAGATGGTATCAGGTGAAATATGACCTATCGTTCCAGTGCCACTGAAATTTTTTGTTTTCCCATATTTGTGACGTAGTTTTATCAAAGGCTGAGGTAAAACTCAGCCACTCCAGGGTCCAGTGAAAAGGTCCACTAACTTCCACAAATTATTTTGAAAATAAAAGACGCATGGTTTGCAGTAATTCACAAAGTTACTTTATTGAATACGTTATCCTTATTATAATCTCTTAGTTATGTAGCTTCGGGTAGTCGCTAGTGAGCTTAATAATCAGTTGGTAATCGTTATAGTACTCGGTCATCAGTTTACAATTGCTTTAGAAGCCGGTAATCAGTTGTTAACCGCTTCGGTAATCGGTAATCAGTTGGTAATCGCTTTGGTAATCGATAATCAGTTGTTAATCGCTTCAGTAATCGGTTCGTAATGACTTCGGTAATCGGTTGGTAATCACTTCGGTATTTGATAGTCCGTTGGTAATCGCTTCGGTAATCGGTTGGCAATCGCTAAAAAGGAACGCTCCGTCATTTCTAATACGACATAATAGAGTAGAGAGGTAAACTGTAGATGCCGTGGTGGTGTAGCAGAGAGTGCCTGCGTCGTGGTCCCGGTAATAGGCCTTGCGATCAACCAGGGTAGTGACGTGGCTTCATGAAGCAACAAAATCTTGCTATAGACGACGCTCTAGTGGCGTAGCAGCGAGTGCCTACATCGCAGCCCCGGTGATAGACCTTGCAGTCAACCGAGGTAGCGACGTGGCTTTCGAAAACAAAAGAAAAAAATAAATATATAATAAAAAAAACTTCTACACTTAAAAATAACTAAAAATTACCGTTCGCCACCCTCCCCGTACGATAGACCTGACGGTCAGCCGAGGCAGTAGCTACTAGGCTTGAGCTCACCTTAAAAGGAATGCTACCTTAGCTGGTTTTGTCGTGTCTATTTATATGCTTTCAGAAAGAACTACTTAGGAATTATATAAGTCGTCTGTTGTATGGCGTATGAAAATAATGCTTAGTGGCTGTTTTGTGGCTACTAGACTGTGAGTCTTGTTGTTGTGGCTGGTAATTAAAGTAGGTCACGTTGTTGTCAAAGTTACCTGCCCTATGCTGCATATATAAGTAACTATACTTAATTTATCGTAAGCCTAATTGTAACGTCTTGTTACAAATTCTGATTTTTTTCTATAATTTATCCTTTAGCCAGGCTACAGAATGGTTCGGGTCCTATAAGAGTTCTAGACGTTCCTCTTTTAGATTTTAAACCTTAAAACAACCATATTTGTGACTATTTTTGAAAATAACTTCTTCACAAAGTTTGATTTAGTATAAATTTCAGTATTAATGCGAAACTTTTAACTCAATTTCCTCAATTTTCTCGAAATTTTCCGACATATCACCTTCATCCCCGCATGTCTTCATATATTTTATTAGGTTCTTTGGAAAGTATTTTTTTTTATAAAAAAAAAGACGATGAAATAAATATAAAAAGAATAAACATTTAATTGAATTACATACGAGCCTTATTTGATGAGTCAGAAATTTTATGAATAAAAGATAATTTTTCGGCCAAAAAGCGTTAAATTTCTAAACATTGTCTCCTTGTAGATCGATACATTTAATCCAGCGTTTTTGCAATTTTATTATTCCTTCCAAATAAAAGGCTTTATTAAGGTCCTCAAAACAGGTGTTTGTTACAGTGATGACCACCTCTGCATTCGATCCAAATCTCATGCCGCCGAGCCATTAAATGTTACTGTCATATGATGGAGATGCGTACTGCGACCTAATAGTGATCTATTGTACCTCCTTCTCAAGGCTCGCTAGATTGGCGGAAAACAGAATTTCATCCAGACCCAGTTCTCTTATGAATTTGAGTATGTTTTTAGGTTCAAGGGATGAAATTTGCTCTAGACTCAGCCCATAGTTCCCCAGTGCTAGTTTACGCCTGCGAGCCACATTGTCGAAGTTTCTAAGTAGGTGTATTGGAGTCTCCTCAACTTTCTCAGAGAAACTGCAGTTGCTATCGGTTTCGATGCCAAATTTCGTCAGGTGATATTTAAGAATGCAGTGTCCTGTCAGAAACCATGTTAGAATTCTTAGCTTTTGTTTGAGTAAACTTATGCACAATTTTGTTCTCCAAGTGCTAAGATCTCTGAGGAGCATTTTGGATTGTCTTAGCTTTGGGAGGTTTTATCGTTTGTGTCTCCCTTCTTAGTTCTTCTTTTATAGTGTGTGTGCCCAGTCCGCAGAATGGTTCTGGTCCTATAAATTTTGTGGCTGCGCCCTGTCGCGCTAAGCCATACGCTTCTTCGTTACCTTGTATTCCTTTGTGTCTTGGAATCCAGAGTATAGTAACGATGTTATTCTTGCCCATTTCATTGAGTTTTTTTTGGTATTCCCATGTTACTCTCGATCAAAGCTGGGTGATAAGAATAACATGTGTTATTGATTGCGGTAAGAATAACGATTATTTTAATTTCAATTTCAATGTTTTTTAAATTACGATTGCGGAAAATCTTTCATCGAACGATCTTAGATTCCGATTGCAGCAATCGTAATTTTGAAGAACTTGAAATTACGATTACTGCAGTCGTAATCTAAGTTCATTCGATGAAGGATTACGTTAATTGTAATCTCGTGTTTCTTTGATAAGGATTGCAGTATTCGATTACAAGGATTACTTTTACTAACTATTAGTGAAAATCACTGTTATTTACAATAAACAATATTGCAATAAACTGAAGTTTACCGTCAATAGCAACATATCATTATATATCTGCAATATTAACAAAATGCATATTTGTACAATGTAGCAAAGTCCAGTCTCGATGATATTTCACAGGAGACTAGTGCTTTAATTGCTTCTTGGCTGTCTGGCATCACAATTATATCCTGACCTTTGTATTTCCGGTCCTGGTTGAATTGTGCATACAGCTGCATTGCTAGGATTGGAAGATACTGAATGTTGTCCTTATAGGTTCAGAGTGCTTGGTTCTTGGCCCGTACACCCCTACGATGTGTCCACCTTCCAGTGCTTTCGAGCCATCCGTATACGATGATATGCTATGTGGTTTCCTGACTTGCGATATCATCTCTCTGTCCCAGTTTTTCTTGGTATTAAACTTAATTTCGAAATGTTTTTCGAAGTTGTACCTTTTTGTTATATCGTCTCTTGGTAGATCAATGTATGGAGTGTGCTTTGCACTATCCTCCTTCTCTCTACTGCTGATAGTTTTACCTAAACCTGTCCCTTTTTAAGAAATGCATAGCAAAGTTCGCTTAGCTACTCCCTCTATGACAAGGTGTAAGACTGTTAGGTCCAGAATTACTTCTAGTACTGCTATAGGGCAGGTCCCCATGGCACCTGTGATGCATACGCAGGCTAGTCTCTCCACCTTTGTTAGCATATTCCTCACTGTGGTTAGCTTGGTTCTTTCATCCCATCCTATTGCATCATGGGTGAGAATGGGTCTCGCCAATACGGTGTACATCCAGCGAAGAATTTTTGGGTTACAACCCCAGCTTTTCCCCGCCAGGTTCCTACTTACCATGAGTGCACTTTGCAAGCTTTGAATCTAGTGTGAGTCCTAGGTACTTTACTTCTCCTTTGAAGAGAATTTTCGTGCCATCCATTCTATAGTTCGGAGATTTGGTAGGCTTCTTTTGTTAGTAAAACGTACTATGGTAGTTTTCGCTGGGTTGATATTTAATCCCACTGTGTTGCACCATTCCTGTGTTACAGACAGTCCTCTCTGTATGAGGTTGCAGAGTGTATCCTCGAACTTCCCTCTCGCTATTAAAGCAATGTCGTCTGCGTAACCCTGACATTTTATGCCATTCTCGGTTAGTATCGTTAATAATTCGTCCACAACAAGACTCCACAGCAGTGGAGAAAGGACTCCGCCTTGTGGGCAGCCTTTTGTTTTTTTGATTCTTATAGTGGTGCTACCCACTTTTGTTTCTGCAGTTCTTGTACTAAGCATTTGGCATATCCATCTGCTGAGCATATCATTTACTCCTTTTTTGTGTAGTGACTTCCTCACTGCCTCGTGAGAAGTGTTGTCAATGTCTCCTTCTATATCTAGAAAAGCACATAGTACGGTTTATTTATTTTTAAAAGCTGACTGGATGTTACTAGTCAGCTGGCGTACGGCAGATTCTGTGGAACTTATATGCGTGCTGACATGGGTGCATTGGCACATTTTCCAGAATCTCAGTTCTTACATAATTATCTATTACCTTTTCCATTGTCTTAAGAACAAATGAGGTAAGGCTATTGGGTCTAAAGGACTTTGGAAGCGTATAGTCTTTTTCCCCTCCTTTTGGTATGAAAGTGACTATGGCCCTTCTCCATTTCCTTGGGATATATCCTAGCGCAAGGCTACTTTTAGTTATTTTTACTTTTGTTTCTGCTCCTTTTTTCTTGAGTGCAGGAAGATGCCGTCTACACCTGCTGATTTGAATGGTTAATAGGTTCTTAGTGCCCAATCTAAACGAGTCTTAGTGAATATTCTCGTGGCATTTCCATTCTTCTCGGTTTAGCTTAAACAGCCTGTTTGCCATCTCATATGCAATTTCTGGTGTGCCACCCGGGAAATTAGTTTTTAGAAAATGCCAGGCTCGTTGCTCTTCCCTAAGCGTACATCTTTGGTCTGGTAATTGAAGTGCCATGTTTTTCTCTACTCTGCCTTTTACTATTGCCTTATGGATGCTGGCTGCAGCAGGCGTGAAAGAAATGTCTTCGAACTAAAAAATAGTAGCAGGGGCTAAAACTGGAGAATATAGTGGTTGCGGTAGCAGTTCGCAGACCAATTTATGGATTTTCGTCATGGCGACTGCTGGCGTGTGCACCGATGAATAGTCATAGTGGTTGTTACCAATTAATAGTCGTTTGTGCTTGAAATTAATGTCAAATCTATCCAGCAGCTATGAATAATTTTCACCGGTAATTGTTTTGCACTTTTCAAGGTAATCTATGTAAATGACTCTGCATGCAATTCAAAAAAACTGTCGCCATGACTTTGTTGGCCGACAAACCCACTTTGGCCTTCTTTGGTGCATGTTTCCGGGTAAGTCCACTGCTTTAATTGTTCTTTGGTCTCTGATGTGATGTAATTGTATATATGTATTGTCTACGGTTTCAAAACAGTTCAAAAAATCCTTCGGATTGTGGTTAAACATCGCCACACACTCCTTTGAAGTGGTAACACAAATGCGCTTATAATCGAGTATTAGAAATCGTAGCACCTATCGTGCAGATAGTTTTTTCATGACCAAATATTTATGTAAAAATGTATGTTCCCAATCCACCTCACGCACTTTCATTCACCGCTTGTCCAATATCATTCCATGGATTTTATCGACGATTTCTGTCGTGACGACCTTTTTTGGGCGACCTGAACGTTGAGCGTCATTTGTACTGGTACGATCATAACGTAAATTACTTCTTAACCATTGGAGTTGATGATTCAGAATCTCCATAGTATTTATCAAGCCTTTTCTTGGTTTCGGTGATGGTTTTTTTACGCAAAAAATAGTGCTTGTTGAGTACACGAAATTTACTTTATTTCATAGTTCACTCAAAAATGGTAGTTGACATGACTTGTGTTGCATTTAAAGTTACTTCGCGGGAAACTCAAAAAGATACTGACTTCTCAAACTGCCAACGTATTGTTCATTCTGGTCCAATATCTTTTGCCATCCTTCTATTTAGTAAAAGCATGATAGCACGCTCATACAATTGTTGGTTTTTGCTGAAAGATTTGAATAATAAGGCGGTTGCAGAACTATATCCCTCGCATTATCTCGGTGAAACAGGACAACTTTTCTTTTGATCACTTCTGTCGATTCTTGTTTAAGTGAATCATTCAATCTGTCCAGTTGATGATAGTAACTTTGGAATTGATATTTGTGTCGTCCAGAAGATATTCAAAAAACTATTCCTTTTAAATCCAACCAAACAGATAGCATCACCTTTTGTTATCAATATTCGAAGTGCTTTAAGCCGGTTCAACTTTTTGAAGTGAAATTTCATTAGCACCGTTGTGATTTGAAACTCAATAAAACGAAAAATATCATAATATATATTACCAATAAAAAAAAATAAAAAATTTCCAAACCATCGCTAAGTAAATACACAAACCAATTTCCAAGACGTAGCATTAGATGTTGAACTGTCAAGTTTAGAGTCTACTTTTATGCAAATTTGTAAAAGCCAATTGAAAACATAAACGGCGCACAGTGATACGATTGGTACACGTATGTATGCTGTAGAATGCTTAGTATGCTGTAAAAACGAAAGTTTTTAGGCATTTAATTCTACACGCAAAATTTTGGTGTAGATTCACACTAACACATACTTTCTATAACGTGTTTGTTGAATGTGTTAGTTGAACATTATTGTTGAATGTCAAATTTCTACGCCAATTAAATGTACGAACATATGAAAGACGGCGAAATTTAGGCATTTTAACTCTCCAATCGTGGTTGTGAACTTAGCTGCATTGAACAAATTTTTCATTCAACAGCGTACTAACCAACGAAAAAAAAATTTCGCTACCTTTTCGCTGTCAAAAACGCAATGCATTTCTTAAGGAAGAATTCTTTTCGCTTCTACTGCATACTAAGCTTTAGACGGAAAATATTATTTTGTGGATTTTTTGGTAGGTTTTGATATTTAAGGCATAGGAAAGTACAAAAAAAAAGGATTTCAGAAACTAATTACAAGTAGACGTGGCAGCTGCCATACAACTAAAACACATTTTGTGCTATATCTTAAAAATGAGATAAACTACGCTAACGAAATCAAACATAGACGTCTAATATGTGCTTTCCAAAAAGTGTAAAAAATTACTGCGTGATTGGACAAGTGGGATAGCAGCTAGCAAACAACTTAAAAAAATTTTTCGCTATATTTTAAACGTGCTTTAACAGCAACACTAATAGAATTATCGGTGGATATATAATATGTGATCTTTAAAGTTCTTGCTAAATTTCAGTTTTATCCATTTCCGCCTGTCCGTATATCCATCTATCGTCACAATGACAGTTGTTATTTAATATTTAAATGAAATTTAGTAAAATTATCTAAGACCAGAATATCAAGTTCGAAAATGAGCAGTAAAAAACTCCACAAAAATTAATTAAATCACTTTAAATGTAGCTAATAAGCTTAAATATAAATTAAGCAATTTGAGAGCTAAAATGAACCCAATCAGATGAAAACCATGCCTACCTCCCATACAAAATGACAAAACGTTAGATGGCGGACCCTGTATAAACGGTAAAATCTCTTTAAATTTCACAAAAATTAATAAACCACTTTTAATGTAGCAAATAAGCTTAAATATAAATTAAGCACTTTAAATTCTAAAATGAACCCAATCGGATGAAAACCACGTCTACCTCCCATACAAAATGACTTCATATAAACGGAAAAATCTCTTTAAATTCTACAAAATTTAATTTATTCACTTTAAATGAGCTTAAATTTTAATTACACACTTTACATTTGAAAATGAGCCAAATCAGATGAAAACCACGTCTACCTCCCATACAAAGTGACTTGATTTAAACGGTAAAATATATTTAAATTCTACAAAGATTAAATTATTCACTTTAAATTAAGCTCATTAGCTAAAAAAAATAATAAAATTTGGGGTCAAGTTTTGTTAATTTTTTATTATATATTCGGTGAAATATTTATAGTAGAGTGAGTTCAATGACATTTTTTTATATTGACTATGGGCTTTAGTAATATACATTTTAAAGTCGACTCTAAATTTAGTGTAAGCTTTTTGACAACAAATTCTATAGAAATAGTGTCAAAAAAGCTGACACTAAATTTAACGTCGACATTAAATGTTTATTACTAAGGCGCTATGTCTTACATGTAAACATTTATTAAAATAAAGACGAAATATTTTGCACTGAAATGCTAAACAGATATGAAATTAAATTCTATCTAATAAAATCTTGTACTTGATTTGCATAAATAATAATCTCAATATGAGTGCAAATCAATATAAGTTCAAACAATACAAGCCAAAAAAACGAACATTAAATCGTTCGCTAAAATTGATTTCATTGTAATTCAGATTTTAATACTTTCGAGCATCAGCGGCAGCAGGAACCAGTTTTTTTATTTACTGTCATCCTTCGTGCGTTACTTGCCAACATGTAAGAGGGCAGCAGCACTTTTATCCTTTTAGGAATTCAGCTACTTGCTTGGCTGAGCTGGCGCGCTATTATGTATCTCTTAACGATTATATCCTTGTCCCAGGTGCTTTTTATACAATGTAATATCGTTTAGGGTTTAAACGTGCGAAAATCATTTTCAAACAGTTGGATTATTTTTTTTTCTTTCAGCTTTCGTCGAAGTTTTGTTCTTTTTCTTTTGGATATATTATTGAAAATTGGGTTGGAGTTGGTGGAGAAACAGAAGATGAAGTTAAAATGTGCGAGTGTAAATGGCTTTGATTTGCAAAAAAATTATATATAATAAAAAATGTGTTGAGCAAACATGTTACAAAATTTATATCTTATGAAGTTCTGAAAGAATTTTTGCAGAAGTTCATGAAAAAAATTCAAAATTGATTGTTTGATGGGCCAATAGTAATGAGTTTTCTTAATGTCTCTTAACTTTTGCTTTATCAAGTATAACTCAAAATACGAAACCAAACTTTAAAGCAATTATTTCGACCTATAAAATTTTTAGTAGATTTTGCTTTGATTTCATGTAGGGAATTTTCTTGATTCTTAAACAAAGTTTTTTGCTCTGTTCTGTGTTTTTTTTATCTTTTTGCATGATTTCGTCCATTACAGAGATGTCCTAGCTTTTCTCACAAGTGTCAATATTTGTTCAGAATTGACTCGAATACTGCTTGCTTGAACTGTAATGGTATTTGTTTCAATTGAAATGCATTTAGAATGTGTAAATAATATTTGCCACATCCAACACACGAACACACTCTCGCACACACAAGAAACTTAATACTTCGTGTAGCTTTTCCGCCAAATTGCGTCGTGTAAATTTATTTGTGCTGACAACAAACATACATACATACAGTTTATAGATCAAAATATCGCTTCAATAGTCATTGTATTGAAATAGTTAATTGATAGTTTGTTCAATCGATTCTGTTGTAAACTCTTTCCTTTTTTTTTTTTTTGCTTGCGATGAGTCAGTTATTGTATCAAATTTCCATGTAGCTATTTACTATTGATTACAAAAGGTTCAATGATTTGTTTAAAAAAAGCGATTAAAGTTGTTAAACATTGTGTTAAATACAAAATAAATCTAACTAGACTATAAATCCTTACTTAATTTAAGCCTTATATATAATAAGTCGGGGATTTGCCGAAGCAGACCACAGTGGGTCCCTATTCGTCCCGTATTCAACAAAGGATTCTACTGCTCGGAGCACTCATACGTGAGCATGCTCCTTGTATAAGCAACCTTTGTCACCTTTGTCACCTTAAGTCAACTGATCCTTGTAGATCAGTTGACCAATCTCGGCTTCGCCAACAAATGGACGTCCCAGAGTGGTCAATCTTATACTTGCCAGCGCCGGACACTGGCACAAAATGTGTGCTGCAGTTTCCGGCTCCTACACGCATCGTCCTCGGTCAGAGTCATCTTCTCGAGATGGTAAATGAAGGGACCGTGTCCTGTGACCAGTGCAGTAAGCCAGCTTAAAGTCCTTCGATTGTATTGGATAACTTTTGCTGCCTTACTACGAGACCACTTCACTGCCGCCTTTAATTGCCTGCAATTAACAGCTTCTTCCCACCTTGTTCGGTGTTCTGAGTCCGTCTATTGTTTAATAAGGCCTGCCACCATGTTGTCGCCTATGGCGATACGTGATTCTGGTCCACAGAATTCTTCTGCTGATCCTTCTAAAGAATCAGCATTTTCATTCTGTTCTATGCCAGAGTGCCCTCTCACCCACATACGTGGAAGCTCATTGGCCTGAGTGCACCTATTGAGTTTTGTAAGACATTCTATGGCCAAGTGGTGTCTGTCCGTTGCATACACCCAGCCACAGACTGATTGTCGAGAGCAATGACAATTTTCTTACCATTGATCCGGCCATCTATCAGGTGTTGCAGCGCATGCACTACGCCAAGCATTTCCGCCTGGTATATAGACACAAACCTTCCTAACCTCAGTACACAGGATAGGCTTAACTCTTCTGAGTAAGCGCCTGCCCCGGCTCTGCCATTCATTAGAGAGCCGTCTGTGAATATACTGATATCGTTACCAACGATTTCTTCACAAACGGCTCCATCTGTTATAAGAGTTTTATAATACTTTTCTGTTATTCTTACTCTCCACCTTCCGTTCATAGGCATACACGCCTACCTGACATCTCTCTGTACAATATCAAGGATGCGCATATGACCATGCAGGGCCGTTGTCCCATGCCACGTAGCATTTTGCAACATCCTGAGGGCTGACAGCGCCGCTGTTTTCTTTATTTCCGAATCCGACGGCAGCATACCTACCAGAACCTTCATTGCGCTTGTTGGAGTGGTGCGTATTGCACCTGTTATTCCAACACACGCCAGCCTTTGAACTCTGTCCAGTCTCTTCTTAATGGTTTTCTAGCTGAATTTTGTCCACCAAATCACCGAAACATACGTGATGACAGGTCTTACCATCATAGTGTAGACCCATTTCATAGCCTCTGGGCTTAGCCCCCATTTGAGACACCAAACGCGTCTACACTTAAACAAACCCCCTTTGCTCTTTGAATCCTATCTTCTACATGCTCGTTCCAGTTCAGTATGCTATCGAGGGTTACACCTAGATATTTAACATTCGTGGAAATGTTGATTTCAGCTCTTAAAAGTTTGAGTAGTTCTCTCCTCAGGCGTACTCTCTTTCTTACTTACTTACTTAGTTGGCGCTACAACCGTATGTCGGTCTTGGCCTCATCTGAGAATTTGCACCAGCCATTTCTGTCTTTCGCTTGCTGGCGCCAGTTGGAAATTCCAAGCTTCATCAGGTTGTCCTCTTCTTGGTCTTTCCAACGAAGATGCGGTCGTCCTCTTCTGACAACTTCTGACTTCTGACAGCACTGACTTCGCGCGTATTATGGCCAATGATATCTATGTCATCAGCATACGCAAGCAGCATAACACTCTTGTAGAATATTGTGCCACTACGTCTCGGATCAGCAGCTCGGATGATCTTTTCCAACATTAGGTTGAAAAAGTCGCACGATAAGGAATCACCTTGTCTGAAACCTCGTTTGGTAATAAATGGTGGGGAGAGGTCCTTCCCGATTTTAACTGCGCTGATGATGTTGCTCAGTGTCATCCTGCAAAGTAGTATTAGTTTTGCAGGAATACCAAATTCAGACATGGTGGAATACAGGTGCTTCCTTATTGGGCTGTCGAAAGCGGCTTTATAGTCGACAAAAAGATGGTGGGTGTCGACTTGTTTTTCTTGAGTCTTCTCCAATATTTGTCGTAGCGTGAAAACCTGGTCGATGGTGTACTTTCCAGGTCTGAAGCCACACTGATAAGGTCCGATCAGTTTGTTTACAAGGGGCTTCAATCTTTCACATAAAACGCTCGACAGGACCTTATATCCCTTTCAGACCTGACGCTAAGCTACTGAGAATTTTTTTATGATATTTTGGAGTAAATGGTGTTTATATGATATGAAAACATATTCAATGCCTAAATTTTGATATTCTCAAATCTTTCAAGGATTTTCAAGAAACGAAAATTTGTACTGAAAATATTTTTTTTTTGCATCAAATGTTGTCAAATCATTTGAGATTTTAAAATATATTATTTTTTTAGTTAGAATTTGTGAACTTCACTAAAATTGCGCTAGTAGTATTTTAGTAAATGAAAAAACAACTAACTTCTACGACTCATTTAAAAAAAAAAAATTAAATGTGTCGCAAGAATTTCGTGAAATTTTAAGAAACGACAAAATTAACAGCTAAGCCATATGAAAGGCAACCATAAACAATAACCTCCACAATCGAAACATGTAAAATTGATAAACATTCGTGAAATAGCAGTAAAGATATTTAGACTAAAAGCTACCCGCACAATCGATGCATCACGGTCTGAAAGGGATATGCGATATTAAGAAGGCTTATCCCACGGTAATTGGCACAGATAATGGGATCGCCTTTCTTTTGGATTGGGCAGAGCACACTGAGATTCCAATCGTTCGGAATTCATTCTTCCGACCATATTCTGCATAGAAGCTCGTGAATGCTTTTAAGTAGAGCTTCGCCTCCGTTCTTAAACAGCTCAGCAGGTAAGCCATCAGCTCCCGCGGCTTTGTTTTTTTTTTTAAGCCGAGCTATAGCTGTCAGAACTTCATCATCATAGTCGGGCAGCGGAACCTCGACGCTGTCATCCGAAATTGGGGTTTCCGGAATATCATCTCTATTGGCGGGATTGTTGTCAGCGTCGCCATTTAGAAGCTTAGAGAAGTGTTCCCTCCATAACGTCAGTGTACTCTGGACATCTGTCACTAGATTCCCGTTTTCATCCTTGCAGGAAGAGGCCCCGGTTTTAAAACCATCGGCAAGGCGTCTTATTTTTTCGAAAAATTTTCGGGCCTCATTCCTGTTACCATACATCTCAATCTTCTCCTGATCGCGCTTTTCTGCCTCTCTTTTTTTCCGCCTGTAAATATGTCTCTCTTCCCTTCTCTTTTCTTTGTATCGCTCCTTAGCAGCGCGCGTTACAACCGACTGCAGGGTGGCTTTGTAGGCGGCGTCTTTCTCTGCAGTGGCGTCGCGACACTCCTGGTTGTACCACAGGTTTCGGCGAGGGCGTTGGTAGCCAATCACCTCTTCAGCAGCCGCACGCATGAAGTTGGAAATGTGTGTCCAGTGCGCGCATACATCATCGATTGGAGGAGTGCTTTGAAGCAGCAGTGAGTGTCGAGTGGCGAAAGCATCGGCTGTCTGTTTCGATTGCAGCTTGTCGACGTCTAGCTTTCTCTGTGTAGGGTTGCGTGTATTCTTAGCTGCGTACAGACGTGTACGGATCTTGGCTGCAACAAGATAGTGATCCGAGTCAATGTTTGCACCACATATCGTGCGTACATCCAATACACTGGAAGAGTGCCTTCCGTCGATCAAAACGTGATCAATTTGATTTTTTGTTTTTTGATCAGGGGACATCCAGGTGGCTTTATGAATATTGAGATGCTTGAATCTAGTGCTACTTACGACCATGTTTCGTGCTGCGGTGAAGTCAATCAGCCTCATTCCGTTATCGGAGGTGTTCTCGTGGAGGCTGAACTTTCCGACTGTTGGACCAAAAATATTTCCCTTGCCCACCTTAGCGTTGAAGTCACCAAGCGCGATTTTTACATCGTGACGGGGGCAGCGCTCGTAAGCATTTTCAAGGCGCTAGTAGAAAATTTCCTTGATCTCATCGTCCTTATCTTCTATCGGAGCGTGCGCACATATTAGGCTTATATTAAAAAATTTAACCTAGATGCGGATTATGGCAAGTCGTTCGTTCACAGGTGTGAATCGCAGGACGTGGGGCCGTAGTCTTTTGCCAACTACAAATCCGCATCCAAACTCGTGCTTTTCCGCATGGCCGCTGTAGTAGATATGACAGGGTGCATGCCGAATGCAACCCTGTCCCTTCCATCGCATTTCTTGGATAGCAGTGATATCAGCTTTGTATCTTTCAAAGACATCAGTCAGTTGGATAGAGGCACCTTCCCAATTAAGGGTTCGGATATTCCAGGTGCATATCCGTAAATCAGTATCAGTTTTTCATTTGCGGAAGCCGTCATCAGATTTGGGGATCATTTTTCTTCTGTTCTTATTTGTTTTCATTTAAATTGGTTTTTACGGGTGGGCTTCAAATCCGACGCACAACCTATTTTAAGCCTAGGGAGGCCCGCCGCTCAGATTAGACGTCAAACTAACGGTTGTCAGTTTTGACGTTGCCCAGGAAACACCACGTGGAGGTTTGAGTCGACTTGAGGCGATTTCACAAAGATTATGCTGGCCTCGCCAGGTTGAGACAGTCAGACATGTTACATTGTTCCATCGCCCCCAGTTTCCCAACTCTTTCTAGTAAAGATAATGTTGTCAGATTTGCCTGCGTTAACGGTAAGGCCTTGTTCTCGACACCACTCCTCCATCATTCGGAGTGCTCCCTTCATGATGTCAGAAATGGTGTCAATGAACTTACCGCGGACCACCAACGCAATGTCATCTGCATACCCTATCGTGTGTATGCCCGATTCATCCAGTCTAACCTGTAGTGAGTCCACAGTTATGTTCCACAGGGTTGGCGATAACCCCCCCCCCCCTGGGGACATCCTGTATTTATTCTACCACTAGTCTTGACTCTACCATTCTGCATGTTGACAGCCCTGTGCTTGAGCATATTGTCTACCCAATTTGCTATCGTTGGGCTTACATTGCGCTCTGTCAGGGCTTGCCGCAGCCTTCTAAAGCATATTTTGTCGAAAGCACCCTCGATGTCCATAAATGTGGCCATCGTAATGCCTCCTGAAAATAACTCCTTTTCAGTCACTCTTACCAATTCGTGAAGAACACTCTCCATAGACCTACCTGCTCTACACGCATGTTGGCATCTACTCAGAGGATTTTGCATCAGCGAAGTGCTCTCAAGACAGTCAGCCATCACTGTTTCCATCGTTTTCAAGAGGAAAGATGTTAGGCTGATCGGTCTGAACGACTTCGCCACCGCATAATCCTTTTTTCCGGGCTTCGGGAGAAAGAGAACTTTCGCCTCTCACCAGACTCTCGGAACGTACCCAGTCGCTAGGCAAGTAACGAATATACCCCACAGCCTAGGTGCAATGAGATCTTCCCCCATTGCATTATAGCCGGAAATATACCGTCCATCCTTGATGTTTTGTACGGACCTAATGAGCGTATAGCACTCCTCACCCCGTCCACAGTGATCATCTTTTCGGCTTCCAGTCTGTCAACCCTGTACATTCCTTTCTTTAAGGGTGTCCACGGGTCATCAGACTTAAAACTTCAAAGAAAATGCAGCTTCATCAGAACTTCCATCGACTTCTCTAGGTTCTCTGTCATGGTTCCATCCATTTTTCGGATCAGTCCTACTTTGAAGAACCATCTTCTGCAACCATTTTCTGAAGCCTACATGCTTCTGATATAGTTTCCTTCCCAGAACAGAAGTCTCTCCAAGACTGCATTTTACGTTGTCGTATGAGTTCCCTTTTCCGTGCCTTGTAGTTTGCCCATGTTTCTGGGGTTCCCCCTCTCATGTGCAGATTGAAGGACTTCTAACCTTCTTCTTCAGAGATTCAAGTTCCGTGCACCACCATAGCGTCGGATCACCCTCGTCTACAGATAGTATAGGACATGCCACCTCGTAAGCTTCGACCATGGCCGAGCTAAGATGTTTGACATGGCTTTCTACTTCCGCCGTATTCCCTGGTACTTTTATAGCTTTTTGGGTCAGTGTTTCCCTCAACTTCGCCTTATATTTCACAGGATCTGTATTCTTGGGTATCCCGATCCTCCTGCTATTCCGCTGGCGTCGGATTCCGAACTTGAATTCAAACTGTATGGAACCGTGGTCCGACATGGTTAGCCTATCCACGACCCTCCAATTTTTTATTCTGTTCTGTTCAGAATCTTTCTGCAAATGAGAGTTACATCAATGACTTCCGCTCGCCTCGCATCAACGAAAGTCGGTTGTGTTCTTCTATTTGCTACTGTAATGTTTTTGTTTAACTTTTCGTGTTTTAAAGAAATGGACCTGCCTCAAATTCTTTGCCGGCGCTTAATAACGCCACTGGCTCTAAATATTTAATATTTTCTTTTTTAATTCTCAGCCGGCATAAAAATGAAATAAATAGATAAAGCTGATTTAAAGCTTGTAGAATTAATGATCTTTATTTTTCAAAGTCGGTGCTTATAAAGCCAAACAACGGTATTTTCTTAAATCGAAAAAGTGCATAATTCTATACATAAAAAGTGCGTGAGTGACAAATAAATATTAACTTAATGTGTAAGTATGTAATGCAAAATAAATATATAACAAAAATAATAAACATTGAAAGTGCGTGAGTGAAAGAAAGCTTAATATTAACTTAGTGCGAAAGTGCGTTATGCATATAAGTATATAACCACGAGTCATTGTGCGAGGTGAATAATAATGTATATAGTCGCGTTCAATAAACTTTCTTACATAGTTTTGCAAAGACTCGAGTTACAGTGTAAGCAATAAGTTTGCATAAAGTGCGTATGTAAAGTAATTGTTTAATTTTTAGTTGCTTAATTTGGTGCGCACTACACTACCAACAGATTGTACCGTTCCACAAATTCAAGCAATTGCTCTCCTCTGTCATTGTTGTTGGTGCTTCCCCACGCAGTATTGTGCGCGTTAGCATCACATCCTATCATCACTCCAATGTTCCTTTCCTCACAATACTTTACCAGGTTCTCCACCTCTTTTGAAGGTGGTTGGTCTGGAGAATCGTAAGAAAGATACGCTGAAGCTACCATACAGGCTCCTGCACCATCCCCGATTCTCCCAACGGTGTGATCCGAAGAACATAGGTGTGGCATATAAACCGCTAGTATATCATGTTTCATCAAGATACAAGTCCGCCGCCTGCCATCTGTTACTGATTGGTACAGCGTGGCCTTTCGCTCTGAGAGACCTTTAATTCTATTGTGAAAAATCCAAGGTTCTTGGAGCATTGCTATGTCAATTCCATCCCCTTCCATGCAACGCATCATCATTGCTGATGCTGCCCTACTATGATGTAGATTGAGCTGACACACCACGAGGTTTTCCTGGTACGGGATCACCACCCGCCCTGGTGGTTTCTCCCCACCAGCCCCGTACCAGGGGTTCCATCGCACTCACCTTGCATCCTTTTGGAATTTGATGAGAGCTTGATCAAGGCCGCAGTTGAATTTTTGCCGTGCCAGCATGATCGCTTCCACTTCATCCGTCCGGCACCACACGGTGAACTTGACGCCTCCTTCCTTTGCATCTCCGAACTTTAAGCCTTAAAATCTTTGCAAAATTTTTTACACTTTTGCATAAACTCGGCTTAAATTGTTTGTTATTACTTTTTATATTTATGTACCACCAATTCAATAATAATTATTATTTGAATCAATTAACGGCAAGCGAAAAATATTTAATTTAACTTTAAGACAAATTATAAAACAAAAAATAAAATTGAACTAATTACAATGTACAATATGAAAAACCCGTGGAGTTTAACGACTTAATGTAATGTTTTGAAGGTCGCTACAACCGAATATGAAGTCAGTTTTTTCAGGTCACGTAAGGTTTTCGAACTACTTCGGGAGCAGCTCCGGGCCAAATCCTTACTCCATACTGTTAATCAAATCTATGTTTCTCCTTTTAAGGACATAGACCTTTCAAACCTTTCCCTTCCAACCGCTCCTTAGGGGCCTCCTATACAAATGTTTTGATTCTTTACATCGTGTAACTATAACAATTCTCTTATCCTAAAGGTAATTTGTGCAATTATTCATGATTCTACAGGAACTCCCTCTGTTTAATGCGTTACATTTTGCAGAGTACAGTTGTGGTCAAAATAATAGCAGTGCTTTTATATTCAGACATGTTTGGATAAATAATACTAGTCTAAAAATTGTTGACCCGGTAAACCGATTATCATTCCTAGATGTACTTTTAATACTCGTTCCAAATTTGCACGCAGTTTTCTCCGATATTGTAATACTTTCAAGATACAGGGTGTTTTACGTTTTTGGCACGTGTTTAGTATTATTTATATAGAATCTGAGCTACTAACCCTAAAATCAAAAAAGAATATTTTCTATTTTAGAAGAAATATCAACTTTTCCATCAATCTATCAACCATTTTTGTATTATGTGCTGTAGCAGAGCTAAAATTTTCAGATTACCCAACGAAATATCAACAAATTTTGTATCTTTTATTTTAGCAGAGCTGTTATCATACAAAGTTAGAATTTAGAAAAACCTGTTGATTAAGTGTATTTTTACATGAAAAATAGACATTTTAAGTTTGGACAAAATTTGTTGATATTTCGTTTGATAATCTCAAAATTTTAGTTCTGCTACAGCACATGACACGATAGTAGTTGATGTATTGATGGGAAATTTGATAATTTTTCTAAAATACAAAATATTATTTTTTATTTTATTTTATTGTGAGTAGTTTAGATTCTAAATCAATAATACCTAAACACTTGCCAAAAACGTAAAACACCCTGTCTCTGGAAAATTTTACAATATAGGAGGAAACTGATGACAGGTTTTGAACCAGCGATGAAAGTACATATAGGAACGATAATGGGTTTGCCGGATCCGAAATTTGTAGACAAGTATTTTTTATACAAACATGTGTTAATAAAAGAGTACTGCTATTATTTTAACTACAGCTGTAAGTAAGATTCTGAAGAGCATATTGAAAAATGTTTACCAAAAAATTTACCGATCAAAAGGGTCTGCCTTGAATTCAAAGTTTGAAAGCCATACCAGTGAGATTCTTTGCCACTTTTTGTTTTGAATCTAAAATAAATATATTCAAAGCCAAAATCAAATTTGTTCTTGCCAGACCAAGTTGCCCATACAAGGGTTAATGTTACACTATCAATGTTTTGTAGTATTCTTAAAATAAAAATGTTTCATTCTAAGACTTAGATTTAAATTGCTAATTTTTAGTCTCTTTAGCTTAGTCTAAATAATTTCATTTTCATTTAACTGCTGTTTGCTTTTTTAACAACTGAGCGCAAGTGCTTTGTGTGCTATTTATTTACGAAAGCTGTATACCAATATAACACCGAATTCAAAAACTTATCTGATATTGTTTATGTTTACACAACTTGAGAATTTAAAATTATTGTTTAAACTTTAAAAACAACATTATTTCTAACTTAACTTCACTTAATATTATTTTATAAATTTTTACAAAACAATCTGTTACTTTAAATGTCCTCTTTATTAACTAAACTTTAATGCAGGCTAAATTCAAACCAGGCCCGTAGCCAGAAAATAAGAGCCGAGCAGGCTGAGCCTCCAGTAAAAAAATACAAATTTTTTTCATACATTTGTATATAAATATATATATGCATATTAACATATTTTCAAATGAATTTTTTATATATTTACATGTTATTTAATGAGTTTATTGTTCAAATGTATATTTTAGTAAAAAAAAAAGTTAAGTATATTAACTTATAAAGCCTCTGTTCGCTTGCGTGAATTCGCTTGCGTACTCTGTTCGCTTGCGTGAAACTTCGCTGGCAACATCTATTTCTTTGTTGCGTGACATTTCTGACTTAAAGTTTGTTGCGAGGAATTTCTATGGCAACGTTCCTCAGAGAGACTCAGAAAATAAGTTGGAAGATTTCATATGATATCTCTCTTTTCACTTCAAAATAAATAGGCAGTACAATTAAATTGTCGTGAAAAAATGTTGCTCAGAAACATGTTGCGATAATTTCACGCAGCGGAACAGACTACTGCTCTGACGAACATTCTGTGAAAATGTCCACACTTGTTTCGCAGCTGTCACTTTTTGTATGGAGATTTGAGTGGAATTTCACATGAAACTGAACAGAGTACTATGCTTTTAATATAACATAAATGAGTTCAATGTTTGAAAGCGAATTTCTAATGTATTATATTGATTTCCACTACAGTCACAGCTCTGCTGTTTAATACAAAGGCAATCGTTTTAGTTTCTCATTAAATTTGCGAAGATAATCTTTGAACTCTGTTGATTTGGTTTACACAGGAAAATGATGCTTCCGCCGTACCGCCGCAATACCGCCGCAATACCGCCGCAATACCGTCGTACTGTTGCCGAATGTTTCGATTGCACAAAACAAATTATAAGTATCAGGAAACGCATCGCGCATTAGATACATTTCATTCAACGTATCAAAACTGATTGAATTTGGTGATGTTTTCTGATGCTCATCCCTTTTTTGTCCAGATATTTCTTTGCGACAGACATCTCGGCATCAGAGGGTATTTTTAAGCCTACAGATCATAATATTTTCAAACTAGCCGGCTTCATTTCGTAAGCTTATGACAATGCCAACAATATACGATCATTTTTGGTGAAACGCTTTTTTAATTTGAGTATAATATTATCAACGATATCAAAGTAAGCCGGCTTAATTTCAATAGAATATTCACTTCTCTCACCAAGTGATTGTTCTACTACTGAGTTTCGCGTGATATAAAACCTTGTTATTTTAATTGTTTTTGAGGAAAAGTACCTCATTCAATCGCAAGCTATGTCTGCAACATCCATTATTTTCCTTTCAGCCTTTCCAAATTTTTATGCTCCCAATTAGTAGTTTTAGTTAGACTAATTAGACTAATTATTATTAGTAGATTGGGGAAAGTATGTATAGCTATTTGAGAATGAATGCAAAGTATTGAGATTACAGGAATAAGGAAGACTGCTGACCTGGTACAGCCGCTTAAAGTTGAAAAATCCCAAATGCAGTCAGCTGGCGCTTGAATCATGATATAATTTCGAAATCCTCCCCATTCATCGTCAAGTAGTTGCAAGTGTTTTTCCTAATCAGAAAAGCAAACTGGGAGACACAAAAGCTGGAAAAACGACTGCACCAACTGCAATTTTTTTTGGTGTATATTTAGTTTAAAACACATAAAATAATAAATTATCTAAAAAACTTGCTCAAAAAATCTTGAAAACAATTAAAATAACAACATTCTTAAATTTTCACCAAAAAATAACTTTCTTTACAAATTTTTGACAGCTGTTATTGGCAATGACTGACAAAAGAGGACAGTTGTAAAAGCATACGGAAATTTTGCTAGGGCAGGCTTAGCCTGCCCTAGCACCATACTAGCTACGGGCCTGATTCAAACGAATCGCTTTAAATAAGTTCTGATGATTCAACCGATTTATTGACTTTTTAATTAAATTACACAGAGCAATAAAGGGTTAATTGCGCCAAATAAACGTGCATGCGTTCTAAAGCCACTTGCTGTGATATTAACGTGTTTTACATGCAAATGTTAACCTAAAACTGAAATGGACCAATTGAAAGCGGAATCAAAGAGTAACTAGAAAAAGTATTAACATTTTAAATACCAAACTGAGTTTTCGGTACTGTGAAGGTGAATGAGTTGAATTACTAAAATTAGGTTATAAAGAGCCAGCTTTCATGAGCATTCTTTGAGGTTAAGCTGTAAAAAGAGCCCATTTGCTGGTCAAGGATAATTAAACACAACTAGAGGATATAGCGTTAAATTGGAACAAGAGCATTTGGCATATAAAGCGAAAGCGGGTAAAAACTTTTAGTGTATAAAAAAAATAATAAATACACCCAAAGTTCATTACACTGGCCAAAGGCAAAAAGCTTTTTGAGCTTAATAAGGTTATAAAAGATTTTATGTTTAATCCAAGGGCTTAATCTAGATTTCGAAGTATGAAGTTATTCTGCACAATAATAATAAAAGCAACAAAAATCTCAACACAACTAAAACCGAAGCATTGCATAGCAGTGGTGGGGCGGAGAGGGGGTTGTGGATGTTTGGGGAAACAAGTATAAATATAAAATAAGTTTTGATCAGAATTGTTTTGCGTGTGTAAGGTTTGTTTTTTGTCCAAATAATGCTACTAAAGCTTTTATTAGCTTTGGTTTTTGTTCGTTTTTTTTTTCTTAGTTCAAAGCCATAAAGGCATTTTTTTTTTATTTTACCGGATGGAGGGAGGATTTGTTTTTATTGTATTTTATTGTATAGTAACCAAAAAAAGCAGAGCATTATTGATGGATTACTGCCAAAACTTTTGTGTTTGTTGTCTTAACTGTTGAGTTATTGCAAAAGTTGCGTAATTCTGCGAAGCATGTGATCTGATTAAAAGCCGTAAGTGGAACGGACAGACATATATTTTAAGGGGGATATGGCTAAAATTTCCACTTAAAGCTATAAATACTAAGAACATAAAAATCAGCAGTGGCAAACATGTTTGTTTTGTGTGTCGTAAAGTTGCAATTGACGGCAACAAAACAAAACAAAACAAAATAAAACTTAAAATAAACCATAACTTTCGCAGTAACACACCAAAAAAGAACAAAATATTGTTTTCCCTCTATATTTATCATTAGCTGTAAGCAAGTCTATAGAAAAAGCAATTGTCAAGTTGTTTTCTTTTTTTGACTTAACATTTTTTTTTCTTGTAACATTCGTTTATACTTTTACACTCAACAAAAATAATTGATGACATTTTAGAGCACGTCTTTTGCATTAAAAAGTTCTTTACAACTTTTATGAAACAATTTTATGTTTGTTTTTTTTTTACACTGCCTTAACTTTCCGCTTGCTTTTTTTCCTGCGCTCAAGTTTGGCTCATTTTTCAGGATTTGTGACGTTGAATTGCATGAAGCCATTAAATCTATCAATTGCCGCAAAGTGTGACAAGTTCTGCTGTGTTGTTGTTGTTTGATTTCCTTTTTTATTCCTGAAAATTTACAACTTTATTCAATCAGGATATCAATTCACACGAAATCATGAATACATCCTTGTGGCAGCTTTACAAGCTGATATCGTCTTAAGTGTTGCCACGAGGTATTTTTGCTGCATGTGGCAACAATTTATCACAATAAAATGTCAAGGTGCTGCAGGAACTTTGAGAACCGCTTGAATTTTTTTATTTTTTTTTATGGAAATAGCAAAATATTGCATACAACTTTTAATGGAAATAGGTTTTTTTTTTCTTGAGAGAGCTGTTAGAAAAGTCATTAATTTTTCAGCGTTGAAAATTTGGCTGACAAGGCTTTGAAAAAGAGCTTTCGAACGTGATAGGATTTATTTAGAATAAATGCCTTTTGAGAAAAAAGTTTCCAAGAACTGGGTTTATAACTTGTTGTACCAAAGGTTAATACTATGTAAAATTATTGGTATTAATTAAAAAAAATGCTTAATTTTGTTTTTAACTACTTTTACTAGTTATGCTTTATTTCTCTTCTTCAGTCAGGATCATACATAGCTTCCTTACAAAGAAATATACATAACGTTTCTATCATACTTGTATTGTAAAAGTGATGTTTAATTTGGTAAGCCCTTACGAGCTACGCTACTGAAAACTTGTCTTAATTCCATTTTTATGTGACAATCGTTCTCACTTTTGCTTGACTGAAGTTTGACATTGATTTTTAGAAAAGAGTTTGTTTAAAACAACCACCAAGTTAGATAAATAACGAATGACACTAATTGTACTCGTTATATATTTTGATAAAATTAGGTATTAAATGTTTTTTAAGAAACTCAACTGTGAACTACAAGAATATTATAGTACAAAAACTCAATTGAAAATATAAAAAAAAATAAACTGCGTGTTATTAAATTTTGACCACAAATGACCGAGAACTGGACCTACGTGTTTTATGCCGATTCCGAACGGGTTATGTTCGCAAGAAGCTTTACATGGCAATTTTTACTCTCTGAGGTTTGCCATTGTCTGCAGAGAGGTGACGACCAAACAGAAAAATTAATTCAATTGAAAAAACTTTCTGTCTGAGTTGGAATTGAACCCGGGCTACCGTGGTTCTTTAGCTTAGGGGCCACGCACTCTACCCACTAGGCTACGGTCGCCACTGGTGAAAATATAGCCATTCAATAATCTTATCAGTAATTTCTGACCATTTACTCATTAACTACACTGAGAGAAATGTGTGTTAAAATGAAATGAAATTGTGTTCATATTAAACGAATATGTTTTTAAAATAGAGCTAGAAACAACTTCATTTAAGTTAAACACAAATGTTTTTAAAGTTTAATTTAAAACAAAAGTTTTTGTTTTCAAAACAACGTTTTTAAATATATTTTCGTTGTAAAAATTTTAAGTTTAAACACATTTATTTAAACGAAAAATTTAATGGAAAAACTTAAATGTTTAAAACAAATGTTTTAAAACATAATTTAAAAATATGGTTATTAAATTGAAAACAAATAATCTAAACCGCCATTTTTTAACTTTTTCGAGTTTTCATAGTCAGATTCGTGATCAGCGACCCCTGGGACCCCCGAATAAGAAAATTTTTGACTTCATTTGATGAAGTTTGCGTTTCATTGCGGCTTGAAATATTTTCAATATCAAAAAAATTAATTAGTTTGTGTCTCATCTTATGTTCAATATTTGTAAGACTAATTCGAAAATATTTTCGAACATTCAAATGTAAAATCAGGGTCTCAGTTGTCTGGCAATAATTTTCAATGATTCTACAATACATAATTTTTTAATACAATCTCCGATAGTGACGTATTTTTTGTTATTGGAAGGAAATAATAAGAAAAATTTATACAAAAAACAGAAATGAGCTTATAGTTGAAAATTAAACACGCTTGTTTTAAATTTTGTTTTGTAGAAAAGCAAATGAGTTAAATTTCTATTTAAAAATTTTTTGTTTAATTTTAAAGTATGTTTTTTTTTCTCAGTGTACGGTTGAGCATTTCTTACCCATGAAAATGCTTCTGCAGAATTGATCATATCTCAGGATTAGTAACAGCTAAGTGTTGAATTTTTTGTTAGTTGCTTTAAGAAAACATGGAGCTATAAATTGTGTTTGGAGTGTGCCAAGAAATTTTTGCGTTAAGCTTAGTATGCTGTAGAAGCGAAAAGATATCTCCCGTAAGAAATGCATTGCGTTTTTGACAACGAAAAGGTAGCGAAATTATTTTTCGTTGGTTAATACGCTGTTGAACCGAAAAATTTTGTTCAATGCAGCCAAGTTCACAACCATGATTGCAGAGTTATAATGTCAAAATTTCGCTGTCTTTTATATGTCTATACATTTAATTGGCGTGGAAATTTGGCATTCAACAATAATGTTCAACTAACACATTCAACAAACAAGTTATGGTAAGTATGTGTTAGTGTTGAGTCTACAGCAAAATTTCGCGTGTAGATGTCTAAAAATTTTCGTTCCTATAGCATACTAAGCTTTAACTACTACATTTTCAAAGTCAAAAATTTTTTAGTTCAAAAATTAGAAAAGCTGTGTTATTATTGTTTGTAAGAAATTTTATATTTTAAAAAAATGTAAAACCTTTTTTAGCCATATTTAACCAACTATACCTGCTATCGTTAGAAAATAACTAACGACAGTTGGGTATTTTCATACCAAACTCATATCTCGACTACGGTGAAAGATACAAAGTTCAAATTTTATGTGGTAGTTCCTGTGATCAGTACAAAAAAGCACATACAATTTTTAAAAATCGTACAAAGCGCTTGGTAGCCGCGGTTAATGGGTTAAAGAATAGCACTCAGAACGAGCGTAATTAAACTTAGAACTTTCCTTATGAGATACACTTCGCATTCAAGGTCTACTCTTTCATGATTTTAAAAACCAACATAAGACTCATAAACACTATTGCTTTTCCATTAAACTTTACTAATTTTTTATTAAAATTTAAATAAAATAGTTTTAATGATTTGATAAAATTTTTGAAGGCTTTTGAATATTTCATAAAAAACAAGTTTCAATGACAAATCTCCTGTCCAAACACAAAACATAGTAAGCGGCATTTCTAGGATTTTCACTTTATGATGAAACTTAAATATCTATCTAAAACAGTAACCTACTAATCTTTACGATGTATAGTGTGTACATTAGACCAGTTTACTTTACAAAAATGTTAAAATTGGTTAACGTTGGTGCATTCTGAAAGTTCCCTTTCTAATGAAAACAAAAATACCTTAAGACCCAATAAAATTTTAACTTTAGATATTGCGCAAATCATTTTAAGGTCACTTTGGAGTTATTTACGAAATAATGTGTTGCCCAAACAGAAATACATATAGAATATATTTTGATGAAGTATCATTTATAATAACCCAAGGTTTTTAAAATTTTTTTTTTTTAATATATTATTTTTTGGCGGAGATTTAAAAATGCAATTTGACTTTCAATCAAAAATTATCGTTTTTCAACACAACATTTTTTTAACATATTTTGTTCCAGCGACATTATGTTTGTGATATTGTATTTTTGGGCAAAGCTTAAGCTTTCTTACGATATAACATTCTGCACATTTTTGGACCATTACATGTAAAACCTGCATTCTTCTGTGCTTCTCCTTCTCTAGGCGTCGCACAGTGCACTTTTTCGATTTTAGGATGACATTTGCATTATCTCAGAAACTATAAAAGCAAGGGCCATGAAATTTTGTACAAATGATTTTTAGCCTAAATTAAGTAACAGCACAAAAAGGATTCTAGGTCAACTGCATCGCCTACCTCCCATACAAACCATACGTTTTTGAATAAAAAAAACCAGCACAAAATTGCTTATTTATGTTTTTAAAGAGTAAATTTAGTTTATAAAACTTCACTTAAAAGTCATGATAAAAATATTTTAAATCGGATAACTTTTAGATATATCTCCTATAAAACAATATTACCAAATTAACGAAATTTAAAAAAAAAAAATTTTTTACAAAATGGTTTCTTATACAAAGGAAGGCCACAACTTTTTTTAAATTATGAATTCTATTTTATTTTTCTTTAAATTTAAGAGTACCTACAAATTGTACCTACAAGTGAGTGCATTTTAGGGCAAAATTTGATTTTTAAGTTTTTTTTAAAAATAAGTAGTTTTTCTTAATAGCACCTAGATGCAGCAAGTTTTTACAGAAACAGAAGGTAGAAGTACGATATTTTATGATAGTTATAGCCTTCGATTTCAATTATGCTTAATTAGCTAGATATTTTCTACTAAATTTTACTTAAATTTTCATTCCTTAAAAAATTTACAGTCGTATTTCAACGATTTTTTATTTTTATTTATTAACATTTTTCTTTTTTTTTGTATTTTATATTTTATTCAATGGCGATTAAGACATAAAAAAAGTCCAAAAAACAAAACCTTGAACTATACTTTGTTCTCGAAGTTATTATTAAATTTGAGTTAATTTTTTTGTGTGTTTTAGTGAGCTTGTTTTTTTTTTTTAAAGTTTCAATTTTGACGAATTTTATACAAAAAACCATACAATATATAAAGTTTTTAATACCACATTCATAATAAATGTTTTATAATCTGACGAATAAAACTATTTTATATAAAATTTAGCAAAAAGAAAACCCAAATGTCATTCTGAAATTAATAAAGCGCACTGTGCGTCGCTTGCGTTGTGTGGTTGTTTTGCAATTTTTTCTTCTTTTAACATTTTTCTTCTTCTTTTTTAACATTTGAATTTTCTTTTTCTTTTTTTCAGGCTTTTTATAACACGCGCAACACTTTTTAAACATACAAACAGTTTTTACACACAAAATTTACAAAAAATTGTTTGAATTCCGTCGAAAACTTAAAAATTAGAATTTTCAAATATTCACCATTTAAGGTGACAAAAGAATTTGTTCAAGAAACCGAAATTGTTCTATAAATATTGAAAATGAAACAAAAAAAAAACGGAAAAAATCCATTGACATTGTTGAGGCTTGAACTCACAACCACACGATTATATAGCAAGCGCTCTGCGATCTGAGCTTTGTTGTTTGTTCAAAAACAGTTTGTCTGCGAGGTGTTCTCGGTCTGACTCGGTCTATTAAAAATTAGTTTGCCAGGCCAGGAATCGAACCCCTGCAACCCGCACACAAAATGCTTTTTAAAAACCACAAAGTTTAAATCGACCCCTTTTAATACACACTCTGACAATCAAAAATGTGTAGTAGCAATAGTAAGTATAGCAGAAGTACTCTAGTCTCTTATGCAAGGGCTTCCGTGTTCGATGCTCGAGGAGGCTAAGCTAGTTATCTTTTTTTTTTAAATATAGCCATTGAAGAATATTCTTTCAATCTTTCATCAGATTGCTTTGATAATATTTTTATGAAGTGTAATATGGCTTTGAAAGCAAATAAAAATAAAATAAATTCTTATTAAAAATAAAAAAAGGAACTGTTTTTTCTAATTCCTTTGGAAATTTTTTTATTAAAAAACCTTTTCTACGATGTGAGGAAAAAACTTAAAAAAGTGGCATTCGGCAAAAGATATTATTATAATTTTTTTATTTGTTCCGTAGTAGAATAATCGAAAATATGTTTGTAAAAGTTTAATGATTTTATTTCGAGCTTTAATTTTTTGACATTGGGGTGGTACGATAGGGTGGTACAAACTGAGATTTAGTGGGTTAGTACCAGAACGGGGTATCTAAAGTCAATGACCTCTAAAACCAAAAAAAATTTTTTTGAGACATAAAAATCGATTAATCATACTTTAAGATCGGACTGTTAATGTCGAAGATATGATGAAAAACGTATTTGGGTGACCCCCTACGTTCGGTCAAAAAAACATTTTTTTCGGAATTATCTTTCAAAAATACTTCGGACAAGTTGGTGTGCGGCGAACTTTATTTTTGAGATATCATGGTCTAGTCACTAGTCACTAGTCACTAGACTCTAGTGTGCAATATTGTTTAATAATTTTTCTGTCTTTTTGAAATTTTTGGTAGTTTTTTACCTACAAATTTTAAGTAAATTACGTACAAAGTACTGAAACGCTTTGCTGAACAAACCTTTTTTCTAAATATATTTTTTATGATTATTTTTAAAAGTTCTCCAAGTATGCAGTTGTTGTTGTGTCTGGACTAATTACAAACATGTTGGTGTATTAATTTTTAATAGCAAAATCTTTATATTTTATGAAATAAACCATTTTTTTAATGAAAATCCAAGCAAGTAACCTATTTTTTTTTTGTAGTAATAAAGTACCAACTCAAAACGTAACATCTCTCTAATTCAAAAAAAAAATTTTTAAGTTGAGTTTTTGTAACAATAATGTCACAATTCAAAAGGACACAAATAAAAATATTGCTTAAAAATTCACTATTGACGCAAAATGAAAAATGTTTGATATATTTGTTAAAAAATATAAAGATCTTAAAAAAAAATCTTAACAATTTTCAGTAAAGCTTTACAATTAATGGTCGTGGTGTCATTTCAAAATTTCATAAGGCTCTCCTGAAAAATATTAAATTTTGAGTTGTGACAGTCTTGCACGAAATAAGCGATACATGAATAAATTATTATGATTTGTCTTGGATTTAATATCAATGCTTCCCTTACTTGCACAGATCATATCAACAGTGTAGTTCGCAAAATCTATTACATCTTGCGTAACCTTAGGATGTCGTCTGAGTATACACCTATTGATCTGAGACGGAAACTTGTAATTCAGCGTGTTGTCCCCGTCATAACATATTCTGAACTTGTATACAGCAAGTTAGACTCGCGGTCTCAACTTAAATATCAGATCGCGTTTAATCATGCCACTCGTTATGTCTACGGCTTGCGTAAATTTGATCATTTAGCTCAATTAAAAAACTGTATACTTGGGTGCGATATCATAAGCTACTCTAATGCCAGGAATTGCATATTTTTACACAAACTCATACACCACAAAACTCCTTTCTACTTATTTGAAAAACTGCAATTTAGTCGGTCAATTAGAAGCCAAGTGCTAATTATACCTAGTTTTAACTGGGTTTCTAAACTCCACAAGACTATTCTTTATTAATGCCACTAGATTGTGGAATTCATTGCCTAGTAGCTTAAAATCCATAGCGTCAAAAACTTCCTTCAAACATGCTATTTTGAAGCACTTTTCATCACATAATACTTAACAAAATATCAGATCTTTAGTTCTATATGACTTTCTCTCTCTCACTCTCTCTCTCTCTCTCTCTCTCTCTCTCTCTCTCTCTCTCTCTCTCTCTCTCTCTCTCTCTATGTCTCTCTCTCTCTATGTCTCTCTCTCTCTCTCTCTTGTTTGCTCTTCCTTAATTTAAGTCTTATCTTGTCTTATGAATTTACATTTGCTTAACATAAAAATTTTTTGATAACACTATTCTATTATATAACTATTCTATATAACTGACTATTCCAGGGTATTCTTGAAAATAAAAATTTTTCAAAATTATTTTAATTGCAATAAATATGAACAGAATCAATTAATAAAACGTTCACAAGCTTAAGCACAAAATTTTGTCTTGATATCCTGAAATGTCTTTTAACATCATGGTGTTTAAATGGATTAAATTTTTTAAATTTTTAGTCGATTTCAACCCTACGGAGAAAGCAGAGTCAATTGCCCTTGAATGACTGATCCCGTGACAGCTCAAATAAACAGCTATCACAGAACAGGTCTGATATAACTCGTCATGGGACAGGTTTTAAAATTAAAATTTGAAGATCTTAATTAAAAATTTTAATTTAAATTAAAATAATATTTTACTAATATGTAAGCTTTTTGTAATTTTATAAAAATATTAAAAGTTGTAGGTGGAATCTCAACAGGAAAGGTTGCAAATCTGTTTTTCAAGACAGGTAACTGAACAGGTCTAAGGTGATGCCGCATGTGACAATTGACCCCTGTCAATGACAACGCCATGTAAAAGTGACTGGTAGGTTTTATATGTTGGTGGCAGAATTTTGG
Source organism: Dichetophora obliterata (assembly GCA_963920525.1). Lineage (NCBI taxonomy): Eukaryota > Metazoa > Arthropoda > Insecta > Diptera > Sciomyzidae > Dichetophora > Dichetophora obliterata. Next base: position 216,283,772 of record OY986436.1, on the reverse strand, counting down.
CAGGTCCCTACCCCTTGGAAACCTATTACGTGATAGGTTCAGAACTGGTTCTTTTCTCCGTAGGCAATATGCTAGTATCGCCTGCGGTCAAAATTCGACCAACTGATGTCTGTAAGGCAGTGAACACTAACGTATCGTACGTTAAGATACCCGAACATTGAAAGTGCAAAGATTAAAAACTTTATATTACTTTCGATATAAAAACATTTAAGAGCAAAAGTAAATTACTATTTTTCACAATATATAGTAGAGTGGCCCCTATTTATTTTTTTTTTTTCGAAAGTAACACATTGCGGGCCGGAGTTTTGTTCCTTTACTAAACAGAAGCAAGCAGTAAAATGTTCAGAGAAAATTATTGATATTTTAATGTGCCGCTTGCGACCTTAAGTTGAAATTCTGATTTATATGGGGGAAAAGTGCTCTTTTTTCTAAAATATTCCAATAACTTTTTCTTAAATGCATAAATTTAAAAAAAATGGTAAGCGTCTCGTTTTTTATTTTATTTTTCTTAAAAATGTTATTTCAAACATGAAAACTAGACAAAAACGAACAGAGTTGTGATTTTTAAATTTTAAAAAAAAATCTATTTGTTTTCCTTGTTGTATATAAAGAATCGGAAAAATCCAAATTCGCAAAAAATTTCATTGAAATTTCAAGGAAATATTTTCTCAAACTATATTTCAAACATATACAAAAATTGTAGGATTACGTTAAACAACCTGGTCGTTATGAAATTTTTTAGTTGAAGTGTACCTTTTTGGAAATTTCGAGTTTGGGTATTTTTACGAAAAAAATTCAAAAAAATTTATCATAATTTATTATTGATTATTTATTTTTATTTCGAAAACCGGCACAACAAAATTTAAAACCTTAATAACAGTACCGGTAGCGTATAAGCATAAACACCTGTTATAAATAGAGCTTAAATATCCTAAAAAATATTTAAAAAAATATACTAAGATTAAATAAATAAATGAGTAATAATGAAGGGAACAAATTCCAAAACTACATATGTTATAATACAAAAAACTTAAAACATAATAACTGGTAACAAACAAGTTAGGTACATTCATAAAGGTATAACATTAAACAATGATAAGCGAGCTTTCATAATAAGATAATAAGATAATAAAAAATAAGTAGATTACTATAAGGAAGATTTTTTATAATCCAAAATGTTCGTAATTTTTCTAGACTCACAACTGCATTTTTAGAGATAAATGGGGATGTTCAAACTACATAGAGAATTTTAGCACAAAACTAAGTTTTATTAATGGTCTGATATGAAAACATAGATTTTTAGCCATAACTTTTGATTGAAAAGAGATATTGGGGTAATTTTTTCACATAAATTATTTCTGAGGCTTGACTTTTTTGTAAAAAATATAAAAACAACATTTGGAAAAAATTAAATTTCGCGAAAAAAAATCAGAATTGTTGTTTTGATGACAAAAACAGTAAAATAATTTTTGCGCTTAGCTGGAAGAATTTTGCAAATAAATGCTATGTCATATAAAAGGTAGCCAGATGTGAAATTTTTAATTGATTTAATTCTTACAACAAAAACCATTTTTGAGTCATTTTTTGAGTAAAAAGTCAATATTTTGGACCTTTTTTGGCATACTCATAAAACATATATGCACTGACTTAATGGTACAGTTCAACCTTTTTTTGTAAAGTAATTTTATTGAACTTTTGAACAAAAAAGATTTGAATGAAATATATTAATGAACAGCGGAGATATTTGCATCGAAAGACCAAACATTGATTTTCATGTCGTTTTTTTCTCATTCTTAGGTAACGATGTTTTATGAAAAAGTCGTTGTAGTGAAAATTTCTCCAATTTTGAAGATATGTGAGTGTTTTTGATGTCAAAATAATAAAAAATTTTTAAAATTAAATATACAAAAATCTCCGATGCTAAAAAGTTTTATAATAACAATATTACCGTTAGTTGAAAAATTTCAGAGGGGGCGTGGCAAAAACTAAGTATGCAAAATTTTAAGTTGGGATAAACTTAATATGTATATTTAGTTTGAGCAAAATCCGTTGAGCCGTTTAGATTTGTATAAAGGCCAAACAAACAGAAAATGAGTTTTATTACTATAGTCAATTGTATGAAAAAATAGATTTTTAGCCATAACTTTTGATTGGAAAGAGATATCTGGGTAATTTTTTCACATAAATTATTTTTGAGACTTGAATTTTTTATAAAAAATATAAAAACAACATTTTGGAAAAAATAAATTTCGCGAAAAAAATCAAAGGGTACGAAAGGGTACAAAGGTTCGCGAAAAAAAAATTTTGGATTCCAGGGATGCCAACATATCATACCCTGGTTTTAAGGTAAAAAATATTCAAAAAAGTCGAAAAACCAACAAATTTAATTTTCACCGCTGCAACTTTCCAATTCTTTGTATATTGTGTTAAGCTTTCACTATCTGCCGTCTATTTGTTTGGACTTAAGAATTTTTTTAATTTTTGGTGATTTTAAAAAAATCGAAATAAAATTTTTTGTGTTTCACATTTTAACCAAGCTATTACATAAAAACCTATAATAAAAGCACAAATTGTTCTTTTTCTGGTATGTGAATTTTAACTGATGTCTAAATAAATAAATTTTAAGACAGTGCAGCGCTAATTTAGTTCGATATCCAACGGGCAGTGGTGAAAAATTAAATTTGTTGGTTTTTAGGGTTTTTTGCATTTTTTTTACCCTAAAACCAGGGTATGATATGTTGGCATTCCTGGAACCCAAAATTTTTTCTAAAAAAAATCATTTATATATTTTTAAGATTATTGAAGTCTTTTAAGTGAGAAACATAGTTTTTCCGATTTTTTATAAATTTTCTTGTGTTCGAAGTGATCCTTAATCCATTTCTCGGTGATTTTTTTAAAACTTCATTTCTAAATTTTTTGGAATTTTTTTCGTAAAAATACCCAAACTCGAAATTTCCAAAAAGGTACACTTCTACTAAAAAATTTCATAACGACCAGATTATTTAACGTAATCCCACAATTTTTAGTATATGTTTGAAATATAAATTAAGAAAATATTTCCTCGAAATTTCAATGAATTTTTTTTCAAATTTGGATTTTTTCGGTTTTTTTAATACAAGGAAAAAAAATAGATTTTTTTCGAAAGTTTAAAAATCACAACTCTGCTAGTTTCTGTCTAGGTTTCAGGTTTGAAATAACATTTTTAAGAAAATAAAGTAATAAACGAGACGTGTACCATTTTTATAAATTTATGCACTTAAAAAAAGTTATTGGGATATTTTAAAACAAAGAGCACTTTTTTCCATATAAATCAGATTTTCAACTTAAGGTCGCAAGCGGTACGATTATATATTAATATTTTTCCTGAAATTTTTAATATATACTTTTGACATGATAAGAAATAAACGAGGCCACCGCACATATTCAATGTATAAAAAAAAAAAAATTCCCATACAGTTAAGGGCCACCCTAATATGTAGGCACAAATAAGTATTTTATAAAAGAAGTAAAAATATTTTAATTGATAGTTAAAGAAATTGATCATACTTTTTAACTGCATTTGTTTATAAAAGCATAAACTAATACAATTCATAGAGTCGTATCATGTCGTAGATACGTTTTTAAAGAAAAAATATGAAACTATCAATTAAGACTAATTAAAAAAATATTAACCCTTATTTGTCCCACAATTATATATTCTATTTTTGTTTTTCCACACAAATTAAAATAAATTAGCCTAAAATAAACTTCATGAGAATATTTCGTGGCTCCATATAGAGCCGCTTTGACAATTCGGGTTAAAAATGCCCAACTTAGCTAAAGCTTAAGAAATAAAAAAAAAAATAACTTTTTCGGTAAAATTTATTTTTATCGGAAAATGCGAGAAGAAACCTTCAAGAACATCCAACTATTTTTTTTTATATAACGATATTACCGAAGCGCAAGTTTCAACCAATCGGATTACTCTATCATTTTTCACAGCCCATCATGTCGTAAATGTGCTTTTAAAAAAAAAAGATCAATTAATCCAGAAATTTTCACCCACCATTGCTTGCCTTGTAAAATATGCCGATCTTCTTTTTGATTGCTCATTATAATATAAAAAATAAATTTTCTGATTTTTAAAAAAGCTACACAAAATTTTATGTTTCGTTTTTACACAAAAACTTGCGTGTTGCATTTAATTTTTCAAAACTCATTGCGTCACTCTCCTCGTCCCACAAAATTTTCATCGTTCACATCAATATGCCATTCTTATTGTCAAGATTGTGATACAGTTTGTCATCGAATCGTTGTGACAAACGTTCAGAACGTGTGATTACAAATTAAGTTAATAATGAAACCAATAATGGCGGTTTAGTCACGAAGTTTGAACCAACCATTACTCTATATAACACCGTATGGCAGCACTTTTCACACAATAAGTAAACCATATACACGTTAAACTAGAGACAAAGGATAGTAAAACTGTGTTCTCACTTTTTCTCTAGAACGCCAGGTTTTTTAAAAAATAACTTTTAAGTTGCAAAAAGTTTTTGTTTAAAAGCAATTATTTAAATACTTAAACCCTTCGAAACTATGGGTATCAAATGAAAGAAGACAATCTCTTTTATAAAAAAAAAATAGTTTAAGCTTTTTTTTTAGTTTGGTACCAAAAGTAATGGAATTTTGTTTCTTCTAACAAATAAAAAATTATTTCCATAAATTTTCAAAGGAATCCTTAGTCTATAAAACTAATCTACATATATGGTATGGATTAGAAAAAGAGATTGCGCTTTTTCATTTGATACTGTGAAAATTTTTTTTTTAGTTTTGGTAAGGTGTAATTATTAGATATTCTAAAAAATAATTTAAGGACATCTCCTGCGATTTTTGCAAACTTCAATTGTATAGTTTGCAAAAAGAAATGGTCAATTAAATACTTAATTTTTTTTTTAAAAATAAAACTAAAACATCAACAATCACAAGAGCATATCAGGGACCAGCAGAAGAAGCAGCAGTTTTAACGAAATTCTTCACTGCGCTGTCGTCTAAATTAACAGCAAAGGCCACAAAAACAACCAGTGTTTTTTCCCACATAATAAAAAAAGCATGCACAAAAGAATCCTAGATTGACCTACATTGGTATGGTTTTTATAAAGCCTGAATAAATGCTAAACTCTCACATATCCACACACACACAAGGACACATCATGCCACATTGACATGTTTATGCATATATATATGTGTGTGTGAGTGGTAGTGTAAGTGTGTGTGTGTGTTTGTGAGTATAAAAGTAAAGGATTGGCGTTGACATAACATATAAAACAAAAACAGCATCAACAACAACGAGAACAACAACACATGACACAATCATGTAAAGGATACGCTAGGACAGGACAATGAATGCAACATAAGAAAAAAGAGACACCAAAAAAACTATCAACTTGTGTGCAACAAAGAATGTGATGGATTTGTTGCATTCTAGAAAAATAACAGAAATGAATAAGTTACAAAACAAACAAAAAGAAAGAGTATCAACGAAAGTATTTCTAAGCGTGCCCACACGGAAGAAAAAACAAACAAAAAAACCTATAAGACTGTCAGTTAAGCAGCGACACAGTGCGTCAGTCAGTCAGCTTGTCACTCAGTCCATCAGCGTGTAAGTATAGCAGTAACGCTGCATACTGTTGCGTCCTGGCCACACCAATCGTTGTAACGGCGACAGACTACAAACATACATGCATAGATTGACAGCCAACTTTAGTGGCAACGGCTCAAATATCATGCATTTGATTGCATCATTTAGCAATAAGGACCTTCTCCCTTTTCAACACCCCCACCCACACCCCCACCCCCACCCCCACCCCCACCCCACCTTCTCTCTTCTATTGTGTCTTTTTTATGCAGCTTTTTTTTTTGTTTGTTTCTTTCGTACACTGCAATTTTTGAGCTCTTCTTGTCCTTGTTCGCTTTTACTTAGTGCTGAGTTACTCGCAGGAACATTCTACATCCGTTTTAAAAACATTTTTATTTTTTAAGCATATCCTTTTTGAGTACCTTTATTCTTATGGATATTGCTTTTTTGGATAGTCTTTTTTTTATAAGTGCACCCAAGTGTTGGTAGTTGAACAAATAGAAAATCAGTTGCATTTTTCGTCGTTTTATTTTTTCATTCTCATTTTGCTTACTTTCTTTGTTGTATTCATAAAAGTTTAAAGGATCATGAAATATGCAACACTGGACAGACAGCCAGCCAGCTAAGGTCCAGAGGTTTGAGCGTTGCATTAGCACTAAAGGAACAATTGAAATCCTTTAAAATAGTAGAAAAATTGCTACATTTTTTTAATAAGCTTAATAACAGCTCTCAAGTCTTATCTGTAAAATGTTTCGTTGACACGAATTCAAGGAATTCCTGAATTGTCTAAGATAAATGAAAATTTTAAGCTCAACATTGAAGATACTCCGCTTGAAATAAAGCGGAGCTTTCTTTTCTCTACTTATATAATTTTATAAAAATTATTGTTCCAATATTTTCAGGAGCAAGTTCAGTGCAAAAGTTTATGCTTTTAAAGGGTTTTAATTTTATAAAAACATGATACTGATTTTAGTTACAATTATAAATGTTAAAGCTTGACTTTTCTATATTTGTTTTTATTTTAAAACCGGAACTGGCACTTAGCAACCCTGGAATTCAAATTATTTTTACATGAAAATTAAAAACTATTTTATAAAATTATTTAAGCCATTCTGAGTGAGAAATATAGATATATTTTCCGATTTTTTATACATTTTTTTGTGTTCGATAGGCCAGAAAAGAGCACTTTAAAGATTAAATAATGTCATGTTGGAACATATATATCTTTGGAATACGAAATTTTTTTTTTAATTTTTTAAACAAAATAGTTCAGGACAATTCTAACGATATTTGAAGACACTTTTTTTTAAATTTTGCAATTTAAGGACTTTTGGGAATATATTTCGTAAAATTACCGAAATCGAAAAACCACAAATTTACTCTTCTGAAGGAAAATTTCATAACGGTCAGATTGTTCCTCAACACAATGGCACCATTTTTTATCTCTTGATAGTCTCACAAATCTTCTTAATATACAAAAGGCAAGCATGCTGCTCCTACCCAATATCTCTCAGACTGTTTTCAATAATGTTCAGCCTGAAAGTATGCACATCTATTTACATAGAAAGCAAGCATGCTGCTCCGCACACATTATTTCTCAAACTGCAATTATTTTTTGACAGTAAAGCTATTTTACAAGACCTACTGTTCTCAAAAATGTTCAGCCTGAAAGTATGCACAGAAAATATATTTGATACTTAGATATCAGTGACAATATTGGATTTTTACAAGAGTACGTTTTTGATCTAACTACCTCTTTTTTATCCTTTTTTAAAAAAGTTATGACGAATTTAATGAATTCTTTTAATTCGATTTGAGTGGATTATACCAAAAAATATACTTGTATCAGCCGCGAAACGACACCTGAGTTGCTACGTATATGATGATTGCAAGTTCAGGTTGTAAAGTTGAGTATGAATATGACTGTTACCAAACTCGACTTTTTTCACTTTTACTCTTGAACTAATTTTTCAACACTGTTTCCATACTTAAAGTGTTATTTAAAGTGGTACATTTGTATTTGCACAAATCAGGCTTTAAAATGAGAAAAAAATGCTTTCAGCAAATGGCTCCAAAAAGGGGATATATGGAGGACCTGTCGTAGGACAGCCTTTCATACAAGTTCCAATAATAAAGCTCTCGATACTGCATGTCCACTAAAAACACCAAGGGAGAAGCAAAAGCCACGCTGGTAAGACAAAAAAATCGAGGAGCTCCAAAATAAGTCTAAAAAAAATCTTAAAAAGGGCAAAGGCCACTAGATCTGGCACAGATACATGGACGAACTATAAAATGGCTCTAAAAGCCCGCCAGTATCAAAAGTATCAATTGGCCATTCACGTAAGCTACTTCAATAGTTCTATACGCACTAGAAACTTTCTGACACAAGGAAAGGCATAAAAGGGTTAGTTCAATCAATTTCCATATCGATTGTTTCTTGTTTATTTTTTTAACGTCTTGACTGACTCATAAAATTTATTCTGACGAGCTCATACTTCAAAGTGACTTATTCGAGAAAAAATGACATATAAAGCTTTTCAGTTTCGTTGAGCAACATAAATAAAATATCGTTATGTAATGGTATAAATATATTGAATAAAGAATATCAGTCACTCCGCCTTGTTTTTTTTTTAGCGAAAAAGCTAGCTCATCATGACTAGTGAAATAACTATGGAATGGGTGTGTAAAAGGTAGCAATTGACTCCTTCCTATGACATGCTCGTGTAAAATTCGCCAGTTGAATACAAAGAAGATAGATTGAAGTGGAACTAGTACTGGCTACCAAAGGACTAGTGAAATCACTAGTTTTGTACTAGGGCCATTAACTGCAGGGAGAATACAGGAATGAATTGAGAAAAGTGCAAAAGCAAACCTGGAGGATTTTAGTCATAAAGTAACACAAACCTCAGAGGCGTCAAGGCTTAGGGAAATTCTAGCTACGGTTCCCTCTAACCCAAGCTTCATGAAAAAGGAAGATGGCACTTGGAAACCCACTAGAAACCCACTTTTCGGGATGCTCAGAGATATGTAATGCTCCAAATCAGGAAGAACACTTTCCATCCCTAAAAATACTCACACAAACAAAGCTCGAATGTGCAATCAGTAGTTTCAAACCATTATGTATGGTATCATAGGAGCGGCTTTTGTTGATCTACCTAAGCAGCCTTGACCTAAATCAAATTCGCAAACTTTGGCGTAATGTGAAGGTTATCTTTATGCCTAAGGCAAGCAAAATCTTACACGTAAACCCAAAAGACCTTAGACTAATCAGTTTCTCATCTTTTCTTCTAAAAATCCTCGAGAAATTAATCGATATTCACTTGAGATTCAAGATTGAAAAGAAGCCATTGTCATTGGCACAAAATTCTTACACCGAAGACAAATCCGTGGAAACAGCTCTCAACTTTATAGTTTCCATCATTGAAAAATCCCTCCATCAGAAGGAATATATGTACAATGATAGCTTTTATTGATATAGAAGGGGCCTTAAATAACGAAAAAGCAAGAGCTATCCCAAATGCGCTGACGCAGCTTGGGGTGGATGCCGCGCCAGTAGAATAAGCAACTGGCAGCCAATACAGCCATCCGCCTAGAAGCCACCTCCCAGTGGAAAGAAGGTACACTAGGACATCCTGGATTCGAAAAATGTTCCCTCCTATACCCAGGTCTATTGACTACATCACACAAAAATTTTCCTTTGAATGGAAGTTTAAAGTATCCATTCCCTCTAGGAAACCTTTCACTTAACAATGCCTTTGAGATCTTTACCTAAGGATCAAAACTAACTAGTTGGCAAAGTAGGTGGAGGAGTCTACTCTGAAGCATTAGGCATTAATATAGCCTGCAGGCTCCCTGAACATTGCAGTGTATTCCAAGCAGAAATCGCTGCTATACATAAAGCGTTAACCTGGCTTCAGGTAAATGAGATATCTTCCACGGATATCTGCATACTATCCGATAGTCAAGCTGCTTTAAAAGACCTAGAAACTGTTGAAATAACATCTGGAACACTTCTCAACTGCCGCAGATCTCTAAATGAATGAATAAAGCAGATAAACTCGCTCGTACAGGTACTCCCAAACAATTCCTCGCACTACTTGTTAACTTCGTACACATGAGCTATCCTGTAATAAAACCAACAGCAGGTGGTCGGCAGGATACAAGTGTAATATAACTCGGCAAATCTGGCCCAAACTTACTCTTAAGCGTTCAAACGAACTCATTTCCCTTAATAGAGACCATATCAGTATTATGGTAGGGGCCTTTACAGGGAGTGCATGAATGGCAGACACTTCAGAGGTTAAACATCCCCCACAACTACTTCTGCAGAAGCTGTAGAGGTGAGGCGGCGGAAAAATCTATAGTACATTTCCTCTGCACTTCCTAGGGAGTAAAGTCAATCCCGGGATCCCGGATTTTGGGACACCGGTATCCCGGACCATTTAAGCCCCTTTAAATCCCTGGACTTTCTTCCGGGATCCCGGGATTTTTAAATAAAAAATTTTTTATAACAAATATTCATGTAAATACAGCTATTTTAATTTAAGTTGATATGAATAAAGAATTAGAAAAACCTTTTATTAACGCTGAAAAAGATTGTTAGGACGATGAGTGTGAATTACTGGACCAAAGACTTTGCAAAGTTTTACAAGAATTTGCAACATCAGGAAGTCAGCATTGTTTTTAAAAATTGTCAGATATTCTGACTTAGGAAATAATTTTTTTTTTTCTTTGTGAAGGCAATCTTGATCTAAACTTACAAATTGTTTACGATTATCGTACAACTCTTTCTACAACCAGCATAGAATCAGAACGGTGCTTCTCATCAACGGGTTATATTTTTAGTAATATCCGAGCAAAACTCTCTAATGAAATATAAGACTCGTTGATCAGCTTAATGTATTGCTTTAGAAATAATTCAAACAAAAAACTGAATTTTGAAAATTTTTTCCAACCTTACTTTGACATTTAAAAAATCGTGATTTAAAATCACGGCGTCTAAACAAACAATGTTTAAAATTTATAAAATAATAATACCTTAAACTGGTCCGTATATTATTTTTTATATTTTTCGTTCTCTAAATTAATACAATTCGCAAGTCATTTATATTATTTGAATTATTTATTTCCTAAAGTTTTCAATCCCGAACTAATCCTGGGATCCCGGTATTGGACTCCCTAGCACTTGCTCAGCGCTGCACAGTGTTTGATGTTAAACAAATTAGGGGGACAAAATTCGAAAAATAAAAGTAATGGTTTTTATGCGAAATAAAATTTCAAAACAACATTTTCGTGTACGAAAGTCAAAAATGTTTAGCTCGTGCCAGTTTTATAACGCCGCAAAGTTCATATTTCAATATTACAAAAAAATTTAAAAAAATATTATTAAAATTAAATCTTCACTTTGGCCTATTTAAAAGAGTTTTACCAAGTTTTAATTTTTATTTTTATAATGGATATCATTTTTAGTGGTTTTTTATTTTATAGGTTTTCTTAACCATATCAATTAGAAAAAGACATTTCGAAATACATTGAAATTTTAAAAAAATATATATATTTAAAGTGCTTTAAAAGTGCTTTAAATGCTTTTGATAGTGATTTTTAAAAAAAAATATAAAATTGTACGTTTTCCCAATACAACTGTTTTAAAGTATTTAAACAAGTGTTTTTTAGAATTGCCCAAAATAGTTTTGGGAAATTTTGGTGTTTGTGGTTCACCTTGCGGTGAATTTCAATTCGAAGAAGGGGTACGAAGAACACATTTTAAAAATTAAAACTACTTAAATTTTTGTTCTAAATGACCTTGTTATTTATTATATTGATTTTATATGATTTAAATACAAATTCTTAATGTTTGATAGTTTAAATCATACTTGAATTTAAACACAAATTCTTGTTGTTTGATAGCTTAAAATCGTTTATTGAGCTTTAGGTCAAAGTTAGAACAATTACTTGTACTAACGAATCTTTCCAAAGAAACAACAAGAACAACAACGTTTTTTCAATACGAAAAGGAAAAAAAATACAACAACAAATGTGAAAATATGAAATGGGAGAAAAACTGAGAAATTGACACTTAAAATCTCATCGCCTCTGTGGTGCAGTGCGCTAGTGCGCGCTTGCATGGGAATCACAAAGATTTCTGATGAAGCCTTTAGCAGGGCCGAAATTGCAATAAAATCAGATAGGGATTTTTTCCTTTTCATATTAAAAAACGCTGTTGTTGTTGTTGTTGTGTTTGGTGTTGTTGTTGTTGTTATTGTTGTTGTTGTTGTTGTTGTTGTTGTTGTTGTTGTTGTTGTTGTTGTTGTTGTTGTTGTTGTTGTTATTGTTGTTGTTGTTGTTGTTGTTGTTGTTGTTGTTGTTGTTGTTGTTGTTGTTGTTGTTGTTGTTGTTGTTGTTGTTGTTGTTGTTGTTGTTGTTGTTGTTGTTGTTGTTGTTGTTGTTTTTGTTGTTGTCGTTTTTGGTGTTGTTATTTCTTAGGAAAGATTCGTTAGAACAATTAATTGTTCTTACTTTGACCTAAAGCTCAATCAACGATTTTAAGCTATCTAACAACTAGAGCTTGTATTTAAAATCAAGTATGATTTAAACTATCAAACATTTAGAATTTGTGTTTAAATCATATAAAATCAACATAATAAATAACAAGGTTATTTAGAAAAAACTTAAAAAAAAATATTAAACAAAACCTAAAGCTAATAATTAAAATTTAGCTAATAATTAAATTAACAAACTTAACTGTTAAATGTTATCTGCTATGTTAACTTAACTGTTAAATATTATCTGCCGATCTGTTTGACGTTTTTAGTCCAATAATTAAGGAAATAACAGTTTTATCCACATATATTTGCAATATAATAGCACTTGTTTTGAATCTGCTATAAACTTTATCTTAAACACAAAATTTGCCAAATTAAAAACACATGCGTTTAAAATTTTTCTTACAGGGAACGAACTCTTGAAACAAGCAAGACAACTATTAGTACTGGCGCATGCAAAAACTTCTCACTTCAAGTTTTATTTTTCTTGTATCAAAAAATATCAAATTTTTTTATTAAAAAAAGCATGTGCTCGTATTATATTTCGGACTATGCAGTCAGTTCAAGACACATGTTCTTAATACTTTTCTCGAAATAATAAAGGCTATCCTTTCTACTTTAGCTTTCTCATAACTTTCTAATAACTTTCTCAAAACAAAAACACTTTGCTTGATAATAGAAAATAGTTTCCTAAGCATGAGAGTATTTTGGTTGATCAAAATAAATATTTTTTGGTTATCTGCGCTTTTGTACGGTGGCAATTACATTTATGATTTAGTTTTTTCCGCCAACAACAAACATTATACATACAAAAAAACCACATTGTTTGTTAAAAGTTTTTAGGGCTTGCACATTCCAATATGTGCTCTGCTAGTTTAGCTTACGCTAAGCGGCTGCAGCGACCTAGTTATTATTTAACTAAAAATACACTTTCTCTCCCTTTTCGAATTTATATATGAAAGTTTCGCCAAAACTTAAAGTCTACACAGAGAAATCCCCAAAACCACCACAGCATTAAGCACTTTCAAAACTAGAATTATAATTTTGAAAATCTTCTCACACACTTTGAATCTTATGAGAGAGCCTTATGTTCAGCAGAACATCCTGCTAAAGCGCCAAGCTTTGTACTTTTTGTGCGTTTTGAAGCATATAAGTCAAAATGCATTAACATAACTTGAGAGCGGCATGGAAAAGCATCCTTGAGAGCTTGGAAATTCGTTAGCGGAAACGGAAATACTAAATGAAATTAACTCACAGCTGAATAAACAGCTTTAAAACAGCTACTTAAAGGCACAGCGGCATGCAATTCATGCGCAGTCTTGTAGAAAAGCCCCAAACTCATGTAGTCGCCAACATATACGCACACAAACACGCAAACACACGCAACTCTAATGTCGCCAATATGACAAACATTATACTTTCATGTGCTACCGGTAAGCATCCTTTCGGTTCCGCACATCATCCTCATCATTGTCGTTCTTGTTGTAGTTGTACTAACAACTCCACAGCCAAGCCCCCCTTTCCATCATTTGGCACATTATCCCTTCCACTAGAGCCTTTGCTCTTTCACCCATAACTCCTTTCCCCCCCCCCTTTTTTCACATTTTCCCTAACCTTATTTCATCACTAAAGTTATCATTGCTACTAGTGTTGTTGTTGTACGGCTAAACATGTGTTTCGCACCACAACTCATCGTTTTATCCTGCATGTCATGCTTTTAGTGCTTTTTCCCTTCACTTCACTCTCACTTTCAGTCTAGTCAATATCTAGCTGGATGGCTGGATGGCTGGATGGCTGAATGGCTGTCTGGCTGTCTGGCTGTCTGGCTTTCTGGCTTTCTGGCTTTCTGGCCTTCTAGCTTTCTGGCTGGCTGGCTGACTTACTCCAAAACTTTTCACTTCACATGGACTTTTCCTCATTTTTCCAGATGTTGAATTGTCATCAAATCGTAAGAACTGTTTAGCTACCCGTTAACTTCCTCGTTTAACTCTTTTTAGTTGGTTTTTTATAGTCATTAATGTTGTTTGACTCCTTTTTCTCGTCGATGCATAAGGTATATACGCGTGTCTACTTGTGTCCATAAGCTAGTATTTGGGGAAGGTTACTACTAATGCCGGAAATACAAGTTTATGATGACTTCCGTTTCTACTTTGCTAGATTAATATATGTTTCTATATTATAAATAGTTGGGACATGAAATTAGTTTAACCCTCTACTGCCCAAGGCTGCCTAAAGAAATTGGAATCAGTAAGGAAGATTTTTATTTGAAAACGTAATCTACTGTAAATCTGAAGATATTTACAAGTAACGTCAAAAATTAATATCAAGTGGATTCCTGGCACAATTACTGTCAAGGTAGTAGCGTAGACTGGCTTTTTTCTCACGAGCGGCGATGAGTAGTTGTCAAAGTTAGCTGTTCATTAATCAAAGAAATGTGAAAAAATAAGCAACGACTTAAGCATAGCTAGTCAATCGCAGCTAACTACAACTTCTTTAGCTGTTTTTGACAACTACCAATCGCCAAAAAACTGGCACGGCTACCTTGTCAAATAATTTTACCATGAGTGGATTCAAACAATTAGAGAAAAATAGTGCGACAGCCAAAATCTATAGTGACAGCCAAAGAAACGGCTGCTTTTTACTAGCAGAGGAGCATTCCCAGAACACGACCCCATACTCCGTTTTGTTGTAGAGGGTCTCAATTTTTTTAATTGGGCATATGTTAGTCGTATTCGTACAAAAATAAATGTATATTGTAGAAAAAAAAAATGTATATTGTACGAATACATTTGTTACATTTACTATTAACGAAAAAAAAAATGTATCTGAGCTGGGTTTTGAACCACGGTTTTTATCTTAAGGGCCACGTACTTTTTCAGTAGACTACGGCCACTTTGCAATCATACACTTCCTTATATTCGGTAATTGTTCAACAAACCAGGCTGAAAGATTTCGGTTGCGAATTTTTCAAACTCAACTAATACTTCGTACATTCTACGAATAATTCGTACGGTCAACCTACGAAGAAGTCTTTTCTAATAATATTAATTTCAATTCGTAAATAGTACGAAGCCATTAGCATATGATACGAATGTAATAGAAGAAATTACGAAGTTATTCGTAAGAGAAATTGAGGAATGATAAGGAATGATATCTCTATTAGTCGAAGATCATTCTTCTGAGCAACAGATGGTAAGGGCATTTAAGCCAAATTTATGTTTTAAAGTAACTAAACACAAGAAGAAAACAAAGTAAAATATATTTAAAAAAATAAATATTTTCCCAAAAGTCGGCTTAAAAAATCGTTTTTCTGTCATAAGGATAATCCAATTTGGATATTTTTTTATATTTTGTAAGCTTAAAAAAATTGCTAACATTCTTGCATCATTTTATTTTGAGAAATTGCAGCGATCTAGGCGAGAGCCAAGCTACTAATTCAAAAGCGAAATAAAGAATTAGGAAATTCTGTATAAAGTTGGCTTATTTTAGATCAAACACTGATTTTAAAAAAAAAGATCTGATGGCAAATTCTTGTTAAGAAAACGCTTTTACATTAGAATATTTTACGGTCCAAAGCTTTTTTATGACTAAAATTTAAATAGGAAACTCGATTTGAAATATTTATTTTATGCTTTAGCTATTTATTTTATGCTTCTTTAAATTCAAGTTTCTTAACAGGTGTCCACCCTTTTGAGAATTTTTTGAATTTTTTCACGTCACGTGCTTAATGACATCCAGGATTCAGAGTCATTGCAGCGGGGTTCTGGAATATATTTAGAAAATGTATGGAGTCCAAAATCCATCTTTACATGTACCTCTTTATATATTTATTTATTCATTCGTTTTGAATTAAAAAAAATAAGTTTTTAAATAATTCATATAAAAGGTATGTTTCCAAACTCGATTTTAGTAACTTGCATGCTGCTAGAAGTAATGCATGTTGGAAAAAGAAATAAGTCAGCTGATGTCCATGAGCGGAACATTTCAAGAATAGCAATTTTTACCTCCTAAAGCCGATTTCTGATAAACTTGGCTTCCGAAACTGGAAAAATTGTCTAAAATTTTGCTGGTTGTACTCATTTTTAAAAAAAAAAAATTGGAAATTTTATATTCTTATTTAAAAAGAGAAAAACTTGGGGGCTAAAAAGAAATTATTGCGATTTTATTTAGGGATAAAGCAGACATCACATTATTTAATTATTAAGAATATTTGTTGAGAAAAAAGTTTTTGAAATTACATGAAAAAAAAATTAAATCTGAAAATGTTTCGGGCATGATACGAGAAAGATTCTTACCTCATCTTTGTAATATAAATCATTTTCTTATATGTATGTACAAGCGTGTGTCAACCAGCGTATCATGATAACAAAATTAGTACCAAAAATCTCAGAAAATAGAATTATATAGGTTTCATTTTTTTATGTGCATTATACACTTTTTATGCCTTCTCGCCCCTCTAGAACAAATCCTGCGGACGCCGTTGTCTACTTCTATACTATGCTATCTATACTTCTATACTTTTATATAAAATTGAAGTAAAAATTTAATATTACGACTTTACTCCAAAAGTACTGGGCCAATTTTTATTTAGGGGTATTTTTTTTATTAGGTTTTTAAGAAATATCCCAGCTGCCACGCATTGCTTATTCCATGGCACAATTACTGACAATGTAGTAGCGTAGACTGGCTTTTTTCTCACGAGCGGCGATGGGTAATTGTCAAAATTAGTTGTTCATGCAATTAATCAAAGAAATGTGAAAAAATAAGCAACGACTTAAGCATAGCTAGTCAATCGCAGCAAACTAAAAACATTCCAATAAACTTCGCGAACAAATTTAATGAATCAAAGAAAAGATACTGCAAACTACAACTCCTTTAGCTATTTTTTACAACTACCAATCGCCAAAAACTGTCACGGCTACCTTGTCAAGTAATTATGCCATGGCTTATTCATTGGCTTTTGACGCGTTTGTGTTGCAGAGTTTCAATAAACTCCATGTTGCTCTCTATTTTTCTCTTTTACAACAAACATATAAATGCAAAGCGGCGCTCAACCCAATAGAGACGATGATGCCATATCACTAAGACGCATATCACAAAACTAACAGTATCACATAAAAATAAGTAAAAATCAAAATTAGGTTAAAATTACCACATGTGAAAATATTATAAAATATTATAAATTAATACATATATATTAGACCGACCCAAAAAAAACGAAGTGTGATTTTTTTTGTGAACTCAGGTATAAAAATGTTCGATTATGTATCGAAAACGAGCCCTTAAAATTTGGTACGAAATTATTGATGTTTAGTACTCGACCAAAGACGTTAGGTGGCACTGCACCCGTTATAAAAATTCAGTAAACTAAAAACCCGTTAATCATGCATGACACAAGTAATAATGAAATGTTTAAGGTCTTATCTTACGTTTTTAGTAAGCTCGCCAGATGACCTTAGGGGAATCTGCCTGTCCAAAGCCTGGATTTAAGGGTGATGGTTTGTTATTAGGTGGGCAGTTTTTGGGGCACGGCCTATGAACTGATCTCATAATGAGTTCATTCTTGAGCCACGGCTCTTGATAACTGCAAAAGAAAAAGGTTAACCTTGAGCCTTGGTTGTTGGCGCCAAATCTTGGAGAAGGCATGGTTTTGATATTAAGTTATCATAACATCGTCATTGTAATATGCTTTCGATGGACCGTCAATCCAACATAACTTGAAGAGCGGGCGCAGTCATCCATCAATGATGAGGAGACCTGATCTGTCGTTGTTCTGCAGACCTTATCTTAGAATGAAGGTTTTATGTAAGGAACATTTAATCTTTCGACCATAGTATAAGCCAATTGTTACACAACGGCTCATGCTTCCTAGTTTTCCGCAAGAGGCTTTTTATTAAGTCTTAATTAGGCTAACGAAGTTGCATAAGTAGTATTGTGGTTTACCCGGTTTTACTGAGAAACTAATGGTTATTTTTAACCTAGTCATGTACAATTTTAGTGGCTGAAGGTGTCACAGTCAAATATAAATGTTCTAAGAACTTTTGGTCTGTAAGACGGGATGTTGAAGAACCTTGTCTGGTGGAGCCTTGAGCCCAGGTATTGACTGTCGTTGGGCATGGCCCTTCGGGGTTTAAATTCGCTCTGGCTGTGGTTAGGCCAGGAAGGTCGGTGTGAGTTACACTTAAGTTGAACTCGGGTTGGTGATTCCCTTAAATGACTAAGAGAAAGATGGTAGATTAAATCTCGCTATTTCAAACAGTACATGTTAGGAAGGTAAGCAACTACCGGATCAATATACTGTTACCTTTGGAATTTGAGAACAGGTGACGGGAAAACCTAAATAGTCTGAGTTGTGTCCACTAAGATTGAGGAACCTGATTACATAAGTTACAGGCCTAGTAGGCCGCCTTAATTTTTCGTGTCAAATAGTGATGACCTTTGATCATGATGATTATGTAGCGGCCAAAAAATAAGGATTAAATTATTGGTATTGATACTGAGATAACCCAAGGTTATTAAAATAACCAAGTCATGCTTAATTTGCCGTTGAATTAAGCCTTTGCGGCAGGGGTCAACGTTAAAAACATAGAGGATTTCTTACATTGTTAGTGGATTTGGATTTGATCCGCTTGCTAAATGAAGAGATATTTAAGAAAAAGCTGCAACAATTAAAAAAAAATTTAAAATTTCATGTTCAAGGCTTAATACTTCTTGTAAAAAATTTAAAATTTTTTTTTAATATCCACGTTTGTAGCCAACATTTTGACGGAAAAAATGAGTGGTCGCACACAATCCTACACCTATTAGTAAAAGAGATAGTTATATTTTTATTTTTACCCACTTGCTAGATTTCAAGTTAAATATATTCAAAAAAGGTAGCATGAGGTTGTTGTACCTTACGATTAGTTATACAATACTATTTTTATTTAATTTTATAAAAATTAGATATTAATTATTATTGGTAATAACATAATAATTATCTTGCATAAACTTTGAGGGTTCCTTACTTAAGAAATCGAGAGCAATGCTGTGGATCGAAAAGAACTTATTAGTTTGTTGCGTGATGAAATCGTGGACACTTAGTTCATTTATATTCTTATTCGAAATACCTACTCGCCCATGTGTTCGAACTCTACTGGGAGAGTTCAAAGCTTTTACCATTAACTTTTTCTCCCGTGCACTGATGCTAGTGTCGAAAAATGTCAACCCAACTAATATTTCATTGATCACGTTTGGCCAGAGAATGTTCTGAATGCAATCCTGGAAATTTCGGTGTTCTCATATCCGCGGATTTGTTTCAACAATTTTAGGTCATTCATGGGGGGATAAATTTTAACGTTTGGTGCTTTATTAGTTATAACAAATGCCAAATTGGTTTGTCATTAGATGCACTCGTGAATGATTTTTCTTTGATGTCAGGCCAAGCTCGCTTGAATTTTTCTAATAATTGGATATTTCTCGAACAAGAAATCAAAAACTAAAGAAATAATGCATTCTAGCATGTGATGTCCACAGGCGCAATAAATAAGATCTCGGTTTGGCATTATTTGGAGTCCACGCCTCCTTATTAATTTCAGTATTAGACGCTGTTGTATCGGCACAAACACCACTGATTTTGTCATCCAAGCCCCAATAGTGCAATAAAAGATAAATCATCTCAGCTTGGTCTGCCCTTGTGGAAGATGGTATACCTTAAACAACCTCATGCAACCTTTTTTGAATATATATATAACTTGAAATCTAGCAAGTGGGTAAAAATAAAAATATAACTATCTCTTTTACTAATAGGTGTAGGATTGTGTGCGACCACTAATTTTTTCCGTAAAAATGTTGGCTACAAACGTGGATATTGAAAAAAAAAACATTTTTAAATTTTTTACAAGAAGTCTTGAACATAAAATTTAAAACTTTTATTTTCTAATTGTTGCAGATTTTTCTACAATACCTCTACATCTAGCAACCGGATCAAATCCAAAAGTATTTCACCATTTTCAGCGACTCTAACAACGTAAGATTAGACCTTAAAAAATTTCATTATTACTTGTGTCATGTATGATTATCGGGTTTTTAGTTCACTGAATTTTTACAACGGGTGCAGCGCCATCTAACATCTTTGGTCGAGTACTAAACATCAATATTTTCGTACCAAATTTTAAGGGCTTGCTTTCAATACATAATCGAACATTTTTATCCCTGTGCTCGCAAAAAAAATCACACTTCGTTTTTTTTTGGGTCAGTCTAATATATATAAATAGTTATATAAAATATTTTACAAAAATATTTCTTATAAAAATTATTATAGATTTATCAACACAGGTGACTTATTTAGAAGTTTTATTTTAGTAAAAACTTAAGATCCGTTTTCCACACGGAAAGTTTTCTTACCAGCAAGTCTGCGGTACAGGCAAGTCTGTACTGGCAAGTTTTCTTCTGTGCTGTTCTTTCCTTTGTATTTTCGACTTGCTGGCAAGAAAACTTCCAGTATGGAAAAGGGATATAAATAAAATGTTAAAGTCCAAATGATAACAAATAAAGCCAAGATACGTGCAGTTTATTTTGTCATTCCTAAAGAACCCGTCCATATTTTTGCAAAAATTGAAAATTGCCATTAGGTATATCTCATGTGTTATAAATAAAAAATTCTATCAGTTATCGATAAATACCCTTTCTCTTGTACTTGAAGTGACTCATTAATAATTATGTATGTATTTGCTTTGGGCGTTTGTCGTTTATTAATTGCGACACCGCCCATTTAATTGTAGCATTATTAGTATTGCGCTGTTCTTGAACTTAGTAGACGATTGAAAGAAATAAGAACGAAAAAAATGTTAGCAGTTGCACAAGTTAAACATTTAATTAATTAGTTAATTAAACGTAATCATCTTATTTATTCTGCTGACTTCTGAAACTTCGTTTTCCCCCTTATTTTTCATGCATCTTAGTACTTTTTATTCACTTGAGTTGCTGCTTTCTTTACGTTCAGTCATACACAGAGGCAGACTTTTTCTTTAGCTACCCGTTCTACTACTATTTTTAATACCCTTTTCTTTGCGTACAAAAAAGGGATGCTCTTTTGTTGTTCTTTGTGATTGCAAGAAAGTCCAACAAAGAATAAGATGCTGAATGTATGTGACATGAATTCAAGACGATATCAAGGTATGATGATGGCAGTAACAGGTAGCAACAGTGTCGCGGGTCAAAAAATTGTTCTTGGGGGAAGGGCTCAATTATCAGAATTTGATTCATCAGTATTACATAAGAGCAGTGATTTTTCAGAAAATGTGATAAGTAATTCTAAAAAGTATTAGACGTAGATTAAAAATTGGAGTTCGTTTTCCGTCTTTAGCTGAAGTAAAGAAGTAATGAGCTAAAATCTGAAAAAGGCTCTATTTCTTTCAAATTTGAAACTTATGGTTAAAATTTAAATTTTTACTATAATAAAATTTTTTTTTTATTTAATTATTAATATGTTAACCTTTTTGGCTTAAAGCAATATATACTTACTGTTTTTAATCAAAATAATGAAATTTTAAACTCTTAAGTTAATTTTTTCTACTATTTAGGTTGACTTTTGCTACTTTTTAGTTGAAAAATTATTTCAACCTGAGAGGCTTCTTTTTCATTAATAAAATTTTATTAATATTTCAAGTAACTGGTTAAATTTTTCAACTTCATTAAGCATCGGGTAAAATATTAATTTATATTTTTATATTTTTGCTCTTATAGTTCAAAGTTTTTTAATTTTTCCACTTTTAGGTCTAAATTTACAACTTAAGTGGTAATTATTATAATTTATTAACATGAAATTTTTTTTGAAAGATGTTTTAAATTTGTAATGTTCTTACTTTTTTAATAAGAAAGTGTAAATATTTAATTTGATTTAAAAAACTTAATGTACTATTACAGTGTGTAAAAAATTATAAGTCAATTTTCTTTTCCGTTAGAATATGGTTCTGTAAGGTCTTAGAAATACGTATACAAAATTTTAGAAAAAAATATCAAATTGAAAAAATGTTATAACATATATTATATTCGTATGACGCGTGATATTCAGGAACCTTTAAATCTTTAATCGCGTTTTTCTCGAAACAAAAAGGTTTTTCGAATCGGCTTCTAAAATATCTGGAATTCTAATTGATCGATTTCGATGAATCTTGATTCATTGTGAACCTTATAGACTCTGTTAAGCACTAGACCTATAAAAAGCTAAAAAAACTTTTATATTTTTTTCTGTATGGCTGAAAGTTTCGGCTAAAAAATGGGGTTTCTTACATTTTTTTTTCAACGCATGTCATTTTTTTATTTTTATTTTTTTTTTATTTGCGTAAGTTGAGTGCTCAACTACTACCCATAACTCAAGAATGCACTTTGATTTTTTACTTTCAGACGCTTTGTAAATGCTGGAGACGAGAAGCCAGTTGCAACAATTTTTGAAACACGCTAACTTCAACGCCCTGTAGAAAATTAACAATAACTATAAAGACCAAAAAAAAAAATTTGTATTTCCTCATGAATAATTCTTGATTATGTAAAAAGTTTGAATCATTAAAATTAATAATACTAGGTAAAAAAAATAATAAAAAAGGTATTTTTTATAGCTGCACATTGTAATAGTACCTTTATCAAAAGTCAATATCAGTTATTTAAGTTTTTGACCTTTAGATATTAAATTTGTTGATGAAAACGAGCTACAGGTCAGTTTTGTCACTTTATTTAAATTTTATTTATATATACTTCCAATATTTCGTATTTCCTTGAAAAAAATCATCAGGGAAAGAATAAAAAACTTGCATAAATATTATCATAGCTCAGTATGCTATAGGAACGAAAAAAATTTCCATAAGAAATACATTGAGATTTTCGACAACGAACAGGCAGCGAAATTTATTTTCGGCAGCTAGTACACTGTAGAAGCGAAAATTATTGCTATGTTGCCGACTTTCCATTCGTAAGTGAAGAGTTGAAATGTAAAAATTTCGCTGTCGATTATATACCCGTACATTTAATTGGCGCGGAAATTTGCCATTCAACAATAAAAAATAAGCAGTAAGAATGTTTAAGTGTTGAATTTGCTATTTAACAAATTCAGTGTTGCATTTATATAGTTTATTAATAAGGCAGTTCACGATCTTGTTGCATCGTTGCAAATGCAAAATAAACAGCTTTACAAAAACAAAAAGCATATGTTGCAAAAGCTTTTCAATGCTTTTTGTTTTTGTAAAAGCTGTTTATTTTGCATTTGCAACGATACAACAAGATCGTGAACTGCCTTAATGTGTAGTCTTTCCTTTTATAGGATATAAAAATGCAGCAATAAAAATTTATCTGTCAACCAGAACAGCAAGTTCTCCACACAAAAATTTTGACTACACCAAAATTTCGCATGTAGAGTTATATGCCCAAAAATTTTCGTTCCTACAGCATACTAAGCTTAATACAAAAAAACCCCCATAAAATGGGTTTAAGAAAGCATTCTTTTATTTAATCGATTTTAAAATATCCTTTGACCAATTGCCATTTAAAACGTAACGAAATTAAAAGTTGCATTAAAATTTCGTTCAGGTTCGCTGTAGATTTTTATAATTAACCATTTCAATAGCTAGGCTAAACTAATCAAAAATTTTTTAAGGTAATATTCCTATCATTTGGTCATAAAAAAGATGAAAAAAACATGCCTATGATTTTTGCCTGTGCTACTTACGTTTTGCAAGCTTGTACGAAGAAAAAATTGTTATGCTCCTGTTCGTCACAAAAAATTTTTTAATCCCTTGAAGTTTTCTTAACCCTTTAGATCTTTGTTTTTTAACCCTTTTAATATTATTATCATTAAAGCTATAAAAAGATAAAAAAACAAAAATTCTTTCCGGTTGATTTTTTCTATAAAATAGGCTAAGCAAAATTTTTTTTGCTTTTGTTCGACACAAAATCGAAAATGCAGCTGACTTTAATGTCAAAATATCGCCAAAATTATTTATTTCATGTTGGTTCATCTTTATTTCATAGAACCAAATGATTTAATTTAAAAAAAGCGTTGCAAAATAAAAATAAAAATAACTTTTGACGTGTCCAATATTATTGGGCAAATCCACTTAAAGGGTTAAGAAATTTTTTTCGCTTGCACATTTGTGATTTTCATATTTTAGTTTAAGAACTTGTGACGAAAATAACAAGTACTAAGTTTTTTTTAATGTTCAAGAAAAAAAGTAACAAAAATTTTTTGTTAGAACAAAATCTTCAGAGTCTGGGGTGCTTCAGCCCCCAAAACTCCTTCTGGATCCACGTTTAGCTAGCAAGAAGTTAAATACAAACACAAAAAAAACAACCAATACTAAAATACAGCATAAAGAGAGTCAAAGACATCACATAGACACAGCTACACATGAATATAAATAACATCGTTCTTAGTGCGAGGCTAATTAAAGCTTTACTATAGTGCAAACCATATGTTTCAGCCTGAAGTAGCAAGTGATTATTTTGTCGCATGATATTGTACATTTTTATTTTTTAACTGAATGGAAAAAGGAACAATAAACTGTTTATCAAATGAAATATCAAATACTTAAACCAATTCAAATTTTATATTTAACAATATAGTGGCGCCTTCAATTTAAACAAGTTGATTTTTACGAAATAATTTTTTTTGGGTTTTTGAAAATCTCCCTTGAATTAATTGTGCCGGCTGTCCAATTTTTCAAATGCAACTCTTTAGTGAAACATGCTGCAGCATTCAAACTCAAATCATTTCAATTGATTTATTACAATTTTGCGCTGCATTAATTATGAAATCAGCAAGAATTGCTGTCTATTTATCGTAATCTTAAAAAAGAAAAATAAATTAAATGCAGTCACTTCAGCTACTTGAAGTAAGCATACAGCTCAATCTGCTACGATGCAGTTGAACTTTGGAGTGCCATGCGACGCAGTGTCTTTCAAATGCTGCGTTGGCGTTTATTTGCCAGCAACTGCAAATCCATCCTACCTCCTCCCCCACGAACCCTTTTATCGCCTGGCTTCATCGGCATTCGCACAGTTTAATGATTAAAATGAAAAAATTATTAATTACTCTGGCTCCAAATCTTCGTTCGCCTCAAATGTTGACTGACTGCCAGCTGACCTCGCACTCAGGCAACCCTGAAGTGTTGCACAGGGATTAGTTACTGATTTAGTGGCAAATTTTTTGCAACACATAACAGAGTAAATGTGTGTGTGTGTGTATGCATGTATTTACACACTCGTTTCCGCGGATGAATAGGATTTAAGTACGCATCCGTTACACTAAACAAGTCCTGAGAAAAAAATTATTTTAATTTTCTAAAAATTCTTAAGCCCATTTTATGCCCTGATATGATTTATAGTTCCTGTTGCCATAAAATATTTGAAGACTCTCCAAATAAAAATCAAAATAAAATTCCTTGTCATTGAAAAAATACTCTCAAAATACTACATTTCAGCATGCTGCACAAAATATCACTACTGTATGTCACGCACTTGCAATACTTTACTACAGCGCATTTATGCCGTTTGTGGATTGTGGACGATGTGTTTCATTTCCAAATTTTCCATTTTCTCACTTTGTTCTACGTTGTTATAAACAACAGAGACTATAAATACTTATAGACATTGCATGTGAAAGGAACGGCACGAAATGAAAAATTTGCCCGTACAAGACAAGAGACCCGACGAGTAACAAACCTAGCGAGTACTCGCTTGCAAGAATTTGTGTTGCTAGCACAACATCATATGTTCCTTAAAGTTTTGTTTATGTTTCTAGAGTGTGTTGCTATATTTTATATACATATATTTTTTAGATTTCGCAGTAGTGCAGCATGTCGTTTGTTTAGGTTTTTTTTGCTTGATTTGTTGTTGCTGCATTGGTTTTTTTTTTTGCTGCTATTTTTTGTGCTTGAATTTTGTTCACGTTTTGGCAGCTTTTGATCTTTAGAAATAAATCATATTTTTGCGATTTTGTCTATCTGAGGCAAAGGCGTTTAAGATAAATCGCTATATCTTTTTTATTTCTAATCGGATTCAAATGCTCCAAAGAACAAAATTTTAGAAAATGGATTAATCTGTCAAATGACATTAAAATTAAATTTTAGAAAAAAAAATTAATTATTTATTATCTACCTATTTTAAACCGATTTAAAACAAAAACTCTAATCTGCTGCACAGGGTTAAATTCACTCAATCCTTTTAATTTCACTTTTTTCAAGAAAATACTATTAATTTTGTTGTTATTCAAGACCGTCAGATATAAATCATATTTTTGCGATTTTGTCTATCTGAACCAAAGACGTTTTAGATAAATCGCTATATCTTTTTTATTTCTGAACGGATTCAAATGCTCCAAAAGACAAAACTTTAGAAAATTTATCAATCTTCTAAATGACATTAAAATTAAATTTTTAAAAAAATAAACCAATTATTTATTAACTATTCTTACCTTTATCCTTTCAAATTACATCAAAATAAAGTTTTGCAAAAATTAATCGAATTCTTTATTTACTATTTTTACCTTTATCAATTCAAATAATACCAAAATTAAATTTTAACAGAATTAATCCAATTACTTATTAACTAATTTAAATAGATTTAAAACAAAAACTCCTATAATCACTTTTAATTGATTTTTTTTTTTAAGAAAAGACCATGAATTTTATTTTCTTATTTTATTTATTTAGAATTAAATTATGATTTGCCTAATTTGTTGTTAAGACAAAAGTAAATACTAGTATTCTTTTGCCACGCAGGACAATCGAGACTTATTTTTCTTTTAATTTAGATTAAATTGCGGTTCGGCCCATTTATATTAACAAAAAAATATTATTATTTTTTAAAGAAAGATGTAGGCTTATTACCAAATTGTAACCTCTAATTTTTGTATTAAATAGTGAAAAAGGAATACATATATGAAAACCAAAACAACTGAAATGCTTTTAAGGTTTTTGTTATATTGTTAACTAAAACATGAATTATTATAAAATAAGTTTTGAAGTTTTTTGTGATAAATTTAAAATTTGCTTAATAAATTAAATTTTTAAATTTTTTTTCCTTTTCCTTCGAAAATTTAAAAATTACAAAATAAACGAAATTTTTTAAGACTTCTCATTTGCTTTTAAATTTCAATTAATTCAAATGTATTTAAGTTTTAAGGAAATGCCATTAAAAAACAAAAATATTTACAAAAGCATGAGGGAAAACATTGCTGATTGAGGTGCACTTATTTTTAGCAATATGAGGTGCATTCAGTTTAGAGTTGCACAGTACTGAAAGGTCGGGCAATGGACTTAGCTATTGTGATAGCAAAAATTTCTTGAAAAAATCAATCAGACGGACTTATGGACTTCGGACAGACGGTCTAACATTTACACATACATACTAACAGACTGACAGACAAAAAGGGATATGGAGAAACAGACGAAGTGACAATCGGATTATTTTAAAAAATCCAAAACGACGAATTGACAGACAGACTTTCAGACAGACCTTCAGACAGACTTTCAGACGGACAAACGGACTGCTTATGCATTTAAAAGCCTTTGCATTTTTGCATTGGCCTTACCTTGCTTTTCTCTGGATCGGATGGATTTTTTTTTAACTCTTCGGACGCTAGATTTTCTTTTAACCATTTTGAATTCTTTCGAATTAAAACAGTTATAAGAAAATCTAGGATGATTTGCCTGTGCTCAAAGCAACTCCCATTTTCATCAAACCACTCTGGAGTTGCAAGATTTGAGTGTGCAATACAGGACTTTATTATACGTTTTTTTAAATTCGGTTCGTGACAACTTTTATGAAATATACCTTTGTATATTGAAAAATGTTGTACACAAATATTGAAGAATTCGTCGGATGGATTCTTCAAACAAATCCGACTGTCACTATAGTTTTTAATGCCAAGAAAAGATTCTGAGTCGAAAGAAAACTTTTCGAGCTTCAGAAGATTTTCTTGGCATTTTTCACATTTAATTTTATTATTGAATTTTGCCCTTAACCCATACCCAACGAAGTAACGACCCACTTTTATTTCCAAGGGGCTTAAGGAAGAGGGCTCAGAAAATTCCTCTAGCTCTTCTATAGTTTCCTCATTGTGATCGAACGGACCCATTGGTGAAATAGTTTGTGAATCTTCGGATGGTTGGAAGTTCCATTCCAGCATAAGTTCATTATCGTTCTCACAATTTGAGTTGCGAGCATGAAACTTATGTGTCAGGAACTTCATTGACAGTATTCTTGCTGAGAGGTATTGGACTTCTCTCACGGATGGTTCGGGGTTATTGCCTAGTTGCGATCTAAGCACAGCGAAGAAATTTTCAATGGATTCCTGATTTAACCTTCCAAGCATCACAAATCTCACATTTGGATCTAGGAAGAGATCTTCTACCAAAGAAATCATGGATCGCAACGTGTAAATTAAGCCATAAATGCATTTGTTTCTACCACAGATATATATGATGCAATGCAAACAATCAAAACAATAAAAAAATAAATACTTTAATACTAAGGAGTATAAAATCGTTTCATATTCAAACAAAATCAATATTTTGCAATATATTGTAATCTTATTAATACTAACTTTTATTTCTTATACTTTTAATTTCATACAAACTACAGAGCTAGAAATGCCGCTTGTAGCAATGTCTCCAATTGGAAGATGCTACAAAATAGGCAAAGCAACAAGGCAACTTGTGTAGCTGCCGATTGTCCTGCGTGGCAATAGAATACTAGTCAAATTAGACAAATTAGGCAAATCATAATTTAATTCTAAATAAATAAAATAAGAAAATAAAATTCATGGTCTTTTCTTAAAAAAAAAAATCAATTAAAAGTGATTATAGGAGTTTTTGTTTTAAATCTATTTAAATTAGTTAATAAGTAATTGGATTAATTCTGTTAAAATTTAATTTTGGTATTATTTGAATTGATAAAGGTAAAAATAGTAAATAAAGAATTCGATTAATTTTTGCAAAACTTTATTTTGATGTAATTTGAAAGGATAAAGGTAAGAATAGTTAATAAATAATTGGTTTATTTTTTTAAAAATTTAATTTTAATGTCATTTAGAAGATTGATAAATTTTCTAAAGTTTTGTCTTTTGGAGCATTTGAATCCGTTCAGAAATAAAAAAGATATAGCGATTTATCTAAAACGTCTTTGGTTCAGATAGACAAAATCGCAAAAATATGATTTATATCTGACGGTCTTGAATAACAACAAAATTAATAGTATTTTCTTGAAAAAAGTGAAATTAAAAGGATTGAGTGAATTTAACCCTGTGCAGCAGATTAGAGTTTTTGTTTTAAATCGGTTTAAAATAGGTAGATAATAAATAATTAATTTTTTTTTCTAAAATTTAATTTTAATGTCATTTGACAGATTAATCCATTTTCTAAAATTTTGTTCTTTGGAGCATTTGAATCCGATTAGAAATAAAAAAGATATAGCGATTTATCTTAAACGCCTTTGCCTCAGATAGACAAAATCGCAAAAATATGATTTATTTCTAAAGATCAAAAGCTGCCAAAACGTGAACAAAATTCAAGCACAAAAAATAGCAGCAAAAAAAAAAACCAATGCAGCAACAACAAATCAAGCAAAAAAAACCTAAACAAACGACATGCTGCACTACTGCGAAATCTAAAAAATATATGTATATAAAATATAGCAACACACTCTAGAAACATAAACAAAACTTTAAGGAACATATGATGTTGTGCTAGCAACACAAATTCTTGCAAGCGAGTACTCGCTAGGTTTGTTACTCGTCGGGTCTCTTGTCTTGTACGGGCAAATTTTTCATTTCGTGCCGTTCCTTTCACATGCAATGTCTATAAGTATTTATAGTCTCTGTAAACAATGGAAATTTTATGAAAGCATTGAAACAATTTCCACAACATGGTGGAATGTGAATTAAAACTATTTTGTTTTGTTTTTTATTTCATATCGTTCCGTTTTATTGCGCACAAAAAAAAAGAAAATAATCCAAAATGTTGCATTCCACAAAAAAGTAAGGATTCACATGTTGGCAGCATGATGTTGCTGGCAACATTGCTTAAAAAAAAGAAAAAGTAACAAATGGAAGTATTTTGAAGAATCGGTGAATAAAATCTAAATGCAATTAAAAGCCTTATCATTGTTAAGAATATAATCCAAGCTTTTGACCTTAAGTCAAAAAAATAGGAGAAAGTATATTTTTTTGGACCACATATGATTTAGTTTTTGGATCACAACTTCCTCTAAAATTAATATTTTTCATCTGATAGGTTCTATTTGTAGCATGCCCATAGCCAGGGCTCTAGTCACGTAACTTTTAAAACGACTATAATTTGAACGATACTACCCAATATTCAACTACTATTGCGCCAAACAATCGTTTCGACGATATCATTTAACAGTGGTTTGCCATACATGAACAGTGTGACCAGAGTGGAATATTATATTCCACTTTGGCATATTTTACCTTCGGGAAGCATATTTTTATAAAAAAAATTTTTGTTGCAATTTTTGTTAATTTTAAAAAATATAGGAATACGCAAAATATTCCACTTTTTATGCTGCATATTTTTTTTTATAAAAATATATTTTTTAAAATTAACAAAAATTGCAATAAAAAATGTCTATTTGAATACTAAGTGGTTATTTTTGGCTATCGACATTTTATATTTTTTCATCTTCGAACCACCTTGTGAAACGCAATATATTCGTTTTGTGGTTAACTTCTTCATTGTCAATTTTATTGCAATTCATTTAATAACTTCACGCAGCTTAAAAAGTGAAGTAAATTTGCTTATGTTTGTTTGGTTGAATTTTTTATGGATTATGTCACAGCAGTAAGTAATATACTTAAGACAACATAAGGGGTATTCACGATGTGTTGTATTTCCCCTTGTATTGTGTATTTTTGATAAATTTGATATTTGTAGTACATTTTGTAATATAACAAAAACAAAATGCACAGTTTTCAAAATACAACCCTGTGGAAAAAATCTAACGATGGAACACTATTGTATTCTGTGTAAATTTC
This sequence comes from Dichetophora obliterata, assembly GCA_963920525.1. Lineage (NCBI taxonomy): Eukaryota > Metazoa > Arthropoda > Insecta > Diptera > Sciomyzidae > Dichetophora > Dichetophora obliterata. The sequence continues at coordinate 216,252,589 of OY986436.1, read as the reverse complement.
GTTGCGTATTAGATCAGATGATTGTACAAGCATTTCTACTCAGCATATAGCAAGTCGGTAGCTGTGAGTTTATTTAATAAAAATTAATATAATTTATTCTTTCATTTAAATTTTTGTATGATTTCCTTTAGTTAAATGATGATTAAAATTAATATTTCCAAACAGAAGTTCATACCAAAATTAGCTGATTTTAAAAATACAATATCTACTTTACAGAAGGTTCGTTCACAAAGTTGTAAGTATTGTAAATTTTGCAAAAATTTATCACAAATGCACCACATCGTGAATAGCCCTATTATTGTAAACAATATTTATTTCTTTTAACTATTTTTTAAAGGGGATTCAAAGCAACAAAGCAGAAAAAAGTTATTGATCAAAGTTGGGAATCTGAAGAAGATTTATCAAAATTTGTGCTTTTCTCGCATAGTTTACCATTTAGCAATGCTGAGGTTGAGAAAATTTTTAGTTATATGAATCTTATTAAAACGAATATTCGAAATAGAGTGCAAGAAAAACTCTTAAATAATTTATTGAATGTAAAAACCTGGCTACATGTTTAAAAAAGTGTTGTAATACCTATTAAGTACCAGATAGCTTAATAAAAAAATTTAGAAATGCGAACTTCTATGATAATAATACAAGCAACAATTTAAGTATTGATTTCGAAGATGTGCCTGAATTTTAATTTTGTATATTTTATATCGTTACTTAATATTCAAAAAACCATAACAACGTTCATAATTTTTTATAGGAGAAGCCAAAAACGTTTTAAAATAGCACATATAGTAGATTGTAAAGTGATAATTTCTTCATAATTTCGTTTATTAAGTAGTTATTTTTAGGTATTTGTCCAAAAAACTGCTTTTAAATCTAAAATATGACCCATTTAAAAAGTTTTTGGCTTCTCCTACAAAAAATTAAAAACGTTGTTGGGGTTTTTATATTTTAGGTGACAATATGTAATACACCTAATGTTTCTGACTTAAAAATGAAGTTTTCTCTGTGAGAAAAGTATTTGACTATTTTTAAGAGAATTAAGGCTGTGTGCGAATTGACCTAAATCGACCTAAGCTAAATAGTGTCGATAAGGCAATGCTTCCTAATTCACTGCTAAAGCACTGCCTTATCGACCCAATTTAATTTAGGTCGCATTTAGATTAATTAATTCGCACGCAGCCATAATTCTTGAAAGGACTTTTGTAAATTACAAATCAACTGATATATGCTTTGTTTACGTCTTATTAATATAATTTATTTAATATTAGCTTATGTTTTATAAATTTAAGTGTAATAGCAATCAAATAAATGTTTTTAAGCTTGCTTCTGTGTTTCTTTTATATGCTTATTTTGTCTTATTTAGATATATATCTTTGAAATTGAAAGTGGAATATTTTTGTGGAATATAAAAATTGAAAGTGGAATATTTAGCATATCTTTTTTAACAAAAAGCATATTTTTTTAAAAATCTTCTGGTCACACTGTACATGAAGCAAACAAAACGATATCGTTTAGACGATACATGCAATTGAAGGTTACGTGATGTTAAAGCATCGTTGAAAAGCTATCATCAAACGATTCTCGTTAAACGTGATGAGAGTCCAGAATTTTCCATGGGCGGAAGTTTTGATGACGAAATATTATTGGCACCAAAACAATAATTGGAGTAAGGATTTTTCTTGAAAATCTATTTTTTTCTTAATAACTTAATCCTACAGAAATTAAATATTCAATTTTAAATAGAAAACTTTTAGGAATAAACCGTGCTGGCAAGCATTTGTTTTCAAAAAGAGAATACATTATCTACACAGATCTCAAACCTTTAACATTTATTATAAATTCAAAAACTGGTAGATCGCCCCGACAAACGCGACACTTAGGCTGTGCGCGAGTTGATCTAAATGCGACCTAAGCTAAATTTAAAAATTGCAGCCCTGCAAAAAGTTGTAATGCAGTGCAAAGATGAGTGTGAATTGCCAAATTTATTTTTGACAGTTCATTCCTAATTGAGAAACCGTAAAAAACGTGATTAAAAAAACCCAATAAGCCAGCTATAAGAATATAGAAAATAAAGTATCTAAATCAGTGTTCTTGACACTCTATACAAACATACTTTTTTATGTATAAAAGCTCATTGAAAGCTTTGCACTAGAAAAAAAATACTACTTGAGTATTAGTTCAGCTTTCATGCAAAGTAAAGGTGAGCTTTTGAATTATTTTCATTATTGTGCACATGCATGCCTTTAGTGTCGCCAGAAAAATTTTCCTCTGCTGTATTACAAATCTAGGGGAGGGGTTTGAGGGGGAAATGTTTTGACAAAAATTTGCATTTAACGTTGTCTTACTAATTTTCATAATTCATATCGAAGAAAAATATGATCATTTACTGATTTATGCACTGTTCCAAATTAGAATAAAACTTTTAAAATAGTGAAGGTTAATTTCAAGCTTTTCAAAAAAAAATTTAAAAACATTTTTATTTAGAAGTGAATTTGTTATTATGTACAGGGTTGCCAATATTCGAAGCGCCATTTTATTTTTAAATAAATCAAAGAAACCACAATTTTTTGTCTGTTCGTCATGAATATCATTTAATTGGGTTCAAGTAGATTTGCTTACATTATTTCTTGAATATGATATCTCGTAAATGGTCGCCATTGGCCTCTACGACATATTGTGCCCGTTTTGCGGCATTTTCCATGGTTTTCTTCAACATTTCGATGGGAATGGCGGTTATTTCTTGACGGATGTTGGTTTTCAGCTCTTCTAGGGTCTTTGGCTTGTTGACGTAAACCTTTGATTTCAAATAACCCCACAAAAAGAAGTCTGGAGGCGTTAAATCTGGTGATCTTGGCGGCCAATCGAAATCACCATTTTTTGACATCAAACGGCCAGGGAACAATTGCTTCAAAAAATCGATTGTAGTGCGGCTTGTGTGTGGTGGCGCGCCGTCTTGTTGAAACCAGTAGTGCCTGATACGCTTTCGACGAACGATTGGCATGAAAAAATTGTTTATCATATCGCGATAACGCTCCTGATTGACAGTAACTCTGTGGCCATTATCATCTTCGAAAAAGAACGGCCCAATGAGCATTTTAGCACAAACGCCGCACCAAACAGTGACTTTTGCATCGTGAAGAGGTACCTCTTGAATCTCTTGTGGATTTTCAGTGGCATAAATACGGCAATTTTGTTTGTTTACCGTTCCGTTCAACTGAAAATGAGCTTCATCGCTCATTGAGTTGAGTTTTCACTATTGACTTGTTTTATTGAATGTAAATTTCAACAATTTTAGAGCGTTCGCGTGGCGTGTACTGTTCCATTGTAAACATTTGCTTGGAATGACGCTTCAAACGCGGTATGTCATTAGTCGATTTGGTATCACTGCGGAAAGTTACAGTGTTGCCAGATGGGCGCTTCGAATATTGAATAAATAAAGGTTTGAATGACTGGATAGAGAGGGCATGAAAAATTCGTTTTTTTTTTAATTTCTTTTTGTTTTGGAGTAATCAGGATAAACTATTTGTACTTTTTTTTTTTTGTTTTCTTAAATTTTTTGTTTTTTGGTTCGTTTTTGAGCTAGGAATATAATTATTAATTGTTTGAGTAAAAAAATTTTTTTTAAATATTTTTTTTGTGAAAAAATGTGGAACGGACTGTATGCATTGTTCTTTGGATAGCAGTTTATTTGCTCAGTAGCCAGTTTGTTATTTTTTTTTTTTCAATAAATGCTTTTTTTAAGCGAATCGCTAATTCCCTACGATCAGTTTCATTAAAATGTTTGAATATTGAACTATGCAAAGCATTATAATGCCGTTCAATATTATATTTTTTACGAACAGATACAGTTCGGTAGCAAATCATACATTGCGGTTCAGAATAAATATTTTCTGCAGAAAAAATTGTAACTCTCATTTAAGAAGAGACATTTTGCATAGAAATAACAAAAGAGTATATATTTATGAGTATAGCATAAGCAGCGTTGCCATATTCACAGCTTTTACTGTAAATAACAGTTTTTTGAACAGGCTTACAGTTTTTTTGACTGACTTGTAGTGCAATATACACAGTTTTTTTAAATTTCAGATGTGAAATAATAAAGGGTCCGCCATCTAACTTTTTTTTTCAACTAGTGCTTATTTCGTGAATGGTAACACTTAGCTCATGCCTGATTTGACAGATAATTAGTTTTATCCTTCCGCTGAACGAATATAGTTGTGTTTACGCTTGAACAACGCTGGGAAATATTGCGACATTACTTTGAAAATCATGGTAATGTTTACATTTTCGCACACATCCTGCATGTGTGCGAAAATTGCGTACGGATTTTGGAAGAAGAGAAGCACCGTCAGCTCCGTATGTTCGTTATCTTGTGAAAAAAGTGAAAGAAACTGGCATCCTCATCGATAAACCAAAGCGTGAAAAGCCAAAAGCAGTGCGTACACCCGAGAATATTGCTGCTGTGGCAGAAAGTGTGCGTGAAGCGCCATCAACATCAATTCACCGGCGTTCTCATCAATTGAACATTTCGGAGACATCATTGAGACGAATTTTGCATAAAGATCTTGGTACAAAGTCCCATTGGTTCAGGAGTTGAAACCAACTGACCATCCAATGCGTTTTCGCTTCGCTAAGTGGGCCTGCGATCTACTCACAGAAGATGCCGATTTTGCCAAAAAAATCATCTTTTCAGATGAAACTCATTTTGATCTTGGCGGGTTTGTAAACAAGCAAAATTGTCGCATTTGGGGCACAGAAAACCCGCACGCATACATTGAAAAGCCGCTGCACCCAAAACGAGTCACTGTTTGGTGCGGATTTTGGTCCAGAGGCATAATTGGGCCATTTTTCTTCGAAAATGAGCAAGGAGTGGCCGTTACAGTCAATGGCGATCGTTATCGGGCCATGTTGAACGAATTTTTGTTCACAAAAATTGAAGAGGAGGATATTAGCAACATTTGGTTTTAACAGGACGGCGCTACGTGCCACACAGCCGAAGCTACATTCGATGTTTTGCGCCCTGTTTTTGAAGATCGCATTATCAGCCGCAGAGCTGATGTCGTTTGGCCACCTCGGAGCTGCGATTTGACACCGTTGGACTATTATTTGTGGGGTGCCCTCAAAGATAAGTGTTACGCCGACAAGCCAGAGACAATTGGCGCTTTAAAGGACAATATTCGTGAAGCCATTGGTGAAATACTGCTGCACACAATCGATAATGTGCTTAAAAATTGGACCGATCGTGTAGGCTACTGCATGGCCAGCCGAGGCAGCCATTAAAATGAAATTATTTTTCATTATTAACCAGAAGGATTGTACTTTCAAATAAAAAAGAAATTTGAGAAAATATTTAGTAGTTTTTTTTTATAGAATTTAAAAAAAAAAAGTTATGTGGCGGACCCTTTAAATTGAAATATTTTTGGTTTCTTATTTTTATTTTTATTTTCGATAATTACAAAATTTTTTAAATAAATGCCCTGCGATTACATTGTAGCCCTGCAATTGTATTTCATCATTGCAATTATACCGTCGCTATAATAATATGGAAGGCTTCAAAAAGAATTTGCTTTGATATGTCAATTTGGTTGTCATTGATTTTTTACATGTAGTTTTTAAAAAACTTTTAGATGAGTTTGTTACCGTAAAAGAATTTAAAAAAAATTAATAGCAACAATATTAGCAATCTAAAGTCTCTGAAAGATATTTATTTAGGTGAAATATCTATAGCATTGATGTCAACTCACAAATTACTACAAGCGGAGGAAATCGAATTCAGAGAACATTGCGTAAAATTATGTTGATTTTCTATGATTTAAATATAAGTTTTAAATGTTTAATAGTTTAAATTATACTTGATTTTACTTACAAATTCTAGTTGTTTTAAAGTTTAAAATCGTTTATTGTGCTTTAGGTCAGGTTGGAACAATTGATTGCTCTAACGAATTTTTCCAAAGAAACAACAACAACAACAACAACAACAGCAACAACATTTTCAATATGAAAAGAAAAACATCACTAGCTGATTTTATTGCAATTTCGGTCTGCTATAGGCTTCATCAGAAATTTTTGTGATGCCGGCGGGAATCGAACCCGGGCCGTGACCGCCGTGCAAGCGCATTACACCACAGTGGCGATGAGATTTCAGTGTCAATTTCTCAGTTTTTCTCCCTTTCATATTTGCTGTTGTTATATTTTTGCTTTACTTTAGTTTTATGCTTATGTCATTATTATGGAGTCCAAGAGTTGGAATTCACCACTAACAAAGCATGGTTACTGAAGTTGTTTTTTAATTTGCTGAAAAATCTTCAGGCTCTTTCAGTGTTTTTTTTTTTGGTCTGGCTCTACCTTTTGATTACAATTGAAAGTTTTCTATAAGACCTTGTTATTATTACGTTGATTTTCTATGATTTAAATACAAATTCTAAATGTTTAATTTTCAATAAGAAGAGGTTGATTTTATTTCAAGTCCGGCCCTGATAAAGGCTTCCCCAAAATCTTGACTTACCGTTAAAAAACCTGTTTTTGTACGTTAGCGTATTTATCAGGCTGTAACTTAGCCAATGTTGCACCGATCTTACGTTTATTACCGGATTCCAGAAGAAGATTCCAGAATTGTTTATTAAAACTTGATGAATCTATGTGTATTTGTCCGGCAAACTCAATTTTTTTTAAATTTTTTTAATATTTTTTAATATTTTCCAACTTTCACGATTTTTGTGCACACTATTTCATATAGACACCACACTTTCTGTTAATGCTCTAAGCAAACACGTTTATTAACAACTAATTCAAAGATGGGGTACGAAAAACATATTTTAAAAATTAAAAAGAATTTTTATATTTAATGCAAGTACAATTACCTTTTCAACAAAATAAAAATTATGGTGGGACTCAATGCGTCCTTGAGATATAAACATTTTAACGTCTAAACAAAGGTTTATATTAAAAAATATATTGAATTTTTTAATAAAAAGTATTTATAAATACATTAAAAACAGCGGAGTTATTGGCATTAAAAGTAAAAACTTTGATTTTCATATAATTTTTTTCTCATTATTGGGCAAAAACAACAAAAAACCAGCAACTGAGCTGGACATTTAAATTGATCCAAAGCGAAACTGTAAAAGTAGACAACATTTAGCCGTTATTGACGGCTAGATGACGCTGCGACTAAAAAAACTGGCAGTACTGCATTATTTGACATTTTAAAAGTTTGATTTCAAAAAGTAAGAAGATTACTTACTATAGAAGATTTTATATAAACCAAAATGTTCGTAATTACTCTAGACACACAATTGCTTTCTTAGAGATAAATGGGGACGTTCATATTATATAGAGAATTTTTAAACAAAACTCAGTTTTATTAATAGTCGGGTGTGAAAAAATAGATTTTTAGCCATAACTTTTGATTGGAAAGAGATATTGGGGTAATTATTTCACATAAATTATTTTTGAGACTTGACTTTTTTGTAAAAAATATAAAAACAACATTTTGGAAAAAATAAATTTCGCGGAAAAAATCAAAGTTGTTTTGATGACAAAAACAGTAAAATAATTTTTGCGCTTAGCTGGAAGAATTTTTGCAAATAAATGCTATGTCATATGAAAGGTAGTCAGATTTGCTGTTTTTAATTGATTTCATTTTTACAACAACAACAATTTTTGAGTCATTTTTTGAGTAAAAAGTCAATATTTTGGACCTTTTTTGGCATACTCATAAAACATATATACACTAACTTAACGGTACAGTTCAACCTATTTTTGTGAAGTGATTTTATTGAACTTTTGAACAAAAAAAATTTGAATGAAATGTATTAATGGACAGCGGAGATATTTGCATCGAAAGACCAAACTTTGATTTACATGTCGTTTTTTTCTCATTCTTAGATATTTTATAAAAAAGTCGTTGTACTGAAAATTTCTCCAATTTTGAAGATATGTCAGTGTTTCTGATGTCAAAATAACAAAAAAATTTTAAAATTAAATACACAAAAATCTCCGATGCCAAAAAGTTTTACAATAACAAAATTACCGTTAGTTGAAAAATGTCAGAGTGGGCGTGGCAAAAACTAAGTATGTAACATTTTAAGTTGGGATGCACTTAATATGTATACCTAGTTTGAGCAAAATCCGTTGAGCCGTTTAGATTTGTATAAAGGCCAAACAAACAAACAAACAGAAAATTAGTTTTATTACTATAGATTACGACGCAACTTTGTTTTTAAAAATCAGCTAGTAATTGTTTAAATCAAATTGAGTTATTGATGAAAATAAAATTTTTTCAAAAATGCCTGCACAATGTTTTTCGTGTTTTTTTGCATATTTTTGCACAGCAGCACAGATAACTTAATAGGGCAGTTCACGATCTTGTTGCATCGTTGCAAATGCAAAATAAACAGTTTTTACAAAAACAAAAAACATTGAAAAGCTTTTGCAACATATGCTTTTTGTTTTTGTAAAAGCTGTTTATTTTGCATTTGCAACGATGCAACAAGATCGTGAACTGCCCTAATATGATATCTTTAAGACCATACCGATGACTGGTAGCTATTGAAAAGTCACAAATGTAGCAAATTTATAAGGTTTTTCGCTCATTTAATATTAGTTGCACACTATTTTTTATTAAGTAGTACATTTTTTTATATGAAATGGTTTTCAAAGTGATAAAGCTGTGAGAAACAAAACGTCAAATGAAGAAACAAAATTACATATTCCTTACATAAGTTAAGCTCTCATTGCATATTGTGGTTGCATTCTAATTTGTTCTCATTATTTTTTTTAAATGCAGAATTTTTAAAGCTTTACTTAAGAGATGCATTCTGTTTTTGTGGACTTTTTCTCTCGCGAATCATCAAACATCAGGTTCCGCTGACGAGCATTTTACCTACAATCTCTTTGCTTTCTATGCTCTTTGCATTCTCTTAAGTTAAGCTTTACAAAATCGGAACATTTAAAAAAAATATGAAGAAGTAGAAGTAGTAAAAATTACAACAAAATACAATGAGAGCATTTCTTATGTAAAAAAATGGTTTGTTTCTTTATTTGACGTTTTGTTTTTCACGTCTTTATAACTTTAAAATGTTTTATATAAAAACTTAGGCCAGTTCAGCGATGAGCAGGGAAAATATTTTCACCAAGAAGTGGCAACAATAGAAAAACATTTTGAAGGAAAAAATAAATTTACAAAATAATAAAATAATAAAAACAACACGAAATAAATGATGTTGACTTAAAAAGAAAACGATCAAGCAAACATTTTTGAGTTGTTTTGCTGAAAATGGAATTTTTAAAAAAATCGATTTTCATGAAAAAATTAATAACTTCGTCAATTATTGCCGGATTTTTAAAAACTAAATTTCATTTAAATTGTTAATAAATATTATTTGTGAATCCATACAGGTCTAGTGTATCCGTTGTATAATTTAGTATATAGAAAAATCGTCAAAGTTGAAAAAGCCAAAAAAATGGAAAAAAGTTGTATTTGCAGGGTAAATACGCACAGCTTTATCAAGTTGTCTTAAGCAGTATACATATCGTTGGAAAGGTTTAAGTATTGTCTTTCAGGATTCACGATAAATTTTTAAAGTCTGTTGATATTCAGGTAAGTTATAGGCTAATAAGTGGGCAAAGGTATGCAAAATCGGTTTTTTTACCGAAAGTTCAGATTTTGGGGGTGTCCGGCAAATTCCAAGTACAGAAAATTCCTTAACTCGACAAGACCTACCAGAAAAATAGCATTATCTCCCAGTTATTTCAACTTCGTTTCATTTTGTCGCACTGTGTTATCAAACCGAATTCCTCAGTACCTTAAAACCTTCTGGACTACTCTCCACAAACTGGAGTTAAAAGTGGGGTGTCCTATTATTTTGTTACGGAATCTTAACCCACCTAAATTATGCAATGATACATGCCTGCAAGTAAACCTTTTTGATTGAATGCATTAGTTTCTTATGTTTGGTTTTCACTATGTCATTTTCAGTAGTCAGTTGTTGTCAATCAAATTGAAAATGACAACATGTTGACATTTTTTCTACATTTGGCAATCTTGGAAAATTATAAACAAATAAATTATTAAATGGAGCTGTGCAGATAATGTTCTTGAGTTTTATTAAGGTGATATTTCAGATGATAAAATTTTGTGTCGTCATAAAAATGACATAGTGAAAACCAAGCATTAAACGAAATTAATTTGTATAATTTTTCGCTTATAGATGATAAAAAAAGTGTATTTTTATAAATGACTGCTTAACACACATTTTTACAGTATTCCAAAAAGAGTATTAAAGCTCTATTTTGCTTTGGTATTTTTTTTTTTTTCAATTTTGTAGATTTTTTACATGAGATTAGTAGCTAAAATATTGTTTGAGTTGCAACCTGTTTTTGAATTCGACTGAAATTATGGAAGCTACAGTTTGAAACCTGAAATTTAGCAATATCAGTGTCAGTGAAGTTGATAGCGAAATTACCGATAACTCAGCAGCATTGCTGTGCACTTCGTCTGCTGTTAATGCTACTTTGGTAGATCCTGTTTCTGTGCCCTAAATATACAGCTAAAAATCAACTTTTATACAAGAAGCGCCCATATTCACATGGACTGCAAGAAGAAATAGGTGGTCCATCTGCAATTACTAGTGCCCAATTCAGTGACATTGTGACTCATCATAAAAAATGACTCATATGAGTTCAAATCGATGTTCTGCAGAAAATGCAGATACAGATGACTGAAGTTGTATTCCGTGGCAGAAAAGAAATGCCCGCAGAATTGACAAATCTTAAAACGCCATTTGAATGTTTGCAATATTTCGTTAGCGAGGAATTACTTGAGTTCCTAGCCGAATTCCAACATTGGAATGCTGTGTATTTGGATTACCTTTCAGTTGTAAAAGAGTAAGCTTTATATGGTTATTTGTAATATTTCTAAAAACATACTCGAAAAATTACCAAAGAAACTGCACTAAATGCAAAGTCGCAACCACGAATATTATGTGTTCGTTGAACCTACAGACTCACCCACTCTCTCATAGAACACACACGAAGTTTACTGAACTTACAGTGTTTAGCTATAAGATTCATAAATAAAATGCTGACAGACACACAGACTCACAAATGCATCCATCCATCGAATCACTTACATATCTATCGCTAATCCACTCACGGTCGGCACTATAATAACATTAGATAAGCTTACGCTGTACATGAACTCCAGGTTGAGATAGTTAGCCATTATATTCTGACCACATCATCATCATCAAAGTAGCGGCTTTCATTCAACGCCACAGCCAATGGAGTTCATTTCGCTGTCGTTGCAGCTCTTACAGCAGTTGTTGCAGCTAATGATGTAATTAATACGAAATTAATGCTTAATAATAAATTGAAACAATAAATAAACATCGCATCCATCCACACATTAGAGTAGAGCCGCGCATATCTAACGCGGCCCGGCATTGTCTGCGGTTTGGCAGAAGCCTGAATTTCGCATCCGCTGGATAAACTGATAAGAATCTAGCGAATGCCGTGAATTAATGTTATTCTAATGCCTAGCCGCATGCGCAACCGCAGGCACAGAAGCGCTAAGTTAAACACTGCATAGTTGCTGATTGGTATAGTTGCTATTGGCATAGTTGCTCATTTAATCTGTTGCGGTATAGCTTAATATAGAATATTATAATTTTAGTTTAATGCGGTTAGGGTTTTAAGTTGACTTCGTCAACTGTAAACAACAGCGTGGTTGAAAATATATTCATTTTGGTGGTTTTCAAAAATAAGTTAAAAATGTTGCTGGATTTAGCATAGATTTTGTGTTATTTGCAAGTAATTAACTTCAGTTGTTATTAGATTGATAGTAGATGTGGAAATTGCCAATGGCTGCCATTGTTGTATTTCGTCAATATTAATTACAATAGTGGTTTTGCTCGAATTTTTGTTGCATAAAGTTGGCTTTTATTTAAGAAATACTTTAAGTTTTGTGGTGCATTCATAGACACATAATGTATTTAAATAATAATTTAGGAATCTTCACAAAAATACACGTACTCAATGTCAATAAATTATTATGTGGTTCAATTATATAACTCTGAGTTTCGCAAATGAACTCGATGACAGTATAAATTTAGCATTTATTTAATCAAGAGTTCTACATCCAACCCTGCCAATATGCACGAGAACATTTGGAGTGCCAGATGGCAAAATAAAAATCCCGAAGTGCACAATGCAGCAGCGTATTCAAAAATGCAAATTAATTGGAAAATTGATTTAATTGATGATTTGTGAAGGATTGACTGAATGACTAACTGGCTGACTGAATGGCAGTAATGGTAAGAAAAAAACATTTTCTAAGATAGAAAATTTTAAGATATATGGGAGGAAAAGTAGGCGTGGCAACATTTGTGTGTATAGTGACCGTTACTTTGTCCAATTTCACCTACATACATATTACATTTCACTATCAAAACGTATATAATTCAGGAATTTAACTGATATCTGACCCATTTCACATTTTTGCACAGTTTCGGACAGTAGTCCTATAAACTAAATTACCAAATTTTAGTCTTCTACGGTAAAAGCTCTTTGATATATAGCATTTTTACTAATTTGTGGGCAGTAAAAGTGGACGTGCCAACATTTATGTATATAGTGGCCGCCACTTGGATCACCTACATACCAAGTTTCACTATCAAAACGTGTACAACTCAGAAATTAGCATGATTTCAGAAAATTGGGCGTAGATATAGTGCGGCTACGCCCATTTTTGTACAGTTGTCGACAGAAATCATTTGAACAAAATTACTAAATTTTAGTTACTTAGTTGTCTAAAATATAACATTTTTGTGGTATATCACAATTCTTGTATAGTTTTACAACAATAATAAATTTTAAAAAAAAAAATCAATTTTCAAAAAATTGTTTGCCTAAAAAACAAATCTGTTTTTTGTCGCGACCGTATCGCTTAATATTGTGTAATGACTTCAAAACTAATAGGTGACTGTAATTTTAATTTTTGTAATTAATAGTTTAAATTTATTTCACTGAATTACGAGCTTTTTAGGAATTTTAATTAGAAATACAATGTAATAATAAACAACACGCTGTTTCTCGACAGCCAAAATAAACTCTGTATCATTTCATTAATTTTTGTCTATCGCCTACGAATGTCGCAACTGTAATCCTTTCAATGCCTATATGTGAAATTTTGTGAAAAATTTAGAATTTTATTTTCAGTGTATCGTACTATATATTTCATGCTTTAACACTTGCTGCCACTTAATTTGTGAAAAGCATAAAAGTTTTCCACAGCTTAAAAGTTGTTTCACACAAATATGATTTTTACGCTTTTTGAGAAGCTATTTGAAGAGTTCAACTCTGCACTTTATCAAATCGTTCCTTTCTCCTTCCAAAGTACCTTCTGGCCAGAGAACATAACGATGTGCATTTTAGAATTTGTATTTATTTTTTCTGTTTTCATTAAAAAACTTTCCATTTTCATTGCAATTCATTTGAATTTGACCAATTTTGACCCTCAATGCAAGGAAAGCTTTTCAAAGTTATATATTTGCTTGTGCTCTTGAATGTTAGTGTGTGAGTGTGTGTGTGTACATATTTTATTTGCGTATCGAAAGAGCACGCTTCATCAATGCAATCAACTTCAAAGCTGCTTTGTTTGTGCCCGTTGAAGAGTGTCGAAGTGGCATTTGGTCAAGCATGAAAAGTCAAGGAATGTGTAAGAAGGAAAAAAAAAAGAATCGTCTAGCAGGTTGATTGAGTTCGCATTGAAAAGGGTTCAAGAAAAAGTTTTGAAAAGCCTTTATAATTGTTTAATTAGATCGATTGAAGCTGCTTTTTTTTAACTTCTGAAAGGTCCTTCCTGCACTCTGCATTCTCAAGACTAAGGCGCTACGTTTTGCTTGGAAGACATTTTGCATTCATGGGCACCGTTTGAGCTGAAGAAACCTGAGATTGACATTGTGTCGCAGATTCATATGAACCGTTTGTTTAAAAGTTTTGCAAGTCCATTTTTTTCTCTTTTAAGATATAAAAAGTCTATCATATAAGTCGATTAAAATATATTAAATAATTTAACGCAGATGTTTTATGTTTCAACTAATTCAAAATTTTGTTATTTGATTACCTAAATGACTTTTAATCGTTTATTTTACCATTACCATTATCATTGCCATTGCCATTACCATTACGAATGCCATTACCATTGCCATTACCATTACCATTACCATTACCATTACTATTACCATTGCCATTGCCATTGCCATTGCCATTACCATTATGATTGCCATTGCCATTGCCATTACCATTACCATTAGGATTGCTATTACCATTGCGATTACCATTACCATAACCATTACCATAACCATTTCCATTACCATTACCATTACCATTACCATTACCATTACCATTACCATTACCATTACCATTACCATTACCATTACCATTACCATTACCATTACCATTACCATTACCATTACCATTACCATTACCATTACCATTACCATTACCATTACCATTACCATTACCATTACCATTACCATTACCATTACCATTACCATTACCATTACCATTACCATTACCATTACCATTACCATTACCATTACCATTACCATTACCATTACCATTACCATTACCATTACCATTACCATTACCATTACCATTACCATTACCATTACCATTACCATTACCATTACCATTACCATTACCATTACCATTACCATTACCATTACCATTACCATTACCATTACCATTACCATTACCATTACCATTACCATTACCATTACCATTACCATTACCATTACCATTACCATTACCATTACCATTACCATTACCATTACCATTACCATTTCTACATTTCAATTGATATATTTTTAATTTAAAATTATTTTTCTAAATTTGAATTGCTTTTCTCTGAATTAAAATTTTTTTGAATTTCAATTGATCAATTTCTAAAAAACAATTGGAGATGGTGTAAAATGTTACTATGTTTTGAAATAACATCATTCTATCAAAAAAAAAATATATAAATTCGTTTATAAATTTTATTTGGAATAAGAAATATAAAAATCAGTCCATTGTAATGAAAATAAATAAAAATAAAAAATAGCGCGATACTTATAATAATATAGGTATTAGGGCGGGTCAAATTCTGGCTCAGCGAAATTCGTAAAATACATGTAATTTCAAGACTTTTTCTCCACTACAGCATATACAAATTCTGAAAAAAAGCTGTGCGGACTTTCGTAAATAGATTCATACACATACATTCATACATTCATATTTTATAATTGAGAACAAAATCTATTTACGAAAGTCCGCACAGCTTTTTTTCAGAATTTGTATATGCTGTAGTGGAGAAAAAGTCTTGAAATTACATGTATTTTACGAATTTCGCTGAGCCAGACCTCCAAAAAATTCGTCCATACAAATTGACCCGCCCTAATAGGTATACTATAAATTTAATAGTTATATCCAATTGATGATGGTCAAATGATAATGGTCAAAAACCTATCTCTTTTCACTTATTTCATATAATAACTAAAGTCGACTAAAAAAGTTTCCAATGCATCTACCCCAGAAATGAAAACGCCAATTGTGCCCCATATGCTATCGGCGTCTTTCAACTTTATAATTTTTATTTTATTTAAATACAATAGAATTCCCGGAATGTTTAAAATAAACAAGGAATTATTCTTACCTTTTCAAAAAAATGTTTGATACAATGATTCAATGGATTTCACGAATCCTTTTCGAAACAATGCAAAAAAATACATCAGCGACCTCAAAAATTTGTTTTGTTTCTCTCAGCTAAAATACATGCCAAACTTTGCCCGGCTGTACTGAAATATAATTTTGCAAACTTCCTCAAACATAATTTTTTAAAATTATACTACGACAATTTATCCTGCAACCCTTTCAATATACCTGATAACATTCATTCCAAGTTTTATCATAAAATATAAATATTTATAGTATATTATTTTATAATTCAATAAAAGAAATAATTCTTATATAAATTAAAATATAAAAATATAAAATATGTAATTATATTTGAGCTTAATGCCAAATAAGTTCATGAAGGAACAGGTTGGATCAACAACAAGTTCTTTCCAGAACAAAACATCAGGCAGACTAGACAGACTTTTTCGTTGACAGCTGCATCAACTCTTCAGTAGTCTTCTGTTTTTTCTGCAGTCCATCCACTTTGATAAGCTTATACGCACAACTTATATTATATTAAAACAGAATCATTTGCGCTTTGGCTCTCAAAGTAATCTTTTTTCCACTTTTTTGCAAAAAGCGTAAGTTCGTAAAAACGACTGCATTGATTCTGCAAAAAATTGTTGTTGTGCTCTTTGTTTGAATATTTATCGTTTTTTTTTAGCTCTAACTTCAGTTTTTTAAATTTAACACAACCCCCAAAAATGTATACCTTACAGAATCCAACTTTCAATAAAATGTTTTTAATTTTCCACAGATATAATATAATATTCTATTATATTTTCTTTGGCATAACAAGCACAGTATGATTCCAAAAAGCCATACTACAGTAACGCATCTCAAAGTCGAACATGACCCGCAATAAACTTTTCCATTTTTTTTAACTCCTTCAATACTGTGAAAAGTATTTTTAATGGATTTATTAATTATTCATGGTATTTCTTTACACACAAAAAAAATTACGAAACTACTTGCTGAAAAGTTGGGAGCAAAAAGATTTCTTTTGGCTGGATATTGAGAGTTTTTTCTTATTTTTGCCATATTCATGATGTCTGCAAACTTCGCAGCAAATTTATTTTTGCAATTTTTAATGTTCGTTGCAGGATTATGAATTTTAAGAAACTTTTTTAACTTTTAAATAAAGCTTAAATGGTTGTGTTAAGTTTGACAATACATTTTTAAATCCATTGAAGATGATATCAGAATTTTAGCGGAGAAGAGAAGTATTATATCTATACGATTATCTAAGACATGATATTGTCGTGAATTTATTTATTTATCTACCATTATGTGTTTATGCATTCTGTCATAGTCTATGTCAACTGCCTTTGTATCAGAAAAAAAAACATTCAGCGAAAAATATCTAAAAAAAACAAGTTGTTTTATTCAAAACATTATTTTCTGGTTTTGCTGTTTATTGTTTAACGAACTGGCAACACATGTCAAGCAACCTAATGCATTTTGAATCCCTCCCCCCGCCAACCAATAACAAGCAAAACTTAGCCTCCAGCCACATGTTTGATCAATTCAATTTGCCAATTTCCTTAAGTTTACCAACAAATGAGTCAATGTCCTGCGGCTGACAATTGATTTCGTCTTGATTGCTTTGATTTGGCAAAGTTTTAACGCAAGTTTTTGCCAACAACGTGAAGTGACAAAATGAGGAAAATAAAATTAGAGCTATAAGAAAATAGAATAAAGTAAATTCCACGAGTACTCAAGGGACTTTATTACATAAGTTGTCCTTCATTATCCTTTTGGCCTTAAGCGATGACTAAGAGGCAGCTACATTGACAGCATGAAGGTTTCTGCTTTAGCACTCAACTAAGTTGCAGCAAATTAGCTCGCTGTGCTGCAAGCGTCTTATTACGAAAAAATAAATCTGCTTATTTCTTCTAGTTCCTTTTTGGAATCACATGAGTGATCAGGTCAATTGAATCTTGCCTTAGCTTTGACTTTGTTTCTGCTCTTTGTCTCATAAGAACAATGCCAAAAATGATCGCATTAAAATGCTAATATCCCACACATGTATGAAGATACATATCAAAGCACATTTGGTGCTTTGACCCCATTGAAATATGGCATGCAATGGCTGCCAAGTAATTCGGTATTTATATTGCTTCTTTTGATATGTTTGGAATTCGGTTGAATGCGCTTTTAAGTGTTAACTTAAGAAGCAGATAGTAAGAATAAAGCAGCTGTTTGAAGGACAAAAGCCAAGGGTCAATGACCAAATGAGACTGTTATTATTGACATGTTTTGTCACTTATAAAAAACTCACAGAAAAAACACATTAAGAGTCCCAACTCTTTAGAAGCTATTTTAAAAATTTCAAAGCATTGGTGAATGCTTAGCCAAAAACAATTTTTTATCTACATTCTTATGTTTTACCAAATTTTTCTCAATACTAACTAGAGCTTATTAGAGCAGTCGTAGTTTCATTAAAACGATTTGTTGTATATTTTTGAAAATATCTTATAATCCGGCCATCGAAATACACTGCACATCTGGAAGGTTTAATTATTTAGTCCAACAAAAACACTTTTTCCTAGAATAAAAAAATAACATTTAGCCAACAAATTTTTTTGGAAAAAATATAGTCGTACTTATATAAGGAAGATATTTAGGATAGAGAATTTTAATATAGCTGGTATGAAAAAATAGATTTTTAGCCATAACTTTTGATTGGAAAGATATATTGACGTAATTTTTTCACGTAAAGTATTTCTGAGACTTGACTTTTTTTTGAAAAAATATAAAAACAACATTTTTGAAAAAATAAATTTCGCGAAAAAAATGAAATGGTTGTTTTGATGACAAAAACAGTAAAATAATTTTTGCGCTTAGCTGGAAGAATTTTTGCTACTAAATGCTATGTCATATGAAAGGTAGTCACATGTGCAATTTTTAATTGATTTCATTTTTACAACAACAACAATTTTTGAGTCATTTTTTGAGTAAAAAGTCAATATTTTGGACCTTTTTTGACATAATTCTAAAACATAGTTACATTGACTTAACGGTACAGTTCAACCTATTTTTGTGAAGTGGTTTTACTAAACTTTTGAACAAAAAAAAATTTGAATGGAATATATTAATGGACAGCGGAGATATTTGCATCAAAAGACCAAACTTTGATTTTCATGTCGTTTTTTTTTTCATTCTTAGGAAACGATGTTTTATGAAAAAGTCGTTGTACTGAAAATTTCTCCAATTTTGAATATTTGTGAGTGTTTTTGATGTCAAAATAATAAAAAATGTTTTATTATTGAATACACAAAAAACTCCGATGGTAAAAAGTTTTCTAATAACAAAATTACCGTTAGTTGAAAAATTTTGGAGGGGGCGTGGCAAAAACAAAGTATGTAACCTTTTAATCTAGGATGCACTTAACGGTAGAGTTCAACCTATTTTAGTGAAGTGATTTTATTGAACAAAAAAATTTGAATGAAATATATTAATGGACAGCGGATATTTGTCCATTAATCGAAAAACCAAACTTTGATTTTCATGTCGTTTTTTTCTCATTCTTAGGTAACGATGTTTTATGAAAAAGTCGTTGTATTAAAAATTTCTACAATTTTGAATATATGTGAGTGTTTTTATGTCAAAATAACAGGAATTTTTGAAAATTAAATACACAAAAAACTCCGATGGTAAAAAGTATTATAATAACAAAATTACCGTTAGTTAAAAAATTACAGAGTGGGCGTGGCAAAAACTAAGTATGTTACATTTATGTTACAGTTAGAATGCACTTAATATGTATACCTTGTTTGAGCGAAATCCGTTCAGCCGTTTAGATTTGTATAAAGGCCAGACAAACAAACAAACAAACAAACAGAAACTGAGTTTTATTACTATAGATAGCATAAAAACATCATGCGCTTGGCTTTCTAAGGATGTAAAATTATCAATCCAATTAGCATAACTAACTTTATTTAATAAAAATTATGTTTAAAGCCTACTTGAATGAATGTCCATTTTTTAAATATGACTATCTAGGCGACCAAACTCTGCCCAAAACCAATGTGATCACATTTTTTTTACAGGACTGATATTTGAATTTAATACCTTTAACCTTGTACGACCATTTTTGGGTCATTTTCAACACTATTTAACATTGCAAAAATTTGTTTTTTTTTTATCTAAAAAGTATTATTTTTTCATTTCTTCAATCCCTGAGAACCAATGAAGTTTTTATTTTTTAGCAGTGTTAGCTGGGGCGTTATGGCAGAAATGCATCATATATATAATGATGACTAGCAGGCCACTGTTGGCCACGGACGTTTTTTTATAAATCTTCTTAACGCCTTAAAGACGGGACAATTTTTTCACACATGCGCTTATTTTTACCTAATTTTGACTAATTTTTATGTGATTCGATTAGTTTTGCGACATCCGACTTAGTGATTCGATATCGCCTTTATTGGCTTAAGACAATACATAAGTATCATGGTACAATTACTGACAAGGTAGTAGCGTAGACTGGCTTTTTTCTCACGAGCGGCGATGGGTTGTTGCCAAAATTAGCTGTTCTTACAATTAATCAATGAAATGTGAAAAAATAAGCAACGATTTAAACATAGCTAGTCAATCGCAGCAAACTAAAAGCATTCCAATATACTTCGCGAACAAATTTAATGAATCAAAGAAGAGCTAAAAATAAGCACATACTCAGTCAAAAGTAGCAAACTACAACTCCTTTAGCTGTTTTTGACAACTACCAATCGCCAAAAAATTGTCACGGCTACCTTGTCAAATAATTATACCATGAAACATATCACAGAAATGAAAAATTTTAATGTTTTCTTTTGTTTTATTTTTGGAGCGTCGCACAGTGGCCCCAAATGGACTTTTGCGTCTCAAAAATCTGTAACTTTTTTGTCTCTTGGTATAATTGAGCCAAACTTGGAATATATTATGTATGATATTCAAAAAATCGTTTGAATTATTTGTTTTCAAAATCCAAGTTGCCTTTTATTACTAAAATTTTATTTAAAGTTAAGAAATATACGATTATGGCTTTACTTGTGCCTCTAACTTTCGTATCTCTTGCAATAATGTAGCCAAATTTAAAATATATTTTCTATGATATTCAATAAATCATTTGAACTACTTTTTTAAAATCCATTTTAGTTTTTAGTACCAACATTTGGTTTTATATTTTTAAAAAATAGATTTTTGTTTTCAAAAATCTCTAACTTTTTTGTTTCTTGAAATATTAAAGCCCAATTTGGAATGTAATTTGTCTGATATTCAATAAATCACTTGGACAACTTTTTTCTAAAATCTATTTTAGTTTTTAGTAGCAATTTTTTTCAAGTTAAAAAAATACGATTTTGCTTTTCAAAATGGTGTAATCTTTGGTCTCTTGCAAAAATGAGGCTAAATTTAAAATATATTTTCTATGATATTCAATAAATCATTTAAACTAATTTTTTCAAAATTAATTTTAGTTTTTAGTTACAAAATTTTGTATTCAATTTAAAAAATACAATTTTGGCTTTCAAAAATCAGTAGCTTTTTGTTTCTTGAAATATAAAAGCCCAATTTGAAATATAATTTTTTCGATATTCAGAAAATCACTTGAACTACTTTTTTCCAAAATCTATTTTAGTTTTTAGTACTAATTTTTTTAAGTTAAAAAATACGATTTTGCGTTTCAAAATTGTGTAACTTTTTTGTCTCTTGCAATAATGAAGCCAAATTTAAAATATATTTCCTATGATATTTAATCATAAATCATTTAAACTAATTTTTGCAAAATTAATTTTAGTTTTTAGTACCAAAGTTTAGTATTCAATTTAAAAAAATACGATTTTGACTTTAAAAAATTCTGTAGCTTTTTTGTTTCTTGAAATATTTAAGCCCAATTAGGAATTTAATTTTTTTTTTATAGTCAGTAAATCACTTGAACTACTTTTTTCCAAAATCTATTTTAGTTTTCAGTACTAATTTTTTTTAAGTTAAAAAATACGATTTTAAGATTTAAAATTGTGTAACTTTTTTGTCTCTTCCAATAATGAAGCCAAATTTAAAATATATTTCCTATGATATACAATAAATCATTCAAACTACTTTTTTCAAAATCCATTATTTTTATTATTATAAACTTGTTAAGATTATTCTTACAAACTGATAGAAATTTTTATAATGTTTGAAATCTTAAAAATAAAGTCTTAAATATAAAATTTAAATTTAAAGTAAAGAAGTTTATGTAAAGTGTTTTGTTGTATGTTGTTAAAGTGGAGCACCACATGCGTTAGATTATGGGGCAGACTCCATACTCCACATATACAACCATGATCACGGGAAAACAACACATCAACACAAAAATCGTATTTGCTGAAGAATTCTGTTATAAATCAGAAAATATATGTTACAGAATAACACGATACAGGACAAAGGCATGGGATCCATAAAAAAATTAAAGAAATAGTGTAATTGTGCAAAGTTACCATAAAAACCGCAAAAACACGAGTTTATAATATGTGATGAGTTTACACACAGAAAATTTTTGCATAGTAAAATCATTGTGATGAATAGTTGATTGCTTTTTACATGATTTCATATTTCGTGGTGACAGCAACATTGAAATCATTGTGATTTCATGTAAGATCATTGTAAAATCATGTAAAAAAACACGCACGCACACTTCCATGGTGTGTATGTGTTGGTATTAATTTTGCAGAGTAAAATCATTATGATTTCATGTAAAATCATTATGAAATCCATGAATCATTATGACATCATGTAGAATCATTATGGAATCTAGTAAAATCATTATTGCATGATGTTAAAAAAAATTGTTAGCGTGCTTAAGAAGTTCCGTTAAGTTCTGGTGAATTTTTGCATATCAGAAGTTTAATCGTGAGTTGCAAGTAGCGTCGTGCAAAAATTAAAAAGTGTATAATTGAAAATACAAGTGAAGAAGTGCTAGTGGAGATAGATGAAGCAGAAGATAATGTGGTGTTCTTCGAAAATATTATTATCCATGAAGATAACTATGAGGCTGAGCTCGACGAACTATTAAAACAATTTAATTTGTCGGAAGTTTATTACATTACTGGAAAAGTAAGTATCCCCAAAATATGATTAAGAATGAGTTCCTAAATGCATTTATGCAATGCATCAGTGTGTTTTATTTTGAATTGGAGCTAAATTGGTGCTTAGTTACGAAAGTAGTGCAAATCTGTTGACATTCTTAAATATAGTCTAGTTGCGCAGTTTTGGTTAAAAAGCTTCGAACCAATTCAAAATAAAATACACTGATGCATTGCATAAATGCATTTAGGAACTCAGCCTAATTCTAAAAAAGTTATTACAACAGGAATGTGCACGGTTAAAGACGAGGACTCCCGTGGTCCTTAAGCAACAACAACAACAGTAACATACATTACTAGTGTTGTTACAGTTTTTTTCTTGACCAGTGTCAGCATCGCTGTCAGTACATTGTTAGTACATTATCACAGTTTTTCATCGCCAAGGTATATCGGTGCATAGCTTGTCAATTTTATGTTGGATACATGCTTTATTTTGGCTGACGAAACATCTATCCAACCACAAAACGCCGAGCCATGGCGGTGACATAACTTTTTAGATTTATTAACAAAAAGCACTAACAACAATATTCAAGCACTGAAAGCTCATATCACTGGGTAACTCACAAAGCTGTTAAAATTTTCAGTGTGAACGGTTCAAGTCCTCAATTTTTAGGCCACAAAAGAAAACCACTTGCGCACATTTTCAACGTACGTGTATTTTGTTTTTGTAAAGTGCGCAAGCCCTCAACTGCACTGGGAAGTGCACGATTCGTAAATACGCCTAATTTCAAAATGTTATTTTTCTTGGAATCTTCAATTGACTATGAAAGCTTAAGGTATTTATCTAAGGAAGATATACAGGAAGCTATACCACCCATTGGACTTCGTGCACGTTTCAGAGAAAAGTTATTTGGTTGGAGAAAAAATGAGGTATGCTTATATTAGACTCTGAGGTATGTTTATATTAGAAGAAATAAAGTTTTATAATTATACGTCGTAAATTTCTTTTATATTTTTCAATAAAAAAATAAAACCACCTTTAAGTTATTTTTATTCCAAAATGTGGTTAGGATTCAGCTGGATTTCATGATTTTATAATGATTCAACAAGACCAGCATAATGATTTTACATGATGTCATAATGAAACAACATGATCATAATAATGTTTTTACATGATTTCATAATGAATCAACATGATCATCATAATGATTTTACATGACTTCATGATGATTCAACATTACCATAATAATGATTTTACATGATTTCATAACGATTCCACATGATTTCATAATGATTCAACATGATTATCATAATGATTTTACATGACTTCATACTGATATAACATGAGGATCATAATGATTTTACATGATTTCATAATGTTTCAACATGAAAATTTGTTGCGATTCTTACATGAAAATCACAATGATTTTACTATAAATCTCTATGAAGCAAAATCATTGGGGAAACATGTAAAATCATTATGTTTCTAGTTGATTTTACAATGTTTTTTTTTCTGTGTATAGAAAGGGCAGAAAGGTCCTCTTCGCCACTGGTTTGTTCTAGATAAACATGTATTTGAGAAACATGCAAATTTCAAACTATCAATTGCAACTGCATCAACAGAGTTTAAAAGAAGAAAAAATATAAAGTTTATGGGATATTTTTTGCCATGCACTTACGTTATGAAAATTTTAATTTTTCAAAAAGGGCAAAATTGGAGCAACTTATTTTTTTTTTTTGTCTATTTACCACTATACTAAGGAACCAAATGCCCTCAACTATTTAAACCTTAATCAAATATAAAAAAAAAAATAAAAAAACAGGTTAATAAAAATATGAAATTTATTAAATAAAACTAATTTTTGTTTTTTACTTTTTCAAAAAACTTAAAATTTAAGCTTTCCAAACGGTATATAATACTTGTATGATCAATTAAAAAAAGTTAAAAAAAACTTTGATTAAGAATGTTCTTCATTTCGCTGCTTAGATAATACTCTGTCTTGAGAACACTTTAGCAAGCCATATAACTGAATCGTGTCAATTTTTTTATAAAATTTTTATTATAGTACAAAATTTGACCTTTTCTTAGATTATTTTCATAATGATACAGGCTGCAAGAGTAATTTTTAAAAAATCATTTATGAGACGCAAACGTCCATTTGGGCCCACTGTGCGCCGCTCTGCATTTATATGTATCCAATCTTTCGCCTTGTTCGAGGACAGGGTTGCCACTTGTAAAAAAATGTAGTTACCAAAATTTGATCAAAAAGTTACCAAAATTAAATAAAAGTTTATTCAATAAACAAACATTTTTTAAAGTAAGAAAATCAATAAAATTATCATTTTTGTTAATAAAAAACATTTATTCAACATTTAAAATACTTAAAATTAATAAACAGAAATAGTGTTAAAATAAATTTAGCTAATATTATTAAGTATTAAATTTTTCTTGTTTAAAATTTCTTATTTTTAATAACTAAAAATCACAAAATAAGTAAAATGCATAAACTCATATACTTATAAAAATGAGACGTATATCTTTTTTATTTGAATTAAATAAAAAAAATAAAACATATATAGAAAAAGTACAACTTTTTTCTTGTTTGAAATTTATTTATTGTATTATATTAATATAAAAATCACAAATAAGTAGTAAATTCAGGTAAACGTAATTTTTTGCCACAAAACAAAACAAAAAATTATAAATTAATGGTATAAAAATGAGATCCTTATCTCTTTTATTTGAAATAAGTAGGAACAAAAAATATACCGCATTCATTGGCAATGAATATTGATTTTAAGAAAGTAAACGAATAAATACAAAGATATGGCATTTAATGCTTAAAAAAATTATCGGTTTCCTCAAGTTTAAATTTTAATCATTTTTTAATAACTAACAATCAGAAACTGCACAGATCGTTTGTTGTATAGGATATCAATTCTAACTACGGGCACTGATTTTAAACATAAGGAAACTTTTTCACCATCACCTCAAGTTAAGGAGTTATGAAAAAATATGGTATACAGTTATTTTTCCAATGACTGCTCCTAAGCGCAAACTATTGCAAAGTATTTTGCTGATATCTTTATACGTTTTAGGAAAACATATTGTGAAAGAAACGAAAATTTTGTTAAATTTATTCAAAGCAATTTTAAGCGTCTGGATAACCCTAATTTTTAAGTATGTTACTTTAGTGATTTTTTCTATAAATTTTTCATGTAATCAATTTTTTTGAAAATATATTTGGAATTATCCACAATATCTGCAAAGGTGAAATGCTTAAACTTCAAAGACAATGATTCAGACAATTCACGGTAGCAAACATGTTTATTCTGGAAAAGCTTTAAAATTTATGATTTTCAAGTTTATGATCTTCAAAACAAAATATGAAAAAGAATTTGTGTACAAAAATGGTTAGACTTAATCAGCCCTATTTTGAATAACTTTCAAGTGGAATCGAAAAAGAGAGTTTTCATTTTTAAAATAAGCCTCAAGAACATTCAGGAAACTTAACAAGGAAAAAAACATTCAGGAAAAAATAACTTAAAAATGTCCAAAATGTTCTAGAGCTTTATCTTAGAAAATAAAACTCCTTTTTCCAATTCCGCATGAAAAATTAAGCATGATAGGGCTGAATATTTCCTAATCAAAGCTGTCAAATACGATCGAAATCGACTGATGCAGCTTAAATATATTATTCTGTTTGAAAAAACAAGTTTTTACATTTTTGCCTATAACTCCTAAACTAGAGCTGATCTCAATTTTAAATCTAAAAATCTTCTTCTGGAGGCTTGTCTCTCACTTCGTAGAGTTCCTTTGAAATCATTATGCTATTTATTGTATTAAAACCCAACTTATTTCGTAGCTTCGTTTTTATAAGAGACTTCTTTGTTAACGTTAAATTTCAAGATTGAAATATTTTGACATTTTCTTTTGACATGATTCGCAATATTTTCAGTTGATGCGTTCGGAAAACTTAAAAAAATGTTCAATACAAAACATAAAGGTTATGTTGCACTAAAAAATGTTTAATGTGATATGAAGTAAAATTTTTTATATAAAACTTGCAAACAAACTGATTATTTTGAATTTTTTTCGAAAAACTAAGAAAAAAAAATTACCAAAACTATAAAAAAATTACCAAATTACCAAGTCAAAAATTTTCTACCAAATTTGGTAATTAAATACCAAGCTGGCAACCCTGCTCGAGGCTAATCAGTTTTTTTTTGTTGTGCTGTGCTCGCTAAGTCCCGGTTTATACTCGTCAAGACTTGACGTTCAAGTTTTGCATATTCCCTTTTAAACTTGACGATTCAATTTACACTCGTCAAGAGTTGACGGTCAATTGTTTCTTTCACTCCTCCCTTTTTCTTCTCAAGTTTGTACTGATGACGCCGAAATAAAATTGAAAATAGCGGGACAACGAACGAACACAAAACGAATTGCCCAAGAATTGACGGTACGGTCAATTTCTTTCTTTCCCTTTTGTTACGATTCCCGCTCCACCGAACGCAAGACTTGACCGTCAAGTCTTGACGAGTATAAACCGGGACTAAGCACGAAGAGAAAGAGAAAAATAGAGGGCATCATGGAACTTATTGAAACTCTCGCAGCACAAACGCGTCAAAAGCATGGTATAAGGATAGAGCATGATAAAATTACCAGGTATTATTATTCGCTGAAAATCAGCTGGGGATAAACTGTCATTTTGGGCATATAGTGTCGAAATGTAGCGAGTAGGTAGAAACAGTGTTGCTTCTTGTATTATTTCAAACCAGAAATCTGCAAACGATAGGTGTATTTACAATGTGGTATTTTTGTGATTAGTTTTTGTAATATATCCAATATTTAATGTGAACGAACCTTTAATAAATGTTGTATTTTTAAAATCAGCTCATTTTTGTGAGTAATTTTGTTTGGAAATATAAATGGAAATCATAATTTTGCTGTAGGAAATCATGAAAAAATTTAAACAAAACACTATTTATAATAAGTTTTATTAGATAAACCTACAAGAAGCCAGTAGCTTCTTCCGTGTTGAATAAAAATGTTTTTGGGAATAAACATTGTGCATTTTGTTTTTGTAATTTTACAAAACTTAATATAAATATAAAATTAAAATATTCATCTTGCCTTTGCACTTGATATTAGTCGCGTGATAAACAACAATTTTATTAGTTCATTACATCAAAAATTAAATAAGCATAAGAGAAACAATATGATTTAAAGTTCTGATGTCTGACTTTAAAAATCCACATATTGCATTTACTTATATTCTTCATAATAAAATAAATAAGTTAATTAAAAAGTAACACACAAAATAACGACGCTTACTTTTTTAACTTATCAAAAATTAAATGTAAGATACGGTATAAAATTTAACAGAAGTAACTTACAGCAGAAAAATCCCCGACTTCAAGTTCATATGTACACATCTGGGCAAAAGTAAAAATCCCCTTTTACTTCTTGGTGTGTTTGCAGTACTTTAATTTGACACCAATTTGACACTATATGCCCAAAGTAACGAGTAAAAGTAGCGATTAATAGTACCTGGTAATTCTATCATGAGGATAGAGGTAGCTGCAGCGCTGACTGTGCTCTCTTTCCATACTGCCATGTCTGACAAATTCAGCTGTGTGGCGAATGGAAACAAAAGAAAAGAAATAAAAAGTTCGTTTTAACATGCTTCGTTTTAACATGCTCTCATCTGGTGTATCTACCTGTATTCTTCTACGATGGTCAAAAGCCAACGAATAAGCAATGCGTGGCAGCTGAGACGATTTCTCAAGGAACTGAATACCTTAATTAAATATACTTATTATTGAAATTTCGAAAGAAAAATACCCCTAAATAAATCTCTAACACAAATATGATATTTAAAAAAAAAATTCATAAAAATCGGACTAGTAGCTTTGGAGTAAAGTCTAAACTTTAAATTTTCACTTCAATTTTATATAATAGTATAGATATAGATTTCCCAACAAATACACATCTTGTAAGCATTTTTCAGTATACTATGGAACAGTTTTACCGATTGTCCAGTTATGCTTAATGCCAAATAAATAGTTACTACTAAATAGTCGCTACATTTAAGTACTCTTCAGTAGTCTTTTGTGGCTTCAGCAATATATCCACTTTAACAAACTAATGCGCACAACTTCTGTATAATCAAAACAGAATTATTTGTGCTTTTTGCCTTTCAAGGCATGTTTTTTTTTTCTATTTTGTAATTTTAAAAATACTATTCTGAATATTTGAAAACACTGATCCTTTTACGTTTAGAGGAATAAACCTCTAATGACTGTTTCTGCCGAAATTTTTTTTTAAATCTTTGACTAAGGGCCATTTTGTTCACAGAGAGATAAATTTATCCCCGAGTTAATTCCATGATTTTTCCAGTTTTTCATTTGTTCACAGTGAGTTAAGCATTTAACTCTTCAAGCTGGAGATAAAAATGGTGGCGAGATAGCTTAACCCCAGAAATATTTAACTCGTGAAAATTGGTGAGTTAAGATTTTTAATTCGCTCTCATCACTCTCATTTTAATATTTTTTATTTACTTGGTGTCAAAATATTGAAAATACAGATTTTTAAACATAGGGAAACAGTATTGGGGGTTACTGATTTCGAATCTGGTGTCAGAATTTTAAAATTTGGATTAATTTTTTATTTTTACGAATTCGGGGCTGGCGCGAACTAAAGGGTAAAAATGGGTCGCAGAATCCGAATCCGTTGTCAGAATTTCAAAATTCGAAAATTTTTCTACACATAGGGCTGCCACCTAAAAATGTTTTATTTTAAGAATTTTAAACATGAGGGAACAGTATTGGGAGGTTACTGATTTCAAATCTGAACTCAAAATTTTTAAATTCAAGATGGTGGATAGGGTTGCCACCTTAATATTCTACATTTTTACGAATTCGGGGCTGCCAAAAAAAAAATGGTATACCAAAAATGGGTCGCTGAATCCGAATCCGTGGCCAGAATTTCAAAATTATAAAGTTTTGAAATAATAGGGTTGCCACCTAATAATAAGTCATTTTAAGAATTTTAAACATTATTTAACAGTATTAAGAAGTCACTGATTTCGAATCTGAAGTCAGAATTTTAAAATTCAAAATGGTGGATAGGGTTGCCACCTTAGTTTTTTGTATTTTTATGAATTCGGGGCTGGCAAAAAAAAATGGTACACCAAAAATGGGTCGCTGAATATGAATCCATGGTCAGAATTTCAAAATTATAAAGTTTTGAAATAATAGGGTTGCCACCTAATAATAAGTATTTTTAAGAATTTTAAACATTATTTAACGGTGTTAAGGAGTCACTGATTTCGAATCTGAAGTCTGAATTTTAAAATTCAAAATGGTGGATAGGGTTGCCACCTCAGTTTTTTGCATTTTTATGAATTCGGGGCTGGCAAAAAAAAATGGTACACCAAAAATGGGTCGCTGAATATGAATCCATGGTCAGAATTCCAAAATTATAAAGTTTTGAAATAATAGGGTTGCTTTTACTTTTGAAAATACATATTATTAGGTGGCAGCCCCATTATTATAAAATTTTATCATTTTTAAATTCTGACCACGGATTCGGACTCAGCGACCCATTTTTGGCATACCATTTTTTTGCCAGCCCCGAATTCATAAAAATACAAAAAATTAAGGTGGCAACCCTATCCACCATTTAAAATTTTAAAATTCAGACTTCAGATTCGAAATCAGTGACTCCTTAACACCGTTAAATAATGTTTAAAATTCTTAAAAATACTTATTATTAGGTGGCAACCCTATTATTTCAAAACTTTATAATTTTGAAATTCTGACCATGGATTCATATTCAGCGACCCATTTTTGGTGTACCATTTTTTTTTTGC
Source organism: Dichetophora obliterata (assembly GCA_963920525.1). Classification (NCBI taxonomy): domain Eukaryota; kingdom Metazoa; phylum Arthropoda; class Insecta; order Diptera; family Sciomyzidae; genus Dichetophora; species Dichetophora obliterata. The sequence goes on along the minus strand of OY986436.1, from coordinate 216,221,952 downwards.
CAGCCCCGAATTTATAAAAATGCAAAAAACTTAGGTGGCAACCCTATCCACCATTTTGAATTTTAAAATTCTGACTTCAGATTCGAAATCAGTGACTCCCTAATACTGTTAAATAATGTTTAAAATTCTTAAAATGACTTATTATTAGGTGGCAACCCTATTATTTTAAAACTTTATAATTTTTAAATTCTGACCATGGATTCATATTCAGCGACCCATTTTTGGTGTACCATTTTTTTTTTTGCCAGCCCCGAATTCATAAAAATACAAAAATTTAAGGTGGCAACCCTATCCACCATCTTGAATTTTAAATTTTTGACTTCAGATTCGAACTTAGCGACCCCAATACTCTTTCCTCATGTTTAAAATTCTTAAAATAAAACATTTTTAGGTGGCACCCCTACGTGTAGAAAAATTTTCGAGTTTTGAAATTCTGACAACAGATTCGGAAGAAGTAGCCCCCAATACTGTTTCTTCATGTTTAAAATTCTTAAAAAAATGTTTAGTTGGCAGCCCTGTGTAGAAAAATGTTAGAAATGTTAAAATGTTAGAAATTCTGACATCAGATGCAAAATCAGCGATCCATTTTTACCTAGTGTTCACTCTAACCCTCAAATTCGCAAAAATAAACCAAAAATCCCCACACATTTTTTAATTAATGAGCAACACTCTAACATTCCAATGGAAATCGATATAAACTGAGAGCGAATTTATGCTCTAAGCATAAAGCTGGGATAAAATGTGAACAAAACCACTTTTTTATCTCCCGATTTATACGCTTGGTATAAAATTAACCTAGAGATAGTTATCCCCGAATTAAATCATATTTATGCCCTTTGTGAACAAAATGGCCCTAAGAAGATTAGAAAATAGAATTCCTCAATCAATATCGTAAATTTGAGTTTTTTTAAAGTCTAAATTTTATTACTTGAATAATTAGTAGATAGTCCTTATAATTATCAATAAAAATTCTAAAATTTCTTTGATGTTATTCAGATAAAATGGAGCAAACTAAGGATGCTTTTATGAATATTATTAATTTACATGCAAAACATAATATATGATTTCTATCCCTCACTCTATACTAAATGGTTAGTCATTAATTTTTTTACACTATTGAATTTGCTGCTTAAAATATTTTATTTCCAATTCATTCTCTACGAAATTGATGTATTTTCAAATATTTATTGATATATAAAATATTATCGCTCGTTAAGTCGTTGGCAGAAGAAAATCACTTAATTTCAAGGTTCAACTGCTGCAAGCGGCAGATTGTCAGCGCCAGCTGGTGGTGGTGATTTTTTTCCTAACACTGTAATGGACTTTTTTCCAAAGACTACTTTTCACGATTTGCACAACAAATGACCCGAGCACAATGTGCACATTTATTTTGCTTTTTTTAACAGATTTCAAAGTAAAAACGAGGACATCTTGAAAGTGTAGCACCGAAAAAAGTAAACATTTTGAAGATGGTGCTATTTAGTATGCATGAAAGAAGAGTAAATTTATCAACCATTTCAAATTTATTTATCATGATTTGGCACAAACTGTTTAAAAAGAAAGCATTTAAAATGTTTTGTTATTTATGTTTCATAATATTTTGCTTCAGTTGTGAAAAACGGTAATAGCTTTAACTAGCAGTAAAACTAATTATGCATATTCTAAAGTTGTTTCCATTAGAAAATTTTGTTTATTTAATTTATCAGTAGCCAAATGTAGCACCTAATTAATTTTATTCATCTTTTACATCAGATTTGTCAAACATACTCAATAGTAGAAATATACAGAATGATTTTGGTACACAAACAATTTTTTTTTTTTATTCCACTTATAGAAAGAAAAAGAAATCTTGTAAGAAAAACATAAAAAACACCCCAAAAAGGATCAACAATTTTGTTAACAAAAACATTGTAAAGTCTCAGCTGTGTGAATCCTGCGAAGCATTGCATCAAATATTAAGATTTGACTTGGCATATGTGACACTTTGACACGAAGTGTTGCGTGTTTTTTCCCATCCTAACAATTTATTGGTTTTCCGAACAAATTTGATAGTATTTCTGAGCATACATTTGTTCATAAGGCAAGGTCAGGGAATTGAGTTTGTTTTTGTTTGTCGTATTTCTTTTTTTAATCATTTATGTGAAGTTAAAGTAAAAAATTGTTGCTTAAGATAATATATTATTCTTTTGTTATAATTTATCAAACATGTGATACTATGTATTATTCAGGTAAAGTGAGCTAAGATTATATTTATAATAAAACCAGTTGAATGGTTCCCAGCGTTGCCTGGGTGTCATTTAGTAAGGGTAAAGTTGCAAATTTCAGTTTGTTACTCTTTTTAAGACTTAAGAAACAAAATTATATGCCACTTAGACATTTAAAAGGTTGTTAGTTTTGATTTTATGCAACTACGTACTAAGTATCGAATAAATCGAAGCATGTAAAATTTCGAAATGAGAATTATTTAAGGTAAGTAGGCAAAATTCTAGAGCAACAACGCATATTTTTCAAATGTATGTGTTTTTAGACTTTAAGTGATTAAAGTACTGATTTATAGTATACTAAAATAGTATACCCAAAACAGTAAAAGAACTGCTAAAATATGTAAATTTATTAAGTACTAGCTGATATAGCCGGTGTTACTGGAGAGTCATTTATATAAACATTTTAATATGCACTTCTCGATTAAAAGTTTTTTAAATTCTGGAATAATGAAAAACATGCTGAATTTTAGTTTGAGCTACCGTTAAAAAGGTAATTGAACGAACTTTAGTCCAAAAAAGTTTTGGAAAATTTTGGTTGTTAGGGTTTCCAGTTTCTCTCTCTTGCGTTGAGCTAATTGAATTCAAAGAAGGGGTACGAAAAACCTTTTTTAAAAATAAAAATTATTTAAATATTTACTTAATTTTAGAGATAGCAAAGTTACATTTTCAACAGTATAAACATTATGATAGGACTCAATGGGTCCTATGGACATTTAACATGGACAGATATGGACATTTTAACATCTAAACAAAAACTTACATACAAAAATATATTAAACTTTTTAACAAAAAAAAATTTAATGAAATATATTAAAAACATCAGAGATATTGGCATTAAAAGTAAAAACTTTGATTTTAATTTAATTTTTTCTCATTATTAGCTATCAATGTTTTATGAAAAATTCGTTGTACTAAAAATTATTGTACATACTAAAATAAATGTATATTAGCTGCGTTTTTTCATGGGAGATCAGGATCATCGCAAGCAAAGCAACAACAACAAATGATCAGCAAGTGAGCTGGACATTTAAATTGATCCAATTCTATGTTTTAAGTGTTGAGGGCGCAATTGTGAAAGTAGACAACACTTAGCCGTTATTGACGGCTAAAAACAAGCAGTACTGCATTATTTTACATTTTAAAAGTTTGGTAGCAATAGCATTTTCGCAAAAAATTTCGCAAAACTTTTCTGTCAGCTACATAAGAACATCACATCAGTGTTGCCAGGTTAGGGAATTTCCCCCTAGACTTAGGGGTCTTTTAACTGTGTTCAGGGATTTTAGGGGCAATAATTCTTTAGGGGTTTTTAAGGAGATTTAATGTTTTTTAAGGGTTTTTAGAGGTATTTAAAAAATTAGAATATACACAACTGCATTCTAAAAGACAAATGGGGACAAATTATATAGAGAATTTTAAAACAAAACTCAGTTTTATTAATAGTCTGGTATGAAAAAATATATTTTTAGCCATAACTTTTGATTGGAAAGAGATATTGGGGTAATTTTTTCACAAAAATTATGTTTGAGACTTGACTTTTTTGTAAAAAATATAAAAAAAACATCTTGGAAAAATTAGATTTCGCGAAAAAAATCATTTTACTGATGACAAAAACAGTAAAATAATTTTTGCGCTTAGCTGGAAGAATTTTTGCAAATACATGCTATATTAAATGAAAGGTAGCCAGATGTGCAATTTTTAATTGATTTCATTTTTACAACAACAACAATTTTTCAGTAATTTTTTAAGTAAAAAGTCAATATTTTGGACCTTTTTTGACATAATTCTAAAACATAGTTACACTAACTTAACGGTACAGTTCAACCTATTTTTGTGAAGTGGTTTTACTAAACTTTTGAACAAAAAAAATTTGAATGGAATATATTAATGGACAGCGGAGATATTTGCACCGAAGGATCAATCTTTGATTTTCATGCCGTTTTTTCTCATTCTTAGGCAACGATATTTTATGAAAAAGTCGTTGTACTCTAAATTTCTCCAATTTTGAATATATGTGGGTTGATGTCAAAATAACAGAAATTTTTTAAAATTAAATACACGAAAATCTCCGACGGTAAAAAGTTTTATAATAACAAAATTACCAGTAGTTGAAAAATTTTAGAGGGGGCGTGGCAAAAACTAAGTATGTAACATTTTAAGTTGAGATGCACTTAATATGTATACCTAGTTTGAGCAGAGCCCGTTGAGCCGTTTAGATTTGTATAAAGGCCAAACAAACAAACTAACAAACAAACAGAAAATGAGTTTTATTACCATAGATTGCATATTTTTCAGGTATGCATTCCAGAAAAAAGTCCAAGTAAGAGTGTGATAAGTGGCCAAAACCGTCCGAAATAAAGCATTTTTATGAATTTGTGGGCGGTAAAAGAGGTGCGGCAACAATTTTTTTCCTTAAATCATTTCGTATTCGAAACAAATCAAATTTATACCTGGCGCCCACTTTATCCTTTGAACAGTGCTTGAAAAGTTCTTTGAAGTGAAAGTATTGAGCTTCAAATTTTGTTTTGAAATCAAAAAATTACAACAAACACATATAAATTTTCAAAATACTGGGTAACAATTGTCACTTTGGCAGAATAGGGCTGTAAGTCTGATTTTAAAGTTACAAGAAACCCAGCAACTCGTAGGTATCGATGCTTTAGTAATAGTTTAGCGATGTTTCTGCTATCAATCATCGCTACCTTTTTGTATGTAGCTTTATATATATTTTATCATTGCATGTCATACGAAAGCTATCGATGCTCTAGCGATACAATAAAACTATATAAAAAACACAAAATTGTTGCATTTTGTGGGGAGACAATATTGATCATTCTAAAATAAATTAGATATGTAGAGAAAACAAAAATGTTATCATAACACAATTAAAATCATTAATATAAAATCAATTTTGGTGACACCAAGCAACCGAAAAATCTCAACTTAATCATTATTGCTGCTAACAAACTACTAAAGAATGATGCTTCCAAGTTGGCAAAAATCTCAATATAAACACTACTGCTACCGCAATTCTTCTGCAAGAATCACAATATAATCAGGTAATAAATAAGCCAATTAAAAAATTAAACCACAATTATAAAAAGAGTATTTATAATAATTTATAACATTAGCTGCGTTCCATTCGCTTCAAAATAATCCAGATAATTTTTTTTTACATGCAAAGCAAAAACAAAAATAATAATCTTATAACAAATAGGATTATTTTTGCTATCCATATAAAATTGTGATATAGCCTTAAAAAAATTTGAAACACAGATGCCGCACCTGTATATTTTTATGAGCTGTCATTTCATTTTTTGAATATTTTGTTTGTTTGATACAATGACTATAAGGTAGCCATGACAGCTACCTATTTTCTTACGAGCTGCGACCATTGAATATTAAACAAAAGAAAACAAAACAAACCGCGTATGTCACACACATTGGACGCATGCAGCGGAACCAACAATTGCACTTAAATTATTTATATAATTGCATAATATTAAAAATTAAATTAAATAATTTACAATTTTTCTGACGTTTAGAGTAAAACATGATTGCTCGTTTAGAGTAAAACATGATTGTATCATGATTGCTCATTTTGACTGCAACGGTAGTGCCCTCTACGAGTCGTTTTTCTTGCCGTTCCTTTGAGAAAATTTTTTATCGCGATTATATTAAGGTGAAAGGAACGCAGCTATTGATAACGTTCATAACATTTTTCTATCATTTTTTTAATCAGAAGAGTCATTTTTTCCTAGGCTTTTTCTGTTTGATTCTTACAAGCTTCAAAAATTTAAAATAAAGTATCAAATATATAAAATTCGCACCACTGATACCTCAAAGATGCACTTTGGCATCGATAATATTGTGGTTTTTTGAGCAACGACATCAGTTTTGCTGCTGGGCATCTTGTTGCTAAGTTTTCAAACGTCATATAAATTATATGAAAGGGTCTTTTGTTGTTTTGTCATAATTTTCGTAAGGGTCATGCTAGAAGCTCCAAATTTTGTGTGTATAAAGATATATGAGTGGAACACATCTATATCAATCACTCAGTTCGGTCTTAAGTTGACTTAAGCGATTATTGCTTAGATACAAAACTAGAGTAAGCGGAGTATGATGGCCCCCTCTCCGATCTTATACCTGTGACGACATGTTGTAACTTCACTGTCAAAGCGAACATCGAAGCGAAGTTTTCGATTTGGCAGTATGTTGTAATATTTTCGTTCGACAGGCGATTTGGTTTGTTTCGAAGTTATGTTCGAACATTTAACAGCTGTACGCAAGCTTTTGTCTGATATTTGGCATGCTAAATAACGTGAATCAATATTTTAAAGAATTCATTTATTAATAAAAAATTTCATTTAAGCTAAATATTATATATTAGTTATTTTTAACAAATAACATTGTTTGAAATAAATAAAGTCAACTTAATTTACACAAACAGTTCTAATGTAATCATATACATATATACTTTTATTAAAGTCACTACTTTTATCATTTCACTAACTTAAAATCATTATTTAACACTTCTATGTTAAATAAATAATATATAATAAATAAAACCATGCTTAAATGGATAAATATTTCTATTTATATTTACTTCGCTTCTCGATCACTGCCACCAAAATAAAGTGATATTTGATCGCAAATATAGTCTGTCGAAAGTGTTACAACATACCGACTTTCGATAATTTCGACAACTTCGAAACTTTCGAAGTAACAACATGTTGCCACTGGTTTAGTACAATAGGAATGTCAATGTCCAAAAATCAAATATGATCAATTAATCATTTTTGATACATGGAATTATCTTTAAGGTACACCTACACCACTTTTAGCGTCACCCAGGACTAACTAGGTGGACGTAGTAGTTATGTGTCCCTCTTTTTTTTCGCAGACGCAGGGCCGTACCTGCTTAGTGTTGGAAAGATTTTCAAATTGGACAATCTGCTGTGTCCACAATTTTGACGGAGATGCTTGACGTTTTGGAGGATATGCTTTGTCCAAAGTAGATAAAGTTTCAAATGACCGGTTCGGAAAAAACGGAAGCAAGATTGGCGTTTTTTAAAAAAACCGGATTTCCGGGTGTAGTTGGATGTGTAGATGGGACACACATCAAGATTTTAGCTCCCAAAAAAAATTATCAAAACTTGTATTACAACTGCAAGGGATATTTTAGTTTAAATGCTATGATTGTGAGTATTCTATACTTCTTTCCTTCCAATATATATTCGAAAAAATATGCTTTCAGATTTGCGCTCATAAAATGCGTATCCGATATTTAGATGGTCGACATGCAGGTTCAGCGCACGACTCGCTTATTTGGAATATAAGTACAACAAGGCGAGTTTTGCGGGAACTTTACGATGCTGGTGAACGCAATAGTTGGCTTTTAGGTAAAAAGATATAATTGAATTTAAGAAAATAGGGATAAACTATTCATTTTTTAGGTGACGCAGGTTATCCGCTTGAACCGTATTTAATGACACCATATCGCGCTGCAGAAGAGGGAAGTGCAAAGGCTTTGTATAACAGCAAAAATGCTAAGGCCAGGAATATTATAGACAGAACCATTGGTGTTTTGAAAAACCGATTTCGTTGCTTGCTCGGGGCTCGTCAGCTTCATTACAAGCCTGCAAGTCTAATAACATACAAGTCAATGTTTGCGCCACTTTGCACAACATTTGTATTGAGTACGGCTCGAATATTGACAGCGAAGATTTTGATAGTGCAGGCCAGAATGTAGAAAATGTTGAAGCCAGCTCTGATGCACAAAATACTCAAAGCATAAAAGCTACGGTTGTTAGAGATCAAATAAAATAAATTTTTATTTAATTCAAAATGCATTGTTTAATCATTTTATCCTCAAAACAAAGTCAAATAAACTATATTTTCAGTTTTACAGTTTAAAAGTTAAAGCGTTACTTTATAAACATGGTTCTTGGAATTCAATAGGTAGGAGCTATAAGATTAACCATAGTCCTACGTTGAGAAAAACTTTTAAATTCCACGTTGAGGTGTAGATGAGGAATTGAAGTTTTTAAATATTTTGAAAAAATTTATAATTGAAATACTACAAGGAACATGATTTCGGTCTACACTTAGCATAAAATAAGAATCATTTAAGCTTGCTGTTATCCCAAAACAAAACGGTTTTGGAAATATATAAAAATTAAAAAATATGTAGTTTATATTCATATCAATAAATGTATGTTTACCTTTTTACGTTCTTTTCCTTTTCGTTCTGTCTATCTTTTACTATATTCAACCCGTTTCGTCTATTTAAATGCTTTCAGTTCGTTGTATATCTATTTTTATTACTATTATGTCTGTTGTAAATAATATTGTTTTTGACGTTAAAGACAATCATAAAACTATGATTGAAGTTATGTGTAGGCAGCATGATGGCTTAAAAATCGTGCACTTTAATGCAAGAAGCTTAAATGATTATAAGTTGGATTACGCAAGGCATGTTTTTGTAAATTCCTCTGTTGATGTCATCTGTGTTTCAGAAACATGGTTCCATAAAAACGTGATTGACTCCCATCTTAATATTCAAAACTATCAACTTTTTCGGAATGATAGGACAGAAAAGAGAGGTGGAGGAGTTGCTGTACTACTGTAATACTGTAAAGCCCATCTCAAAGTTAACATCCTGGAAAAATCGAGTCAATCAGATATCGAATTTCTAAACATTGAAATCTTAGGCAATGGCACTAAAGTTTTTATTTCTTGCGCGTATAATCCGAATTGCAATTGCAGCTTGGTTCTCTTATTCTCCTCATTGACTAATTGTGCCATTGACTATGACCATTTAATACTAACTGGTGACTTTAATTTAAATCTTCTAGCCAATGGCAATATTGCCAGAAACTTCCTCGATCGAATATCTGAAGTTGGACTTACTGCCGTTAACACTTCAATGCCAACTAGGTTTTCTAACAACTCTCCACCGAGCTTGCTTGATCTCTTCATTGTCTCCGATGCGTCATCTTTACTGCTTTTTGACCAAATATCGTTCGTATCAGATCATGATCTCATTTTTTTCACATTAAATATTGCTTTTGCACACGCTGACCCTGAAGTTTATTTTACATATCGTGATTTCAAGTCAATTGATACAAACTCTCTGCTTCAAAACTTAGCTATGATTAACTGGTCTGATTGTTGGTTTTTGCAATCAGTTGATGACAAACTAAACTTTTTCATTGGCAAGATAAATAATCTTTTTGATTTGCACGTCCCCTTGCGTACGCGGCGCGTCTTAAATAATACTTGCCCCTGGTTTACGCAGGCAGTTAAGATTGCTCTTAAAAATCGTAGTAAGGCATATAGTAAATGGAAGCGCTACCCAACTGAATTAAACTGGAATTTGTACAAAAATGCTAAAAACGTAGCTACATCTTCTGTTAGGCTATCCAAAGTAAGGTTTTTTAAATTCAAATTAAACCCTGCCCTTCCCTCAAAGCAGTTGTGGAGAAACTTAAAAGATATTGGTATATGCAATAAAGACTCTGAATCTTGTTGCATAGATCCTAACCAATTAAATGATTATTTTGTTGCTACGTGTGCATCCAATCAAACTCATACCATCGATGATGTTAGTTCTGTTGCAATATCTCCTAATGAATTTCAGTTTGGTGCAGTGAGTGAAGTAGATGTTGTTCGTTGCATTAGGAAAATAAAGTCAAATGCGTCTGGAGAAGATGGAATCTCCATTAGGTTTATTAAACTTGTTTTGCCACATGTCCTTAGTTTGCTTGTTCACATCATAAACCACTGCTTCACGACTTCGTGTTATCCTGAAATTTGGAAGGTAGCGACTATAATTCCTGTGGCAAAAAAAGTTAATGCTTGCAGCCCATGTGATTTTCGTCCAATAAGCCTTTTGTCTTCCGTGTTCAAGATATGTGAGTCACTCATGGCGGAGCAGAAATCTCATTACTTAAATATTTTTAACCTCATGTCTCATCATCAGTCTGGATTTCGCCCTGGTCACAGCTGTTCTACTGCTGTGGTCAAAATACTAGATGACATAAGAGTACCTTATGACATGGATGACTTGACATTGTTACAAAGCGTTCGATACCGTCAGTCACTCTATCCTCTGCAGGAAACTAGCTCAAAATTTTCGATTTTCAAAATCTGCGGTTCGTCTCTTAAAAAGCTACTTGGTAGGTAGGTCTCAAAGAGTTCGTGTGGGTCAAAACTTTTCTATGCTAAAAAGCACTGCTAGTGGAGTACCTCAAGGCTCAGTACTTGGTCCACTGCTGTTTACCATGTTTATAAACGATATTTTCAGCATATGCCACCATGTCACTATGCATGCATATGCTGATGACCTCCAATTGTACTTATCCAGGCCCTTGGGCCTAGTTGAAGATCTATGTGCCAGAATTAATGAGGACTTAACTGTAGTATCCAGCTATTGTTGAACCCCCTGAAATCATATGTTTTACCAATATCTAAGAAACCATTTTATCATGAGGATTTGCCTCCAATTCTTTTAAAATACGTGCAGCTGAAACTGGTTAGTACGGTCACCAATCTTGGTTTTCGTATAAACTCATCTCTATCAAGTTGTGATCACATCAACTCCTGCATAAAAAAATATACTATATTCTTCGTAATCTTCGAATGACATCGAGTTTTGTGCCCGTTGAAACTAAAAAAAACTGGTATTGCAGCTGTTGATGCCGATAATAACGTACTCTGAAGTCGTGTATTGTAATCTTGATTCACGGTCGTCGCATAAGCTTATGGTCGCCTTTAATAATGCAGCCCGATATGTTTATGGTCTAAGAAGGTTCGATCATGTCTCCATGTATAGCAAACAATTACTTGGCTGTTGTTTATTTAAATACCTTGAAGTGAGACATTGCATTTTTCTTCACCGGATTATTTACACTCGATGTCCTGCGTATCTTTTTAATAAAGTAAAATTTTGCAGATCAAGCAGAAGCATGAACCTTGTGATCCCTAGATATAATTTCGTTAACTCTAGTAGATTGTTTTTCGTCAGTGTTATAAGGTCGTGGAATTCACTACCTAATAGTATCAAAACTGTTTCGAATAAGTATGTATGACTTTAAGCATTTAATCTTCGAATACTTTTCCTAATTTCCTCTCTTCTATTATTCTTATTCTTACTGTGCTACTTTATTTCCCTAAATAACATTTGTATTCTTAGGTTTGATAATAATTTTTCTTTTGTAAATTCGAGTTAATTTTTAGTATCATAATAATGTAAAATAGTTTTTAATTTGTTTTTAATTATTGCTGATGTTGTTATTTCTATTGTCAAATGCGGCATGCAAAATATTTATTCTTATATGTCAACAATTTTTGTTAAATAAACTAAACTAAACTAAACTAAACTAAACTTTCTACACCAACGTAGGACTATGGGTAATAAAAAGATAAAATGAAAAAAAGACTATCACCATCTAGACATCTTACGTCTTCTTAGTTATGATGTCCTTCATTCATAGCACTTCTAGTTCTTTTTTTTTTTAATTCCAATTGGATTTTTTTTTACTTCCATTTCACTTTTAAACAACTCGTCCCCTCTTTTGTCTCTTTTTTCCTACACTTTCAATTGTTTTTTTTTTTTTTTGTTTTCACACAACTTTCGTTGCAAACGAGTAGAGTCATTTAAATTGCTTTTTATGGATTTCAATGTGCACGACATATCATTTTAAACTTTTTCCTGCATACTAGTATGATTCTTAAGCAAAATATTCTTATTTTTGTTGCCTGAACTATTAGTCCCCTTTTTTGCAGGAGTTTCAGTACTTTGTGACATGCTTGTTGTTGGAACGTTATCAGAAAATCCATTTGTGTTTTGATTCGGATGAGAAACATTTTCTGTCAAATCCTCTCCAAACACTTCCACAAACAAATCAGACTCTTCAAGCTCTTGGTCCTGTATCATTGGTTCCTGCACCTCTGGTACCTGCATCTCAGGCTCTTTTCCACAATCAAAACCTTTGGGGTTCAAATTTTTCTCAAACCGCATCAAATTTGAAGCGGCTTCCTCCAATTGAGTGAGGGTCATCTGTTCGAAACTTCCGCCGCCGGTTGCGTTGCATTCTGCCTTATTGTATGTCAACTTTTTGTTTAGTTTTGAATTTTAAATCCCTCCAGACCTAAAGAAAACAAATTAAAATTAAGTTTTTTTAAGTTTAAGCATTACAATTTCTTTTGTTTCTTACCTTTTTTTCTATCCTTCACTGCCTCTTATCGGTGGACCAACAGCATTTAGGTCTTTAGCAATTGCTTCTCATTTTTATTTATTATTGGCTGGAACAGTGTCTCTGGAAAATCCTTTTGCTAAGGAAGGATCTTTTTCCAGCCATTTTATTAGATTTTTGAACTGCAACGACTTCGTTATTTTCATTTTTTTATCCATGTTTAGTTTTTTAGTTTCAAAATTCTTCTTCGCCCAGAAAAATGGCGATGATAGAAATTACAACGTCTTAGAACGACGTCGAAGTCGATTTTACTTAGGCGATACCAAACATGTGTCGACGACTGTCAATAGTTATCGAAAACGACAACGTCGATACCAATTTCAGTCTGTCGACGCTTGTCGACGCTATTTGGTGTCGATGCTTGTCGACCCAATTTGGTGTCGACGACGCCTACTACGATAGGGATGAATATAACGCGTTTTACACTCATCAACTTGAAGTAAGTCTCAACAAGCCAAGCCAACGAACAAGCAGGGATATGACTTGTATCTGTTTGGTATTTTGCAAGCAGGTTAAAGCTTGCTTTTTCCAGTTGGGATGCATACTTGAATTTGAGCACTAGAAAAGGCTTGAACTTCAAGGAGGCTTGTGCAGTTCTCTGGTACCAACCACAAGGATGATATTTTAAAAATTTAAAATTCAACTCTTGTTGAAAAATTTTCTCTTCCGAAAAGGTACTTTTTTAACAATTAACATACAATATTGGCAAACTTTAACATTGTGCTGGAAAAAGATTAAGACCGCCTGGAAACAATAAAAACTAATGTAAACATGTTTATATGTTCAGAGCTTTAAGTACTAAATAAGTTTAAATCTTTCATTCGAGAAAATGTATGCAAAAAAGGTACTACAATCGCAAGTACATTTTGCTTTTCTAAGAATTTTTTTTTCCTCTTTTTTGAGGTCATAACACTGCAAAAAATCTAAAACCATATTTTATCTATTATAGCAGCAACGTTGGAATGCTTTCAATAGTTTTTGCTAGTTATATATAGCAACATTTAAACTGCAAACATTTTCTGACAAAAGGCATAAGAGCACAAAAACCTTAGAGCAGCTTTATTAACCACTTAATTTTTTTTCATTAGACTCACGTGATTTAAAGCACAACAGCAAGAACAAGAGCTAACTTTCTGTGCCATGTTGTGAGATTTTGCACATATGTATATGTAAAGTATTTTTGCCAAACAAGCATTTTAACTCTTTTTACTACACTTCTGTGACCCCGAAACTCAACTCAATGGCATAAATAAAAATTTTTTTTTGCATCAAAATTATATCTTTTTAATTTTTTTGATGTGTTCTTAATTTAATTTTGATTAACAGCATTAAATTTAGAAAAACTTCTTAAGTACATCCATAAATCAGAATCACCTCATCTAAAATAACACTATTTAAATTGCTTTAATTTCCGTTTCCGCTGCAGCCGGCAAGTTGCTCTAAACTATTTTCATGTATATTCTTTTGTCAAACATTTTATTGCAATAGCTTTGAATTTGGCTTTGAAAAAATGTAAAAATTTAAGAAAAGTTTACTCTCAAAAGTGTTGGTTGCAATGTTTTTCTGCCATCACGGTTGAATTAAAAAAGTTGAATTTCGCAAAAAGTTCAATACCAAAAAACAAAATAAATAAGAACTTTATTACAGTGCAATTAACCATATAAAAAGAATTTTTTGTGTTAATTTTAATTAACTGTAAAACAAGCAACTTTTACAACGTCAACAACACTCATACGAAATACTTAAAACTTTAAGTGATGTCCTTTCAAGGTTTGTAGGTGGTCGCAAGGGAATACAGCAGAATCGTTGTTTAAAATGAAACCAAAAACATAAAGGATTTAAATTCATTTAAAATAATAAAATACATGCAGCTGTCTGCTGTAGCCACTCTTCTTGAATGTATACAAGCACTTACACATACCTATTGTGTTGTGTTCGTTTTACTTTCGTGCGTGGCTAGTGTTAAACCATTTGGGAATTAAATGGTTGCACGAAGAGCACTTCATGAAAACTTAACAAAGCTGCATTACTGTGATACGCGCACACCAGTGATAAAAATCATTGGAATAACAAAAACCCAACAAAATTTAAAGTGTAAAATATATTAAACAAAATTTTTTTTGGTAATGGTAGTAACTGTAGTAAAATTAAAAGGCTTAGAACGAAATTTAAATTTATCTTTTCTGAATTTTAATTGATCTCTTATGAATTTCAATTAATCTTTTCTGAATTTCCATTGAACCTTTTTAAGCTCATATTGACCTTTTCAGAATTTCAATCGATTTAAGTTTTTAAATTTCAATTTATCTTTTCTGAATTTCCAACTTTGAATCAACCTTTTTTCTATATCATTTGATTATTTTTTTTAATTTCAAATGGAATTTCTCAATATTACTTGATCGTCATGAATTACATTTTGAAATTGAAAACATTTATCGCATTTTTACAATTTAAGAGTTGATATGAACCTTGTTAAAGCATTCTTAAGACTCACTTCCTGTTAGTTTTTAAGTCCAGTAATAAAATTCAAAAAATATATTGCTATCCCTAAAACACTCCTACTTCTAAGAGGACCTTCTATATTAGTGTCTTTTTATTTCCACATATTTTCTATAAAAGCTGCAGTAACCAGCAAACCCATATCATAACCACATTTTTTTTTTTTTTTTTTGCATAAAATACAGTTTTTAGCATGCCACAACATACTGTACCGCATCATTATTTTATCTGTCGTAATTTTTATTTTCTTTTTTTTTTAACAAAAACATCACCTTTTGGCAGGAATCTGTAGCTTTTCTACCACTGTAAAATCCTTAACAATGGAGCATTTACATTTTTTCCAACTCGACAACTCAGGAATTACAAGAGTTTGTCAGAAGTTTTCAACATGTTCAAATCTACTTGTTTAGTTGTTTTATATGTCGTATTTTTTTATGTCGGTTTTCTATTTTTATTGTAATATTGCGATTGTCTCGTCTGCTGACTTGCAATTGTTCAACAAATACAGTTAGTTCTCTTCAACCTTTTAGCCATACGTTGCGAAAACCCGCCAGCTGCCCAAAAATTTAACTTGTTGTAATCATCAACGAAAACTTTCGGAAAATTGCTTGTCGAGTTGAAATTGTAACAGGAAATGAATATGAACCGGAAATGAAGAAGGAAATTGTTTTCAACTTAATTGTGTGCGTATGTGTGGAGTTTTATTGTCGTTTTTGTTGTGTTGTTGTTCACGTTACTCTTGTTAATAATGTTGTTGTTGATATTCTTGTTATTGGTACTGTGATGTTGCTGTTGAATTTGTTATTGTTGTGTTTTGTTGCTAGTTTTGTGCACATGATGCACATCTTTTATAGAAATGCACTCTGTGTGGATTTTTCTTTCTCAGCGTCAACACTTTACTAGAATTTAAATTGTCTTCAGCACATAATTGAAGTATTCATGCAAATTTCTGTATTATGTATAATAGTAATTGTATTGTTATTTGTAATAAAATTCGGTAAGGTAAAAAATTTTAAATTATTTTCACTGGACTTGTTAATGTTATTTAATTTTATTTATTACTATCATATAATTTATGATTTTCTATCAATTGTGTCAAACAGTTGATACAGTTATTGTTGTTATAAGTATGACTATAACTTACAATTTTTTATGATAATTGTGTTGTTTTTTATTGTAATTTCGATTTTTTTATAACAATAATACTGACAATGACATTTATAATGACAATGACATTTATAATGACAATGAAATTTAGAATAATAATGACATACAACTAAAACTATAACTAAAACTAAAACTAAAACTAAAACTAAAACTAAAACTAAAACTAAAACTAAAACTAAAACTAAAACTAAAACTAAAACTAAAACTAAAACTAAAACTAAAACTAAAACTAAAACTAAAACTAAAACTAAAACTAAAACTAAAACTAAAACTAAAACTAAAACTAAAACTAAAACTAAAACTAAAACTAAAACTAAAACTAAAACTAAAACTAAAACTAAAACTAAAACTAAAACTAAAACTAAAACTAAAACTAAAACTAAAACTAAAACTAAAACTAAAACTAAAACTAAAACTAAAACTAAAACTAAAACTAAAACTAAAACTAAAACTAAAACTAAAACTAAAACTAAAACTAAAACTAAAACTAAAACTAAAACTAAAACTAAAACTAAAACTAAAACTAAAACTAAAACTAAAACTAAAACTAAAACTAAAACTAAAACTAAAACTAAAACTAAAACTAAAACTAAAACTAAAACTAAAACTAAAACTAAAACTAAAACTAAAACTAAAACTAAAACTAAAACTAAAACTAAAACTAAAACTAAAACTAAAACTAAAACTAAAACTAAAACTAAAACTAAAACTAAAACTAAAACTAAAACTAAAACTAAAACTAAAACTAAAACTAAAACTAAAACTAAAACTAAAACTAAAACTAAAACTAAAACTAAAACTAAAACTAAAACTAAAACTAAAACTAAAACTAAAACTAAAACTAAAACTAAAACTAAAACTAAAACTAAAACTAAAACTAAAACTAAAACTAAAACTAAAACTAAAACTAAAACTAAAACTAAAACTAAAACTAAAACTAAAACTAAAACTAAAACTAAAACTAAAACTAAAACTAAAACTAAAACTAAAACTAAAACTAAAACTAAAACTAAAACTAAAACTAAAACTAAAACTAAAACTAAAACTAAAACTAAAACTAAAACTAAAACTAAAACTAAAACTAAAACTAAAACTAAAACTAAAACTAAAACTAAAACTAAAACTAAAACTAAAACTAAAACTAAAACTAAAACTAAAACTAAAACTAAAACTAAAACTAAAACTAAAACTAAAACTAAAACTAAAACTAAAACTAAAACTAAAACTAAAACTAAAACTAAAACTAAAACTAAAACTAAAACTAAAACTAAAACTAAAACTAAAACTAAAACTAAAACTAAAACTAAAACTAAAACTAAAACTAAAACTAAAACTAAAACTAAAACTAAAACTAAAACTAAAACTAAAACTAAAACTAAAACTAAAACTAAAACTAAAACTAAAACTAAAACTAAAACTAAAACTAAAACTAAAACTAAAACTAAAACTAAAACTAAAACTAAAACTAAAACTAAAACTAAAACTAAAACTAAAACTAAAACTAAAACTAAAACTAAAACTAAAACTAAAACTAAAACTAAAACTAAAACTAAAACTAAAACTAAAACTAAAACTAAAACTAAAACTAAAACTAAAACTAAAACTAAAACTAAAACTAAAACTAAAACTAAAACTAAAACTAAAACTAAAACTAAAACTAAAACTAAAACTAAAACTAAAACTAAAACTAAAACTAAAACTAAAACTAAAACTAAAACTAAAACTAAAACTAAAACTAAAACTAAAACTAAAACTAAAACTAAAACTAAAACTAAAACTAAAACTAAAACTAAAACTAAAACTAAAACTAAAACTAAAACTAAAACTAAAACTAAAACTAAAACTAAAACTAAAACTAAAACTAAAACTAAAACTAAAACTAAAACTAAAACTAAAACTAAAACTAAAACTAAAACTAAAACTAAAACTAAAACTAAAACTAAAACTAAAACTAAAACTAAAACTAAAACTAAAACTAAAACTAAAACTAAAACTAAAACTAAAACTAAAACTAAAACTAAAACTAAAACTAAAACTAAAACTAAAACTAAAACTAAAACTAAAACTAAAACTAAAACTAAAACTAAAACTAAAACTAAAACTAAAACTAAAACTAAAACTAAAACTAAAACTAAAACTAAAACTAAAACTAAAACTAAAACTAAAACTAAAACTAAAACTAAAACTAAAACTAAAACTAAAACTAAAACTAAAACTAAAACTAAAACTAAAACTAAAACTAAAACTAAAACTAAAACTAAAACTAAAACTAAAACTAAAACTAAAACTAAAACTAAAACTAAAACTAAAACTAAAACTAAAACTAAAACTAAAACTAAAACTAAAACTAAAACTAAAACTAAAACTAAAACTAAAACTAAAACTAAAACTAAAACTAAAACTAAAACTAAAACTAAAACTAAAACTAAAACTAAAACTAAAACTAAAACTAAAACTAAAACTAAAACTAAAACTAAAACTAAAACTAAAACTAAAACTAAAACTAAAACTAAAACTAAAACTAAAACTAAAACTAAAACTAAAACTAAAACTAAAACTAAAACTAAAACTAAAACTAAAACTAAAACTAAAACTAAAACTAAAACTAAAACTAAAACTAAAACTAAAACTAAAACTAAAACTAAAACTAAAACTAAAACTAAAACTAAAACTAAAACTAAAACTAAAACTAAAACTAAAACTAAAACTAAAACTAAAACTAAAACTAAAACTAAAACTAAAACTAAAACTAAAACTAAAACTAAAACTAAAACTAAAACTAAAACTAAAACTAAAACTAAAACTAAAACTAAAACTAAAACTAAAACTAAAACTAAAACTAAAACTAAAACTAAAACTAAAACTAAAACTAAAACTAAAACTAAAACTAAAACTAAAACTAAAACTAAAACTAAAACTAAAACTAAAACTAAAACTAAAACTAAAACTAAAACTAAAACTAAAACTAAAACTAAAACTAAAACTAAAACTAAAACTAAAACTAAAACTAAAACTAAAACTAAAACTAAAACTAAAACTAAAACTAAAACTAAAACTAAAACTAAAACTAAAACTAAAACTAAAACTAAAACTAAAACTAAAACTAAAACTAAAACTAAAACTAAAACTAAAACTAAAACTAAAACTAAAACTAAAACTAAAACTAAAACTAAAACTAAAACTAAAACTAAAACTAAAACTAAAACTAAAACTAAAACTAAAACTAAAACTAAAACTAAAACTAAAACTAAAACTAAAACTAAAACTAAAACTAAAACTAAAACTAAAACTAAAACTAAAACTAAAACTAAAACTAAAACTAAAACTAAAACTAAAACTAAAACTAAAACTAAAACTAAAACTAAAACTAAAACTAAAACTAAAACTAAAACTAAAACTAAAACTAAAACTAAAACTAAAACTAAAACTAAAACTAAAACTAAAACTAAAACTAAAACTAAAACTAAAACTAAAACTAAAACTAAAACTAAAACTAAAACTAAAACTAAAACTAAAACTAAAACTAAAACTAAAACTAAAACTAAAACTAAAACTAAAACTAAAACTAAAACTAAAACTAAAACTAAAACTAAAACTAAAACTAAAACTAAAACTAAAACTAAAACTAAAACTAAAACTAAAACTAAAACTAAAACTAAAACTAAAACTAAAACTAAAACTAAAACTAAAACTAAAACTAAAACTAAAACTAAAACTAAAACTAAAACTAAAACTAAAACTAAAACTAAAACTAAAACTAAAACTAAAACTAAAACTAAAACTAAAACTAAAACTAAAACTAAAACTAAAACTAAAACTAAAACTAAAACTAAAACTAAAACTAAAACTAAAACTAAAACTAAAACTAAAACTAAAACTAAAACTAAAACTAAAACTAAAACTAAAACTAAAACTAAAACTAAAACTAAAACTAAAACTAAAACTAAAACTAAAACTAAAACTAAAACTAAAACTAAAACTAAAACTAAAACTAAAACTAAAACTAAAACTAAAACTAAAACTAAAACTAAAACTAAAACTAAAACTAAAACTAAAACTAAAACTAAAACTAAAACTAAAACTAAAACTAAAACTAAAATTAAAATTAAAACTAAAATTAAAACTAAAACTAAAACTAAAAACTTAAATTAAAACTAAAACTAAAATTAAAACTAAAACTAAAACTAAGACTAAAACTAAAACTAAAACTAAAACTAAAACTAAAACTAAAACTAAAACTAAAACTAAAACTAAAACTAAAACTAAAACTAAAACTAAAACTAAAACTAAAACTAAAACTAAAACTAAAACTAAAACTAAAACTAAAACTAAAACTAAAACTAAAACTAAAACTAAAACTAAAACTAAAACTAAAACTAAAACTAAAACTAAAACTAAAACTAAAACTAAAACTAAAACTAAAACTAAAACTAAAACTAAAACTAAAACTAAAACTAAAACTAAAACTAAAACTAAAACTAAAACTAAAACTAAAACTAAAACTAAAACTAAAACTAAAACTAAAACTAAAACTAAAACTAAAACTAAAACTAAAACTAAAACTAAAACTAAAACTAAAACTAAAACTAAAACTAAAACTAAAACTAAAACTAAAACTAAAACTAAAACTAAAACTAAAACTAAAACTAAAACTAAAACTAAAACTAAAACTAAAACTAAAACTAAAACTAAAACTAAAACTAAAACTAAAACTAAAACTAAAACTAAAACTAAAACTAAAACTAAAACTAAAACTAAAACTAAAACTAAAACTAAAACTAAAACTAAAACTAAAACTAAAACTAAAACTAAAACTAAAACTAAAACTAAAACTAAAACTAAAACAAAAACTAAAACTAAAACCAAAACTTAAATTAAAACTAAATCCAAAACTTAAACAATTCCGAATAGAAACTATAAGCAAAAACAAAACTTCTTTCATAAACTAAAGCAAATAGAAGAATGAGGACTCCGCAAAGCTTGAGACAAGCTTAACTTCAAAAAAATAAGTAAAATAAAAATAAAGTATAGATTACGACGAAGACAAAAAAGGGAATTAGACAAGGATGATGGAGACAAGTAGAAGAACAAGGACTATCTAAATAATAAATAAGTACAATGATTAAGAAAGGAATAAGAAGAAAAACATTTCCAATTGTTATTAAGAAATTATTTCACTTGCAATTAAGAAATTCCATTTAAAATTTAGAAAAATCAATTGAAATTCAGACCATATGAAATTAAATTAACAAGAGAACAATTGGAAGTCAGAAAAGATAAATTGAGATTCAAAAATAACAATTGAAATTCAGAAAAAATTAATTAATATATAAAAGCTTTAGTCTAGCATTGGTTATCATTACACTATCATAAATATAACCATTACCATTATCATTTTTATACCATTACTAACTATTTAGCATACTTAATTTTAGAAACATCTCTACAAATTTCAATTGGTTTTTTTTTAATTTGAAGTGGAAGTTCTAATATAATATTGGATTTTTTCAATTTTAAATGATATATTCTGAATTTTAAATTATTTTTTCTAAGGTAAACTTATTAACTCCTTTTTTTATTTAAAGTGACATTTTTCAATTGAATTTCGATTGAAATTGGTGTAGAACAAGGTTTTAACAAGGCTTAGATCTAGGATAAGGACAAGGATCAGGACATAGATCTAAACAGGATTTAAAACAAAGAATAGAACACTGATAAGGTCTTTGATTAAAAAATGATAAGGAAAGAGATTGCGGCAAGAGTTTATTCAAGAGGCCTTTGACAACACGTCATATAATGCGATTAAAACAGCGATGCCGATTAAAAACATACCTTCTTTAATCATACACTGTATTCTAATCATGCTAAAAAGCAGAATCATAACGTTTGAGCTTGCTGGAGTTCGTAACAAGCAAAAGTATTCAATATAAATTTGGAATAAATGTTACTCATACGCCACGTTCAAATGGTGAAAAAATTTATTTGTACGATTTTGATGCACAATATGTAGTTTTTTCGGGTAAGTTTGTTTTGCTTTTTTTTTCTAATTCAATATCAACAACTTTGCTTAAGACATCAAAAAAGTATGCCCTACGCCTTACCGCGAAACAGCCATGTCAAGGTATCGAAAAAGTGCTCAAAATCCACTTTGAGCCAAAAAATGGATGACATCGTAAAGCTCTTATTTGCACGTAAGTAAGCAAAAGTAATGATGCGGAATTTCTAGTTTTGTCAAGTACTTTCACGAGAGATTAACAAACCTGACTCTCAAAATTATGGGTTGCCTTGTGAAATATACAACAAGTTTAAGCAATATGAAAAATGCAAACAAAATAATTGCATAACGTAAAAAAGACTATTAAGATAAAACGCCCATTCCACGCATAACGCAACACTTTTTTCCAAAAATTGGCCTCATGGCTTTCGATTTGTCTTCTTTTTCGGCTATAGGTTTCTATTAAAATTCTAAGAACATAAGTTCATTTCTTTTTTTTATCGCCATTCGTTAAAAAGTTATTGACCTTTCAATTCTGCTAATCGTCCGAAAACGCCAGAATTGGAAAATTTTTAATTAATTGTATCTACGTCAGTTTTAATCCAATTTTCATAAATGAGGCACCCTTAGAAAGGTATTAGAAAGTAAAATGTATGAAAGAAAAGAATGTAAAATGTTCTGGTAAAAATGTATAACTTTAAAATTTTGGATGTTAGGGCTGCCAACATATTTAAAAAAATGTATTTGCTAAGTTCTAAAAAAACGCGTAATTTTTTTCGATTTTTTATTTTTTAAATTTGAAGAAGAATGTTGCCTTTAGGTCAAATACAATTTTATGATGGAGCTTTTATATGTTTTTTCGCAATTTCAATTTTTGTGCACATACCTTATCATTTTGAGGCAATTTATTGCCTATAAACTTCATAACGGTAAAGATATTTGTAAAATGTATTCTGCAAAATGGTTTGTCTTATAAGGACCAACATTTTATTCATAAGTTTTGATGATCTTACACTTGACCTTGGTAGAGAAAACTGGTAAATACCGAAAAAAAAGAATATTTTTAATATTTTTTTTACTTTTATTTGTAAAAAGGTGAACAAAATTTTGTTTCAAGATTGCCATATTGAAGATTATTAAATTCTAACTGACTTTGTTCCAAAGAGTTTAAAAATCGGTCTCAAAACAAAAACGCTGTGATGGTTTGATCAGCTGATATATTAAAAAATTCTCTGAAGCTGAATATCGTTGAGTATTAATCTACTTATTATTGATGGGAATAAAACTGAGTAACTTTTGTGTGCCGGTTATAGCTTGCATATTTTTAAATTTTACATCAACTCAGCTTCAACATTTCAAAAGACTCTTTTGAGCAAAACTGATAGCATATTGTTGACTCCTTTGTTATCGCCCATTCGTAAAGCTCTCTCGCGTTTGTTAATTAGTTTTCAAATGGTCTTTGAAGACTGGTTCTCATGGCATATAAAATTTCGGCCGACTGGATACCCTTAAGTCCCGACTTTTTTTTAAATACAACATCTTTGAATTATATAAAGTTACTCATCCGTTCGATCCATATAAATAAATCTTAAGAGGTCTTTTTCATTTGAACGGCTAAGATTATTTTTACTAAAAACTTTTTAAATGATGAAAAAAAACTTGTGTACATCAAAAAAATACATATAATTAAGTATGTTTTGAATTTTTTTTTTTTTTTGTTTGGCCTTTTATGTGCTCTCTTAAGCTTTTCGCAATTTGGACATCAATTTTCGAATCCAAAAAGGTGGCAACGATTTCTCAGCTTTTACAACACGTAACTGAAAATTTTTTTAGTTCACCCAAAAGATAATAATTGAAACTATAAGATTACGTATAATCAGCCAAAAAAACCTCACAACTGTTTTTGGCGCCATTTTCAAAATAAAATTTGAAAAATTACCTTATTTTTTTACATTTCTAACGCTCTAAAAATTCAAGTTTTAAGTTTTAATAGATGATTGTAGGTAATCATCTTAGAGATTTTACAATAATAAATATAATGCAAAACAGTTTCAGCCCAAATGGACTTTTTCGTTAATCTTTGGTACCGTTTTAAGAAATCCTGAAATTTTTAACCCACATATAGAACACTTCAATTTTTCGATCTTTTTCAAGTGAAGAAGATCCCTAAAGGCAGTTTTCATATCGTTCCCTCTATCTAAGAAATTAAAAAAAAGGTATTTCAACAATATCGAATCAGCATTTAAAAATTTATTTTCGTTTTTGTTATAAAAATTCATAGATTATATGTGTTAAAAAATGTGTTAAGAAACAGGGCTTTCAATTTCTTTAACATTTTTTCTTTTAATTTTTTAAATTAATTAAAAAATAGTGTTTAAATAAAAAATACAAACTTATTTTTTAAGTATAACTTTGCTGCTCAATATTCTCTAAGTTAATGAGATCAACTATTAGGGTGATCGATTATTCGACTTTTTTCGAAAACCGAGCTTCGACTTTTTCGAATAATGACAATTTCAAAAAACCGGTTTTAATTTTTCAAATTGAGAAAAAACCGGATTATCCGGTTTTCGTTACAAATTTGAGTGTGTGATTAAAAACCTATATGCATGTACATATTTGTTTAATAACTAATTTAAAACTCCATATTTTATTTTTATAATAAGAATTTTATTAACAAAAACATTTCATTCAATTCCAACATTTCTTATAAAACAAAATAAACAAATGAGATCATATTAGTAAATATAATATAATATAATATTATATTAATTCATGTTGATCCTATGAGGATCATAGGGCCATATAGTAAATGATAAGTAACAAAACAAAGATATTTTATTAAATAAGTGTTTAGTGCTTAGTTTCTCTTTTGAAATAGTCTCTTAAAAACAAAACACGATCCAAATGTTTTGCATTATATCTATTATTTTGTTTAGTTTTTATAAAACCTGACATTGAGAATGCCCTTTCACTTAGAATACTGGACGGATTTACTGTATATAAAGCGTTTAGTAACTTTTCGAGTTTTTCAGTTCTTTTGTGACATTTTTCAAGGTATAGAAAATCTTCTAAAAGAATATTTTTATTGTTTCTCTTAAAAATAGTTTTTGCAGTTACAATATTTTTAATTGTGTTGCTTAACTCCAGTTCCAAATTGTTTTCACAGTCAGATATATGTACCTCTTCATTCGAATCCGACGTCGTATCTGAAGTATCATTAAATAATCGAAAATATAACATCGACCCAAATTCTTTGGTCTCGCTTTTCGATGAATATTTGAGAAAATTATCGCTACTGGGAAAAGTTCCGCTGCTTAAATATAGCATAAGAGTATTAAGTACTTTTATACGGCGTTCTTCTACACGTTTTTTTAAACATTCAAGCAACTCGTTCGATAATGGGTTGTGCAGCTTTGAAAGACCTTTAAACAAAAACTGAAATATTCCTTCTGCTTCTATTAATGTCGACGAATTTTTCGAAAGTTCTTTCACCGCAATTTCCAAAGGTTTCAAAGTATTATTAAGCTCATTCAACGTTTTTATGTCATTTTCATTAAATGGACTTAAGCCCAGGTCCAATAGGGCATGGTTGACATATTTATGAAGTTTTAGGAATTGAGAAACCATTATTGTCATTGAATTCCACCGATGTTTGACATCATGTATGAGTTTTAGTTCTTTATTTTCCTGTTCTTTTACGTACATCTGAAGTTTCTTCTGCTTTTCATTTGATTTGTTAAACATCTTTACACACTTTCTTACACGATCTATAATGAATTTTAAACTGCCATTGACACAAAGATCTTGTCCGAAACAAAAATAAATATCGGTATCTTCATCTTCATTAGCAAACTCATCGCACATTTCAGAATTTTCCTCGTAGAAATCGGATTCATTCGAGCTATGATTATCATCCATGTCAAAGTCTTTTTCTTTGTATATTGCTTCTACAACACATAGATGAATGCCATGAATAATGCATAGCTGTGATACTACCTGTATGTTCCTTCCATTTTTTTGCATAACTGGTGCCCCATCGTGTGTTGACGCAACTATATCACGTTCGAAATGTAAGGAAAACTCACTTAGTTTTTTCTTTATAAGCATTTCCAGATTTTCTGCGCTTCCTTTTACTGTCACCTCCTCTAAACCAAGATTAAAAATGTTGAACGATTTACATTCTGCACTGTATGTTCGTACAGTTATATTAATTTTTATTTCTTATATGACAAGTCAGACCACTCATCAACCACAATAGAGAACCGACCACTATGTTCTTTTATTTCATTAAGTTTGTTTTTAAGTTCCTCCTTTTTTGACAGATAAAACATGTCAATATTGCTCCATATTGTGAACTCAGCTGGCATGTTATAATTCCTGGCCTGTAAATATGCTAAAACCACACGAGATTTCCTTAATGCTCTGACAGAAATTCCATCCTCAGCAACACATCGTGCAAATATTTCACCAATTGACTCATTTTTAGAAACATATTTAGTTAGTGGATTATTCACATGGATTTTAGATGAACTGGGAATGGCGCCTTCATCGTCACAATGTAATTTTGATGGAATGTCAATGTTGTGAATATTTCTAATGTGGTTAAGAAGAGAAGACGTGGATGAACCTTTGCAGCTCAACATTTTGGGACACTTGCGGCATCTGGCCTGGTCTTTTCAAATGCGATCAAAGTATTTCCAGACTGATGACATCTGCTTTCATAAAATCAAATAAAATTTTATTATATTCGGTTCTAATTATAACAAAATAATTTACCTTTCTGCAGCAGTGTTTTAATTAACTGTTTTCCACAACTATTTATTGTTTTTATTTGACAAGAACAAATCGCTGCAAACCAAGTCTTTTTCGTTTGTTTATTTATGTACATCAGACAACGAAGCCGATCAAATCTTTCAGCGGCGGAGGTAAATTTAAGTAGTAACTGCGTTTTAGACCATGAAAAAGAAACGAATAGAATAGATCGGCGTTGTTTTATGCATTTTATTTCTTTTCGTATGTATTTAAATTCATACTTGATCAGCGGCTGTTTTTCATACTTGCCATTGCATGAAAATAATTACATAGAGCGCTAACTGAAAAATATTATTCAAGTTCCGATTGACATTTGATATAATTTTCTACAAATAAAAAAGTACTAAAAAAGGTTTAAAAAAACCGAGCTTCGATTAAAAAAAACCGGAATATTCGATATTCGAAAAAACAGGATTTTGAAAAAACCGACGGTTTTTGGGCATGAAAAAAACCGGGCGACCGGTTTTCCAAAACCGGGTCAATCACTCTATCAACTATGTTCTTTTCCGATGAAAGTATTAGTAGAAATTAAGACGTGAGTCACTTTGCGTGGTTCTTAAATAATTTTTAACTAATTTTAAACTGCTGATCATTCTCTCATTTTCCTGAAACAGTAACAGGCACTGTGCACAGCAAACGCGACATTTTGTTAACTGCAGGAAGAGATTTTTTATTGCATTCTGAAACATTAACTGTACGCGATAGAGTTTCTACGCCTTCGCATAGATCATAGAATACTTCAAATTCCGCAATCAATTGAAGTGAATCCAACAAACAGTTTTGTGGTAACAATTTTATTGATTCTAAAATTCGCATTTGGGTCAAGTCAGTAGAAGATAGAATTAGAGGCTTTATTGTTTCTAAGCAACTGCCTTATTTATCTCGCATCAGTGAGGTTATCTTATCCAATACAAGTTTTATTTCTCTTCTATAAAAGCAGTTCATCGAAAAATAAGCCGCGTTGGCATTGTTATCATCCAAACGTTTCGGCGCAAGACGACGGCGATGGCGAATTGAGAATTCCTTTTCAGCATCAACATTAAAAGATTTTAACAATGGAACAGCTCTACTTATTGGGTTATCCGAACCTTCAGAGTCCGAATTTATTTTTTTTAATGATTTAAGGGTACAAGCAGTAAATTGCATATCATCTAAAAAAATCAGTTCAACGGCTTCTAGAGATTCAGTCAGGAGTTTATATTTACTTGCACATTTTTCATAAAAACAAGACTTATAATAAAGTCCACAGAAATGAGTTGATTTGATAGCGAATATGCAGCATTTCGAGTCCACTTGTCAAATTTCTTAGAGCTTTGGGAAATTTCGTTTAGAACATCAACAATGACATAAAGCAATGCTTTTATAATAAATGAATTTTGAATGCAGATTTAAAAATGGCGTTCTTTTTGCCATCATCTCGAGTTTAAAAGTTAAAACGGACCTTTTTTTTCAATAGTTTGACTAAATCCTTTAAATTCATTATTTATTTATTTATTAGAATTGTATTTAAAATAAAATGTTGAGTCTATGAAATTAAAGACTTTACATCAGAGTTCTTGAGCTAAAAAAATTTCTTTAAATATGTTGGACGATTTCGATCATTAAATTTTTTATTACAAATGTTGGGCATTTCTGGATAAAAATTTTAATCTCAGAAAGTTCTACAAAAATGTATAAATTAGGTTTTAAAAAAGGGAATATGTGTCGCGAGTGAATAAACTTTTGTTCGTTGGGGCTTGTTTTATTCCACTTATTTTGTCAACTTTTTGACAAAGTATTTGTATTAGGGACTGTTATCATTAAGCTATATTCAAAAATTTAAGCATTCATCATTATTTTATGATTTTCAAGTTTTTGCTCAGATATAAAAATAGTAATCTGATTTTATCTTTCAAATCTATATATATAAAATGGAATGTGTGTTTGTTTGTTTGTTTGTACCTTATAGGAGACCAAACCTCAGGACCGATCTTCCTGAAATTTTCACAGCATTTAACTGGGACTCTGGCATGATTAATAGGGTACTTTTTTCGACCACGCCCACTTTTACGCCCACTTTTTTAAAATTATGTAATTGCTGCCATATAGTTTTTAACAGATTTACTTCAAATTGTATACACATTATACTCCAGGCGAGGTAGAAATAAACATTTCTTACGCCACGCCCCCTTTCACGCCCCTTTTCATGATAAATTTAAGTTTTAAACTTTTTGTTCTCTGTACAAATTTGTTCCTTCCAACGGATTATTTTTTATTTGGCAGTATATTGCTCTTAATACTGTTAACGTCGCCATATTACTATGAACTACGCCCACTTCACCGCCCCCTTTTTTTAATTCAGATACTTACTAAAACCACTAACAATGTTTGCTATAAAAAATACTTTTTTTGTAATATGTATTTACCTAAAGTTTTACATACTTTTTATCTACAGGTAAGGCAGCCATAGATTTTTTTATTACCAAATCCCCCTTTTTCGCCCCATTTTACTTTAATTATAATTAATCTGCTTTCAATCTATATATATAAAAATGAATGTCTGTCTGTTTGTTTGTTTGTGCTTTATAGGAGGCCAAACCCTTGGAACGATCTTCCTGAAAGTTTCACAGCATGTTACTGTGACTCTGGAAGAAATAATAGGCTATATGAAGTTTTGATTGGACAAAGGGGCGTGGTACCGTTCATATAACCCAAAAATTTAAATCGCCATATTTTGGGCATTTTTTGACCTACGTCGATGATATTTGGTACATATGGTATTGGCATAATAAGGAATACGTACCAGGAGAAAAGTGGGTGGGACCACGTCCCTTTTTAGGAAAATTAAAAATCGTAATATAGTCTTAACTACTGGACCGATCTTCATTATATTTTCACAATAGGATATTCTTACGAAATAATAAATTCCTGACTCAACATCAAGGGCTTCCGAGACTGCTGTTTAGAGCGAAACACGCTTAGAAATTCAGCGATATCGAACCTCAACATCAAGGGCTTCGGAGACATCTGTTCAGCATGAAACACGGTTACGAAGCGGCCGTTCTCGAACCTTGACATCAAGGGCTTCCGAGACTTCTACTCAACGTCAAACACGCATGCGAAATGACCGATCGCGATCCTCTTTATCAAGAGCTGCCGAGACACCAGAGCAACGTGAGGCACACCGTCAACAAGATCGTAGTCGAAGATCACAGCATCGTCGAAGCCCTGCATCATATAGCTGATTGCATTCCACTACACATCAGAAATTGATTGCAGTGAAGATAAGTTAGTCGCTATTGGACCAATGAATAAAGTTTGCCAATACTGCAATGCTAAGAAATATAAAAATGAAGCACCTGGAATGTGCTGCGCAAATGGTAAAATTGCTTTACCCGAACTGCTATCACCACCAGAACCACTACTATCGTTAGTTTCAGGTAAGAACAAATAAATAATTTGCCCCTAAGGCTTCAAAAAAGGAAGAAGAGGAAAAAAATAAAATGATTATTATTCAAAATAATAATATTCCACTACATAGGAACAACAGCTGATTCCTAATATTTCTTAAGCAACATACGAAAATACAATTCGTGTTTTCAAATGACATCGTTTGGTGCGACTAAAGTGGTTCAAGACAACTTCATGCCAACATTTAGAGTTCAAGGCCAAATTTATCACCGAATGGGATCAATATTGCCAATTCCAGATGAAGATCCTAAGTTTTTACAAATTTATTTCACGGGACAAGCGGATGATAACGACCAAGTGCAACAGCGCGAGGGGGGTAGCGAGGCACACCGGGTTCAGCTAGTCTTAAATAAAAATCATTACTATTTTTTTGATCAAATAAAAATATCATTTTCGGTTATTTTTGGTCAAGGACACGGTTGCGCAATTGGACTAAAAATGGTCCATTTTTTTCAGTTGGTCCGCTGCTCTCTTTTACATTACTATGCATTACTATTTCCGTACTTTTTTAACAAAATTTATACTACTTTTCTGAACTTTTTCTACATTTTGTCACAAAGGAACACTGGATTCGTTTACAACAATTCAACGCTGATGCGACTTAAAATGAGTCGGCCGGCTGAAGTTTGTTTAAGGTACGTCTAAAAGTGAATTGGCCGACTGAAGATAGTTTTGGGTATGAATTAAAATGAAATAGCCGACTAAAATTGGGTTTTTGCTATGAAAATGGCAATAAAAGGTAAGACTGGCTTTGTTGTGTTCATAATTATTGTTTATAAAAATCAATATTTTAAGAAATTTTATTAAAAAATAACAATTAGGCAGACTCTAAAAAAGTAAGGAAAGTAGTATACCCCCCCTACCTCCCGCTAGTTACGCCCCTGATAGTACTTGTACATTTCTCTATTTTCCAATCAACAAGCTTAAGGTTTTGGAATTGTTAAAACACCTTTGTCGACTTTTTGGGTACATGGTAGATAACAATTTGAAACTCAAAATACATCGATATTTTTAATATTTTGATATTTCGTGATATTTTTAACTGAAGAAGCAAGTTTAAAACAAAATTTTTGCAAAAATTTAGACTTAAATACAAAAAGGTTCTGAGTATATTAATTCGAAATTTTAATTTGAAGTAAAAATATTAAAATGTTTTATATCAGAAAGAAATATGAAATTATGCAAAAACTGAGAAAACCGTAGTCCTTTAGTATTTTAGAAACATCAACGTTATTGCTTTCAAGATAAATTAACTTTATTAACTTATACCAATACATATTTAAGGAAAACAATAAACCTGTAGTTTCTTTTGTCACTAAACAATTGATTTGACTGTTTTGCTTTAAAACAATTTTCTTGTACTCAAAAAATTCCAAAATGTGTATGTTGTTTAAGCTATTGCTCTGAAATTGTAAAAACGCTTTATTTTTCGTTTTACGAGGTGCTTTCAGGAAAATAATAAGATTTTAAATGTCGATAAATAAAAAATGCTCACGGTTATTTTTGAAGGAAATTTTTGTTAATTTAGACAAAATATTTAGATATACAAAAATATTTCACTTTTTAAGCTGCATATTTTAAAAAAAAAATATGCTCTTCAAAAGAAAAGTATTCCGAAGTGGTATATTATATTTCACTCTGATCACACTGATCAGTGGCTATCGCTAAAACTAGAAACAAAGTTTTATTTCAAAAACATCGTATATTTTACACTTAATAACCGGTAGAAAACAAGCTGTTTTCAAAAGCGCCTCATTCTGTCAATTTTCTGACATTCAGCAATGTTTAATATTAAATAAATAATTTTTTTATGTGATGAATGAGTGTTACAATATAACTTAAAAGTTTAAATATCGTTTTTCAATACTTTAGCTTTTTAAAAAATCCTGAATATATATAGCTACATGCATTTACATGTAGGATAGCTAATGCACAATCCTTTTAATAAGTTCTTGTCATCTACTGCAATATACCTTTAGTTAATACTTAATATTGAATGAATTACATTCAATACACAAAGGGTTGTTTTGGAGAAGCGGTTAGTGTGTATAACTTTCGATCGAAATGGTGCGAGTTCGATTCTCACTGATTACGCTTACAAAGAAATATTTTTAATTTTATATCCTCTTATTGTAATAGAATCAATAAAAAACAACAACAATAATAAGAAAAAGGTGTAAGGAAAAAGTGTCGTCTTTGAGATTTCACTCAAGCAAATCACAAAAAAAGGAGTAAAAAGCTTCGATTCAATAAAACAAGCATAAGGCTAGGCATAGGACTATTGCTATGGCGAGCAACTGGACCATGTTTCGGTAAAACTATTTAACTAAGCATTAAAAGGTCTAGTTCAGTGTCGGCCCAGTGGGCAAAAGCAGGTCTTTGAAGCGCTTCTAGCAGGCCATCATATGGATTTCTTAGCCCTTCCGTGCTCGTTTCCAAGCCCATAAGCTTTTTTATATGAAACGAGAAACTTTTCTAGGCCTTCCGCTCTCTCGACTCTAAAGAAACCTGCTAGAAGCCCTTCTTTAGAATGTACATTGGAAAGAAAAGCAATATAAATATCAACTTGAAATAAAAAAACTTTTGACAAATTCCAGATCTGAACCAGCTTCCTCTCAGCTGGCGTTCTGGCATCTTACCACTCGTCCACCTCAGTTATTAAGAAACTTTAGCTTATTTTGCATCATTACAAATGAAAGTAAGTTTTCGGGAGCGCGGGTTCGCAACCCAGCTCGGCCCAAAAAAAAAAATTTTTTGTATTTTTTTTTAAATCTAAAATTTTTTACAAATTTTTCTGTCCATTTAAAAAAATTTTTGGAATTTTTTTGTAAATTTCTTCATACAAAAATAATAGAAAAGACTTAGAATTTTTCCATATAAAAGTTTTCATATAAAGTGATATGCAATGTGCTAGATTTCGGAGACCTGGGTTCGCGTCCCAACTCGGACAAAAAAAAATAATTTTTTTTTGTTTTTTCTTTAAGATTTGATTTCTTTTTAATTGATCTGATCATTTATAATTTTTTAAAAATTTTTTTAATAATTTTTTTATATAAAATAACAGGAAAAGACTCCAAACCTTCAAAAGGTAGGCCTTACAGAAGCACTCATCAATGCAGCGTTCATGGAAGGTATATTGACGCCAATAAGAGCACTACTAGCATGCATTCTTTTGCGTATCGCTAGCTAAAATGCCCACTGGGGGGCAGCTTTGCACACCTATACTTTCTCATCTTGAGTATGTATTAATGAGCGCTTTAAAGCTCACACTGAAAACAAAGTAGTGCTAAAGCGCTTTTTGCAGAAATCTTTTAAAGCATTATGGGATATTTTTTGCTCGGATTTGTATTGCAAAGCTAAATAAATAAGTAGTGGACGGAATGTCAAAAGGAAACAGACCGACAGACGGATAATGTAAAATACAGATAAGCAGGCGGAAATGTAAAAAGGCAGGCTAATAGTCAAAAACAAATATGTTTTTTATTGTGCTTATGTTGCTTATTGTGTTTTACCAAGGCCAAACTGACAGCGTAAGATGCTTTCAATATACGTACTTGGAACTGATCACAATATGATATGAAATGTGGACATGCAACTTTTAAATAATTAATTCATTTCTTCATCGCATGACCCAATATTGCCTTATATAGGCCATGCAAATTATCGTAATGCCTTGTAATGCATAATTTTTTTAATTTTACCTCTTTGATGCTGCACCATGCCGTTATTTTTTAAAAATAAAAAATTTTCCCATACATAATTCCAAAAATTTTGCATACATAAAATTTTATACAGTGTAATCTTACGTTATATCTGTGTCGATGCGCAAAAACAGCTTAAGTCTTATTTGAAAGTTTCCAAAAATCTTGCTTCAAAGTTTTCAATCGCCATATAAGTTGTATGAAAGGTTCTTTTATTTTTGCGTCATATCTTTGGCTAAGGTCATGCTAGAAGTTCTATATTTTGTGTGTTAATAATGATATATAAATGGAACACAACTATATCAATAACTTAATTCTGTCTTAAATCGACTTAAGCTACTATTGCTTATCGACACAGATATAATATAATATATTCAAGGAACACGCAAGCGCAGATCTTATCTGCTTGACATTCGCTTGAACACTGAAGCTTTGATCGTTCTGTAGGTGAGATGAATACATCCCTCCAGGAAAAATCGGAAGGCTTCCATCTAAAAGTGATAAAGAAACATACCCCACCGTATCTTTTGAAAGCTTAAGGGTAGTTTTGTATTTATATTGTTTCCCCACCGTATCTTTTGGAAACTAAAGGGTAGTTTTGTATTTATATTGTTTCCAAACCGCTTCTTTAAGAATGCATTTGGAAACTTTTATTTATTGTCAAGCAATGACAATAGAAAATATTAATATCATTGTTTTCTAGCCGCTTATTGTAGAATTCAATAGTATAGTGGTAGCGCGCTCGACTGTCGCTCAGGGGTCCCGGGTTCGAATCCTGGCCGAATCCATTTTCATAACAAGGGAGAGGAATGTTTCCACATTAATTCTTAAAACAGGGGAGAGGACTGCTTCCAATTCACTTTTGAAGACAGCGGAGAGGAATCCCAGCAAACCAAAGTTTCCGAATTCGTAACGAATTCGTTACGAATTTTTCGAAATTTTTCCGAGTTCGGCATCTGAATTCGTTCCGATTTCGTAACGAAAATCGTATGAAGGGGTTGACACGAACTCGTAACGAATTGTCGTAACGAATTCGGAAGGAATTTTAGTAAAGAATTCGTAACAAATTCGTAAAGAATTGAAGTATGGTATTCGTAACGAATTCGTAACAAATTCGTAAAGAATTGACGTATCGATTTCGTAACAAATTCGTAAACAATTGAATTATTGTTTTCGTAACGAATTCGTTACAAATTCATAACAATTTCTTAACGAATTGCAACGAAATCATCTTAATGATTTTTGTACCTAATGTAATACAAAATTAAATGACAATTTCATATAAAAGTTAAGTTAGGGCTTAAGATGCCCCAGACTATATCTTTCGTACAAATGACATGCCAAAAATAACATATCCTTTGCAACTACTATATGGAACATATGTGAATCTGACATGTCGCTTGTGCTTGCATCTGTGAAAATTAAAATTAAAACCATTTCTATTATTTTAAACTCTGAAGATTTTGCTTATTTTGTTAGATTTTTATTTGGTTTATTTTATATTTTGTGTTTTCGCGTTCGCTCTTTAATCGGAAAGAAGAAGAAAACCGAAGTTGTATGCCTTTGTTAAAAAACCCAAGGACGTAGAAGTGGTTTACATAGAGGTCAGCTTTGAGCAATGATGTAAATATTGTTTACACTAAGAGTTTATGAGTTGACATACAAATAATATAACTAGTAATACATACAAGTTTACAGTATCATCTCCTTTAAAGAAAAAGTTGTTTAAAACGAAATTATTTTACAAATGGAAAATTATTTAAAATGCCGCTAGGCTCATGGCCTACCAATTTTTTTCTACTCGAAATATTTAAAACACCTCACAATTTAAAATTGAAATGTTGATTTCGGAACTCTTTCGAATTATTCGGAAATTTTCCAAAATTACTGTTGCGCAATAGTTACGAATTCGTTAAGAATTCTCAAAATAGTTACGAACTAATCGGAATTCAGACAAATTCGGAATTTTTGGTTTGCTGGGATGTTTCCACATGACTTTTTTTTATTTTTTTATTTCCTGGAGGGATATTTTACTGCACAAACACAATCTCAAGTGTGCAAAGCTGCCCGACACTGGTCTAGTTACAAAAAAAAACGTAAAAAATCAATGATAAAATTTTGTTAAAACTTTAATGTGTCCGAACTTTATGGGCAGCCTGTAGAATGTTTTGGGAAAACCATAAGATCTTAACATTTTTCATGCAACTCGGCTGAAATTCATATGAAATGTCGCACAGAAACGTTTGTCGAGATACTAAACGAGAGTTTGGTGAGCGCAAAGACGGGTGAAGTTTGTCTGTTTAGTCTGAAGTTAACTAAATATTGCCTAAATTAGTCTCAAAAGAGAGCAAGCAGCGGTTTTATTCATCATCCTCCTAAATTACCTCCTCCTCAATATCCTCGCCAAGTTTAATAGAGGCTTTAAATTGCCATAAATTAAAAGAAATGTTCTGAGCGTGTGCCACCTTGCAAAACTCAATTAACCTGAAATCAATTTATTTTTTTCAATTGCGTAAAACGCTTTCTTATAAGATTTCTTTTTAAATCAATTGTAAGCCTGCGATTCTTAAATGTAAAACTATTGTTATAAACTCCCTGGAGGACAATATTTTGCAAAAACTGCTGCTGCCTACGATTGTATCAATGAAACTACGATAAGTCAACTTTGGCGTTTTATTTTTTTTTTGCGACATTTTTGCATGCAACACTGAAGTGAAAGCGAAGTCGAGCCAAAAACCGTTAGAATATCCATTTTCCATTAGCATGAAAAACACATTTCTCTCAATCGAACTAAGCAAAGGAAAAAAATCCTAAAGAATTTCTTAAGTCAAA
This sequence comes from Dichetophora obliterata, assembly GCA_963920525.1. Lineage (NCBI taxonomy): Eukaryota > Metazoa > Arthropoda > Insecta > Diptera > Sciomyzidae > Dichetophora > Dichetophora obliterata. The sequence continues at coordinate 216,184,973 of OY986436.1, read as the reverse complement.
AGTTGAAACTCACGTTACAAAAGGCAAAAAAAAATATATACAAAAAAAATCAAATAACAACACAAAAAAATGGTATGCCACCTGACTATAAAAGAAACTTCGGTGGCCCCTTTTTTTTGCTGCTGCAAGGTATCGACAGTGATTTTATGACATCTCGCTGACTACAGCAACGTTAAAGTTATTCCTTGAGGTGATTCGTGAACGAATGCCTCGTATTTTGCTCTTTTTTGTTTTGTGATTTTTTTTTTTTTTGTTTTGTTGTGCTACTCTCATGATAAATTGTTGCTACGCCTAGTTTTCTTACGCCGGAAACGGAAATTTGGTAAACATTGATGGCAATTTCATTGTTGTTTTTGCCTGCGATTGAGTCGAGAAACGTTGATTGAATAAAGTTGTAAAGTTTTTCACTGCATTCTGTAAAAAAAATAAGAAACTGTTCGCCGGTTGTTGTTCCTTTTTATCGCAATTGAATTGTTTGGCAACGCTTAGCATTTGGGGTTGTTACAATAAAATAAAGTAAAATAAAATAAAAGTTAAGAAAAGAGTGCTTGAATGTCACTGCGAGTGATTGGAATGCTTACTTGAGTGAGGTGGGCAACACTGGTGTGCGAGAGGGTGAATTTTATGCGCTATACTTGTTCGTGTGCAAAATTAAGTAAAGTAATCAATTATAAAGTTAGACAAAAAGCAAAATCTCCGCTTTTTAAATAAAAATTAATCACAGTCTGAGTTTTCAAAATGCTAAAATTATGAGCAAAAAAGGTTTTCAGTTCCGGAATTTCCGTTTATTTTCAGTTGAAATTTAATTATATTGCTTTTCGAGTTGAATAATATATTTTTTTAACAGTGGTATTTAATGCAATTTTATACCATGCATCAGCTGATGCCCATGCATCCTGAGCAAAACTACCTGCCGTAAACCACATCCAACTAAAATGTCCTGTTTGGCAGATGTCATCCATCAAGCCAACACATGGACACCAACACTCACACTCATACACTAAACTTCCATTGAATGCTGTTAATTTGACATTTCAGAAGCGACATTAAATGTAATGCAGCAGCAGCTAGCGGTTCGGTCAGTTCGGTTCGACGACGATTCGATGGAGCTCGCATTAACAAGGATATTTAATTTCTGACCATAATTTCATTACAAAAACATACGCAAAATACCAACCTGGTTACGCAAACACATAAACACACACACACACACACACACACACACACACATACTCACACATACGCTCTGTGCAGCGGCAGTTGTACTTGTATAGTGCACTTAATCGTTTGCCAGATAGTGTAGTTCATCAGCCTACTTTAAAGGACACCAGCGTGGACAACATTTTGTAATAATGGTTCATGTGGCTTTACCGCAAAACGCACCGCAGCCAGATACTGATTTTTGACAGTGTCGCCATGTTGCTGCCGATGTTGCCGGTATTTCCAACGTGCACCCTACATTTTATATGTGAGTTGATTAATGTGCACAGTTTTGTTGTTGTTGTTGGTCAACAACAAATTAAAAGCTTCTACCAGTTGCAACAACAAATATCAACATTTGATAAAATTATAGACAAAATTGTTTTGGAACACATTTTACAAGGTTTTTATTTGCAAGCAGTACAAGTACATGATATTGAAATGATGAAAAAGAGCATACACATATTAAAGATTTTCTAATTATAACTCGATTTTAAAACATTAGCTCACATTGATTGCAAAAGCGTATGTATGCAACAAGAAAAAAAAAAGATATTTTTTTGTAAAGTAAAAAATCGCAACTCTTGTATTTTTTGTTCAATTTTCATGTTCGATAACTAATTTTAAAGAAAAAAATTTTAAAACGAAGTGCAACTTAGTTCTTTGAATATTTATTTATTTAAAGAAAATGTTCACAAATAAGACAGAGTCTTTAAAATGAAGTAAGAGTATAGATACATAACAAAATAACAAGTAATAAACAACAAAAAAAAAAACAATTCAAAATTTAACTTAATACAATTAATATCATTTAACTAAAAGATCTAATCAAAATAATAATTAACTCAAAACAAAAATCGAAAAACCAATAATAACAACAAATAAAGATTAAGTAATTTTAATTAAATTAAAGTTTTTTTTTTAAATACAATTGCATAGAATTAGTGAAAAAGCGATACTCAAGAGAAATGTTGGAAAATTACATACTTCCAGTTGCGTTTAGTTGTAATACTTTTTATACTTCAAGGCAGTGAATTCCACAATTTCCTCAGGAATTTTCTTGAAGAAAGATCTTTTTTCACATATGGGCATTTCTACTAAAAGGTGTACCGCGACAGAAATATTAAATGTTACTTAAAATTCTTTAAGCCTTCATAATAGAGAAAAAATGTTTAAATTTAAATTGAGAGCTTACTGTGATCTCAATAAAACCCGGAATCAAAATATTTTATTATCAATTTGCTATTTTGATCCATTAGCAAATATTTCTTTTATTTTTTTACTTACAAATATATTTTTAAAAACTTTTTGTTTCTAAATCCGACACCCATCAATTATTTGTGGTACGTCGTAGAATGCACCCTATTTCATTTTTGTTTATTTTTTTATTTTTTATTGTGTTATTTTTTATGTTGTTATTTTTTATTTTGTTATTTTTTCTTTTTTATTTTTGTTTATTTTTTATTTTTTTTATTTTTTTATTTTTTTAATTTTTTAATTTTTTAATTTTTAATTTTTAATTTTTAATTTTTAATTTTTAATTTTTACTTTTTAATTTTTAATTTTTAATTTTTAATTTTTAATTTTTAATTTTTAATTTTTAATTTTTAATTTTTAATTTTTAATTTTTAATTTTTAATTTTTAATTTTTAATTTTTAATTTTTAATTTTTAATTTTTAATTTTTAATTTTTAATTTTTAATTTTTAATTTTTAATTTTTAATTTTTAATTTTTAATTTTTAATTTTTAATTTTTAATTTTTAATTTTTAATTTTTAATTTTTAATTTTTAATTTTTAATTTTTAATTTTTAATTTTTAATTTTTAATTTTTAATTTTTAATTTTTAATTTTTAATTTTTAATTTTTAATTTTTAATTTTTAATTTTTAATTTTTAATTTTTAATTTTTAATTTTTAATTTTTAATTTTTAATTTTTAATTTTTAATTTTTAATTTTTAATTTTTAATTTTTAATTTTTAATTTTTAATTTTTAATTTTTAATTTTTAATTTTTAATTTTTAATTTTTAATTTTTAATTTTTAATTTTTAATTTTTAATTTTTAATTTTTAATTTTTAATTTTTAATTTTTAATTTTTAATTTTTAATTTTTAATTTTTAATTTTTAATTTTTAATTTTTAATTTTTAATTTTTAATTTTTAATTTTTAATTTTTTATTTTTAATTTTTAATTTTTTATTTTTAATTTTTAATTTTTAATTTTTAATTTTTAATTTTTAATTTTTTATTTTTAATTTTTAATTTTTTATTTTTAATTTTTAATTTTTAATTTTTAATTTTTAATTTTTAATTTTTAATTTTTAATTTTTAATTTTTAATTTTTAATTTTTAATTTTTAATTTTTAATTTTTAATTTTTAATTTTTAATTTTTAATTTTTAATTTTTAATTTTTAATTTTTAATTTTTAATTTTTAATTTTTAATTTTTAATTTTTAATTTTTAATTTTTAATTTTTAATTTTTAATTTTTAATTTTTAATTTTTAATTTTTAATTTTTAATTTTTAATTTTTAATTTTTAATTTTTAATTTTTAATTTTTAATTTTTAATTTTTAATTTTTAATTTTTAATTTTTAATTTTTAATTTTTAATTTTTAATTTTTAATTTTTAATTTTTAATTTTTAATTTTTAATTTTTAATTTTTAATTTTTAATTTTTAATTTTTAATTTTTAATTTTTAATTTTTAATTTTTAATTTTTAATTTTTAATTTTTAATTTTTAATTTTTAATTTTTAATTTTTAATTTTTAATTTTTAATTTTTAATTTTTAATTTTTAATTTTTAATTTTTAATTTTTAATTTTTAATTTTTAATTTTTAATTTTTAATTTTTAATTTTTAATTTTTAATTTTTAATTTTTAATTTTTAATTTTTAATTTTTAATTTTTAATTTTTAATTTTTAATTTTTAATTTTTAATTTTTAATTTTTAATTTTTAATTTTTAATTTTTAATTTTTAATTTTTAATTTTTAATTTTTAATTTTTAATTTTTAATTTTTAATTTTTAATTTTTAATTTTTAATTTTTAATTTTTAATTTTTAATTTTTAATTTTTAATTTTTAATTTTTAATTTTAATTTTTAATTTTTAATTTTTAATTTTTAATTTTGAATTTTGAATTTTGAATTTTTAATTTTTAATTTTTAATTTTTAATTTTTAATTTTTAATTTTTAATTTTTAATTTTTAATTTTTAATTTTTAATTTTTAATTTTTAATTTTTAATTTTTAATTTTTAATTTTTAATTTTTAATTTTTAATTTTTAATTTTTAATTTTTAATTTTTAATTTTTAATTTTTAATTTTTAATTTTTAATTTTTAATTTTTAATTTTTAATTTTTAATTTTTAATTTTTAATTTTAATTTTTAATTTTTAATTTTTAATTTTTAATTTTTAATTTTTAATTTTTAATTTTTAATTTTTAATTTTTAATTTTTAATTTTTAATTTTTAATTTTTAATTTTTAATTTTTAATTTTTAATTTTTAATTTTTAATTTTTAATTTTTAATTTTTAATTTTTAATTTTTAATTTTTAATTTTTAATTTTTAATTTTTAATTTTTAATTTTTAATTTTTAATTTTTAATTTTTAATTTTTAATTTTTAATTTTTAATTTTTAATTTTTAATTTTTAATTTTTAATTTTTAATTTTTAATTTTTAATTTTTAATTTTTAATTTTTAATTTTTAATTTTTAATTTTTAATTTTTAATTTTTAATTTTTAATTTTTAATTTTTAATTTTTAATTTTTAATTTTTAATTTTTAATTTTTAATTTTTAATTTTTAATTTTTAATTTTTAATTTTTAATTTTTAATTTTTAATTTTTAATTTTTAATTTTTAATTTTTAATTTTTAATTTTTAATTTTTAATTTTTAATTTTTAATTTTTAATTTTTAATTTTTAATTTTTAATTTTTAATTTTTAATTTTTAATTTTTAATTTTTAATTTTTAATTTTTAATTTTTAATTTTTAATTTTTAATTTTTAATTTTTAATTTTTAATTTTTAATTTTTAATTTTTAATTTTTAATTTTTTATTTTTAATTTTTAAATTTTTAATTTTTAATTTTTAATTTTTAATTTTTAATTTTTTATTTTTAATTTTTTATGTTTTTATTTTTTTTTTTATTTTTTATTTATATTTTTGATATTTTTTTAATTTATTATTTTTTATTTTTTATTTTTATTTTTTTTTTATTTTTATTTATTTTTATTGAAAAACGTTTGGCAAAGTTAAAAAAAATTAAACTGAAATGACTTTTTGGATGAGATTTTATGGTTTAATGGATTATATATTTTTGGAACTCTAACTTTGACTCATACCTGTGTCATCCAGGCCAAAGACCTCATCATTACTTTTTTTTATCTATAAATATATATTTAATATTATTTACAAGAAGGGTCTATTGGCAAGTTATTTTACAGCCACACCCCCCACTCCTTCGAAATTACTTGTGGTGATGGTGAATACTATTTTCGAATAATCTTACACCGGTTGTAAACTGGTTAAATACTTAATATGCACTCTAAGTATGAAATTTGCAAAAATGTTATTAAATCCACGTTTCCCATACGAAGTGACTAAATGAAAACGGACTTATTTGACTTTATTTGCAAATAAGTTTTAATCTGATCACTATACACTTGATTTTTGAAATTTTAATAAAAAAATGGAAAACTCCGCCCACCTCCCACACAAAGTGAGGTCTTCGTAATAGTAAAACCTTCACAAATTTCAAAACAAATATTGTTTAAACTTGGACTGTTACATATGTTTAAGCTTTGACAATATTTTTTTGACAAAATTGTTCTCTAAGTTTGGAATTTAAAATATTTGGATAGAATCCACGCTCTATAGAAGTGACGTCATTAAAATAAGACAACATTCAAAACTTCGCTTATACTGAAATACGTCTGTGGGGTATTTTAACTTCGGTCCAGCCGAAGATAATTCCTTGCTTGATTTTTTTTAAATTTTCACAATTTTTTAAAATTTTTTAAATTTTTTAAATTTAAGTACACTTAATGATATTTTGACACTAATTCGTAGCTTATTTGTCAAGCACAATGTAGTTGATAAATTTTTTAAAAAGCTTTTAACTCTCTTATTTTTATTACAGTTTGAATTCCTTCGAAACCTATGTGATGCTTTGAACCCTAAAAAACTCATTTCAAAGCAACATTCTTATAAAAAGACATTTCATCTTCAAATATGTCACACCGGAAACTTTCAGGATAGGTTTAAATATTTAGTTTGATGCTTTGATTTTGGTTATCACTAAATTGTTAAATATTTGGTGAAGTTAAAATATCCACAAAGATTTCAAAACTTAAGCAAGAATGTATCTTGGGAATTTATATTTTTGCGGTATGACAAGAAACTGTCAAAAATTTTGATTTCTTACAGGAATTGCTTTAAGTTTCTGGAAATACTATTATTGTTGGTGAATAATAAAGAAATCGTTAAGTTAATGAAACCCATGTCAAAAATTGACACACAATGCTTGGTTGGAGTAAGAATATGATTACTGTAACAACAATAAATGGAAAAATGTTTAAATGTTCTAAGGAAGTAAATCAAAGTTAAGGCGTTATTTTTAAGCTTATATTAAATGTGAAAAAGTGACACTTTTTTATGCACTGTTTGAGAAAAACTCTAGAGAGTCAAAGAATGAATTCCATTTAGAAGCAGCTATATTGCAGGCTGTTTCTGTGGTGTTTTTATTTTTTTTTTTTTGATCGGAGTCTAATTTTGCAAAAGCAATTTTCTATGATTGCCAAACGGAACGAACCTTGGTAGTATTTGTGTGTTTTTGTTTCTAGGTATAGCTAAAGTTCTTTTTTTTCTGTGCTTCCTCTGTATTTGAGTTGAAAAATGATGTCTCCGCCATGTCCAGGTATGCATCATCTATCAGCTGAAGCTGTTGTTGGTGCTGTTTTGTATAGCAATACATCGCCACTACACACAGACCAACTTACACCAATACAATCGCACATACAATCATTCATGCATTCATTCACTCATACAAAAACATTTCTAACTAACATAGAGTTGGTGATTTTTTTTTCTTCTTCTCTAAATCGAATTTGAAAACGCATAAACAAAGACAACACTGTACCAGGATAGAAGAACAAAGAGACAGACATGCGGCAAACATACCAACATTTATCAATGCCACAGCATCAAAACCAAACGTCAAAGAGAGCATGGAAAGAGAAAAAACCAGCGCTGCAGGACAATGACAACCAAATAACACCTTTAGTCCATGTTTCGGTGTGAGTGTGCGTGTGGGTTTCGTGAAAAAATAGACGCCTCTATCCTGAGCTCTTAAGTGCAAATGGAAATGCTTCTGCATTTTTTCTTAACTTTATTGTTTTATGAATTTTTGAATTTTTTTCAGCTGAATAAAGTGAATAAAAAACACCTCTGCAGTTGTGGTAATATTTGAGCTTTTGTCTTAAAAGTGATTAATTTTTAATCAAAAAGTACTCGCATTAACAACAGGAAACGGAAATGGAAATTATGCAAACAGTGGCAAGCAATAAAAGACTTGAATTTTTTACTAAAATCGGGTTAAACATTGAATAGTTAAACTTTTCCATTAAAAAGTTCTCAGTTTCTATTAAGCTTGAGTTAAACTTTTAAGAAGTAAGTAAGTACTCTCTATTAGTATTCCTTACGATTTCTTTCTGTAGGAACCAAAAGGCGAAAATTTTATGGTTTTATAGAAACATTTAAGGTCAATATAAAGCTTTAGAAAGCAACTTCAGCAAGGCGATTCCAACATTGTTTAAAGAAGCTTTACCAAACGTTATGAGTAAAGAGAAACATGTTTTTGCTAGGGATCTTCCGGATTTGAGACCACGACAAGGCAATAGTTCAAAATTTTTAACAATTTTTTTTAAGATTTAATTTTGATCTCAAGGTCAAATAACTTGTGATGTCAATCACCCAATATAAAATAAATGATGTTAATGAAAAAAAAGACATTTTTAAGTTTTCGTTTTTTCCATACTTCTGACAGCCCATAACTCCTTAATTCAGGTCGTATCATATTTAAAGACAGTTACAATATTGATTAAACAAATCGTAAATTATACTTAAAATAGCTAAAACCCAGCGTGTTTCTGCCACGTCCCTTGTCCAACGCCCATAAAATGTTATCAGTGAAACTGCATGTGTAAATTGATGTCGAATACTAAATTCTGCGGATGTGCGACCTATAACTTCAAAGCTATTGGATATCGCAAATTTGGGTTGTACAGGAATTGCCACGCCCCTTTTTCAACGCTAAGAAAACGTTAACAATGAAGTGGCACGAGTAAATTGTGGTCGAATACCAAATTCCGAGGCTGTGCGATCTAAAATTTAAGCCATCCTTCGGGTTTGTTTAATTATTTTCTAAAGTTGCATGAAATCGAATTCATAGGCTGTGGGGCCTTTAATTCCAAAGCTATTCGATATCGAAAATGTTGAGTATATTTGAGGTGTCACGCATATTTTACAATTAGCACCACACATAACAGAAACACTCTCAAGACTTTGATACTATTTCTCTGAAAATTTTGTAAAAATTGGTTTAGCGGTTTCGGAGTCTTTACGTTATACCTACATATTTATATGCACAAATGAAAGGAAAAAGTAGACGTGGTATTAATTTATATAGTGGCTACCATTTGGTCCCATCATTGGCGTCGGAAGCGGGGGGGCAAGGTGGGCAGTTGCCCCCCCCACTTTTTTAGCTAGATAAACAATTTAAAAGGAAAAGTTATTCAAAATATCAGTTTTTTTACAACGATAATATTTTTGTATTATATATTTTCCTCTTCATTCTCTCTTCTTCATGTTTCATGTGAAAAATTTTGGTGAACTTTGTTTGCACCACCATTTGTACTGCCCCCCCAGATGAAATTCGCTTCCGACGCGATTGGGTCCCATTGCACAGACATACTAAGCTTCACTACAGAAACGTGTGCATCTCAAAAATTAAAATGGTTTCTGAAAAGTAAGCGTAGCTAAAGTTCGTCACGCCCATTTTTGCACAGTTTCGGACAGTAACCAAATGAACTAAATTACCATATTTTAGTCTTTTACGGTAAAAAACGTCTGAGATATAGCATTTTTACTCATTTGTGGGCAGTAAAAGTGGGCGTGGCAACATTTATGTATATGGTGGCCGCCACTTGGATCACCTTCATACCAAGTTTCACTATCAAAACGTATCAATTCAGAAATAGGTATAATTTTAAAAGTGGGCGTAGATATATTGCGAAATCACCCATTTTTTGTGCAGTGGCCGACAGTAGCCATGTGAACAAATTTTTAGTTGCTTACGATCGAAATCGTCTGATATACATATGTAGCATTTTTGCTATATATAGATTTGTGGGCGATAGCGGCCACATAGCGCCCCATGTAACCACACGATAGCAATTTTGGTTACATGGGAAGTACCACGACCCACAGTGGGTTGTTCCCATACAAAAATTTGACAATAATAGAAGGAGTGCTCTTATGATAATACGCTTAATTAGCTTAAGCCAATTAAGAAAAACTTCAAAAAGGGTCGAAATCAGTTAGACCCTAGGGGTACCTCCTTTGGACCTATATTAATTTTTTACTTTATTTTGTATGGGAGGTACATACAAAAGTTGACCAATCTTAACAAAAATTCGTCAGAAAGGTAGTCAAATAGAGAAATAGATGTGCACTGAAAACAATTTAAATCCGTTTGACCCTAGGGGTACCTCCGTTGGACCTATATTCATTTTTTACTTGATTTTGTATGGGAGGTACATGTAAAAGTTGACCGATCTTAGCAAAAATTCATCAGAAAAGTAGTCAAATAGAGAAATAGATGTGCACTGAAGACAATTTAAATCCGTTAAACCCTAGGGGTACCTCCGTTGGACCTATATTAATTAATAACTTGATTTTGTATGGGAGATACTACAAAAGTTGACTGATCTAAACAAAGATTCGTCAGAATGGTAGTCAAATAGAGTTATGGATGTTTACTGAAAAAAGTCGAAATCGATTAGATCCTAGGGGTACCTTCCTTGGACCTATATTAATATTTTACTTCATTTTGTGTGCAAATATTTCATTTTAAGCAATTAAAATATATATATATATTAGGCCGGGTCAATTTGTATGGACGAATTTTTTGGAGGTCTGGCTCAGCGAAATTCGTAAAATACATGTAATTTCAAGACTTTTTCTCCACTACAGCATATACAAATTCTGAAAAAAAGCTGTGCGGACTTTCGTAAATAGATTTTGTTCTCAATTATAAAATATGAATGTATGTGTATGAATCTATTTACGAAAGTCCGCACAGCTTTTTTTCAGAATTTGTATATGCTGTAGTGGAGAAAAAGTCTTGAAATTACATGTATTTTACGAATTTCGCTGAGCCAGAATTTGACCCGCCCTAATATATATATATACTAGCAAATACCCGCTGCTTCGCCTGCGATAAAAATATTAAATACCATGTAAAAATTTTAAATCTTAAAATTTAAACATTTATTTAAATTTTTATTTTAAAATTATAACAATTATTGTGTTTGTTTTGTTTGATTATGTAAAAATGTTATAAATATTAAAAAATTCTTTATTTAATATGAATATTTTACTTAAACTGTAAATGTTATGATGACATAAATTTACCTGGCTTTCTTTTTTTTTGTAATTTTTTACATATATTCTGAAAATTAAGATATTCTTAAGGCCCTATTCTCTTTCAGCAAAAAATTTTTTCCGACTTTTGTTTTTTGCATTTTTTTATAGCTTGGACATTTAAGAATATAACCCTAAAAGGGTTTTTTGAAATTCAAAATACTTTAGAAGATATGGCCATTTTTGTGGGGTCATGTCTTCGCTAAAATGAGTAGTTTTTATGTTGCTTTGAACTTTGAGCGCGTTTATCTCGAAACCACGTTTTTCGAGCTGGCGGCCACGATTCCGCCAGTTCTACTAAACCGATTTGAATAAAACAAAGTTTAATCGACGTAGAATTGTCACCATTCTGGCCCGTAGTAAAATAAAAATTTTGCGGTTTTTTTACTATTTTTTTTTACACTAAACTACAAAAAAATGGGTCCAAATTCGATTTGTCAATTTCAAGTGGCCGCCATTTTGTCAAAAAAAATCGCAAAATTTTTATTTTACTACGGGCCAGAATTACATCTATGCTGATCATAACCCTATATTTGTTTTTTTTTTTCAGACGCTCCTGAGGGCCGGAATCGTGGCCGCCAGCACCATGCCTTTTTTTTGAGGGCCAACTTTGACGGTGCCATCATCTATGGACAGCCCCTATATCGCGGCGAAAAAAATTTTTTATTTTCTTTCATTCATTACTAATTCAATAAAAAAAACAAAATTCAAATATCTTTTTGCGTTTTCAAATGAGAATTTTTTCAAAAAGGGTCCAAAAACAGCAAGCTGAAGGAGAATAGGGCCTTAAATTTAATAAAAAGGCCGTTATAATGAAATCCAACTATGGCGATATCTCAAAAACTATAGACTTTCTCAATGCACAACAATGCATTTTTGTATGGACAGTCGTTTATTAATAAAATTAACGGTAAAAATTAAAATCTTTTCTTTTCGGAAATATTTTGTACGGTTATAAGGTAAAAAAACCTATTATTATGACATTTAAATCATTGCGATATCTCAAAACTATAGATTTTCTCAGTATAACTCATTTTCTTAAGCCTCAGAATGAGAAAAAAACGATTGAAATTTCATGTTTTAACTTAGCAAGCAAACATTTCCGCCATTTTCAAATCGATTTTCATCAAATTTTCTCTGCTTGAAAGCTCAATTAACGAAATTGGGAAAATGAGAAAAGGTTTACTGTTACCTCACCAATACAATGTTTTATGTTGTTTTCAAAGAACCTCTAAATATCCAACTTGTACTCAAAAAAAGGCCAAGAGTTACTTTTGTTGTACATATTTATTTTTAATTATAATTTTTTTAATTTTCATTTTTCTTATTCTTTCATATAACATAATTTATCTGCAAAAATTAATCTTTTTTGACACAAACAGTGTCTATCATTAAAAATCGTTGGCCACCTATTCCCTCTATGATTTTTTGATGAAAAATAATTTGCTTAAAATGCTTTTGTTATTGTTTTTGCAATGTTCTACAGCTTAAAAACTAATTTATGTGAAAAACATTTTCAAATAAAGCATAGTACTCTGTTCAGTTTCATGTGAAATTTAACTCAAATCTCCATACAAAATATGACAGCTGCGAAACAAGCGTGAAAACTTTCACAACATGTTCATTAGAGCAGTACTCTGTTTCGCTGCGTTAAATTATTGCAACATGTTTCTGAGCAACATTTTTTCACAAAATTTAATTGTACTGCCTAATTTTTTTTTTTTAAGTGAAAAGAGAGAGATCATATGAAATCTCCCAACTTATTATCTGAGTCTCTCTGAGAAACGTTGCCATAGGAATTCCTGGCAACAAACTTTAAGTCAGAAATTTCACGCAACAAATAATTAGATGTTGCCAGCCAAATTTCACGCAAACGAACAGAGTACTAGGCTTTAAGCTTAAAAAAAATTCTGTGAAAAATATTTCAAATATTTCAAACTATTCTAAAGTTATATACATAAATCTATGTTTTAATTTTTTTTCCTTATCTATATATTCATAGTTAACGTTATAGTTATAGTAGACTTTGTCATGACCCAATTCAATGAAATTTTTATGAATTTGTAAAAGTGTAAATTGACCTTCGAACAAAACACATGCTAGACGTTTCCGTTTGAAACGTCAATGCATGACGATCAGAATTTTCTGATATATACAGCATTCTTATTGATGTATAGTATTGCCTGGCATACGTTGTCCTGCCGCAGACCACCTTACTGCTATTTACGAATTTTCACGCTGTTCAAAAAAAAATTTATATATTCGCCATTTTTAGTACAGTTGCCGAAGGTAGCCGTATGAACTAAATTATCAAATTTTAGTCTAATACAACCAAACTGTTCGAAATATACCATTTTCGTTTAATTCTGGGCGGTAATGGGGGTGTGGCTAAATTTTTTCACTTAAACCCTCTCATACTCGAAACAATAGAATGCCAGAATTTCAGCCCAATTGAGCTTAAACCCAGTGCGCTTTGCTTTACTCCAAGCTTATCCCCCGGAAAGTGGATTTAACTGAAGTGGGTCATGTCCATTTTTAGTAAAGTTAGCGAACGTAACCATACAACGTAGATTACCAAATTCTAGTCTCATACGACCAAAATCGTCTGAAATATAGCATTTTGTGCAAAAAGTGGGTATGGAAAGTAGACGTGGCAAATCAAACATAGCATATTACGACTAAGTTGAAATAACAAATCGTTTGATACCAATATCGTGTTAATCGGTTGAGTGGTTCTTGCGTGATTGTCAAACATCTGTGCAGTGTTACAACTCTTTTATATATTTGTATAGATAGACTAACACAATCTCAAGTGGGAAAAAGCTGGCTGGCAAGGCTGCAAAACATACTTAATGCTTATAACTAAATTCTGGCAACTCCCTTCAAAACATTTGCAAAGAAAATTAATCAACAATGTATGAAAGCAAGAATCTCAATGAAAGTAAAGCTGGATTCACTCATGGTGTAAGAAAACCATGTGTTAGTGAGTTTTTAAAAACACTATGAATTTCTTAGCTTCTGTCAAAAAATTGTGAGCGAAAGAGCGGAACTGTTGATTGTTGTCAAATTGTGTTATTTGTTTGAGTTGCTAGATGATGTGCTATAGTTTTTATTGTGCGAATTAAGTATAAATAAATATTAAATGCAATTAATTGTGCCGTGTTGTGTTGACAAAAAGTTATTGCAGTTGTCTTCGCCGATTTGACAAGTTTGCCGTTGAATGTTTTGGCCATTTTATCAGAAACGTGCGCTGGAAGGTGCCGCCGACATGAAGCTTCGGCCAGCATGCAAATTGTCTTGCATTCACATAGTTGTTTTTTTTTTGCATAACGTACAGCGTTTCATATTTTTTATAGTTTTCCATATCACTTTATTCTCACTTTAGTCTCAGTAAAAATCTTATTAACTTGCAGAAAGACACGAATTTAACAAAATTTGTTTTCATTGCAATTCACTGTCAGCTGTTTTTGACAAGAGCGGGGAAACATAATTTTATCATTTTGAGAGAGAAGTGTCAAACTCACTAACACCTCTATTTCTTACACCATGGATTTACTGATCACCTTCAGCATGTTTTACAATTTTTTTTATATGAACATTTCGCTCAGAGAGAAAAATTTCTGCACGCTCTCAACTTGATTAACATCATTTTAAATCACACAAAAACATTCTGAAGGATATCAGTGAATCCATCTTAACTACACAACATGGCTGCCGTGTTATATTGAGAGAAGCTCTCGCGACAAAGAGATAAAAGCTTTGTTAGTTGTTATATTGTGCTGCTGGTTGAATGAAGGCATCAAATAAAATGCGTGATTTTGTAATAATTAAAAAATACATTTTTCGAAAAACTTGGTAAGCTATAACAATCTATATTATCATAGGAATCGAATAAAAAAAGAATTATCAAAATCGGTTCAGCGGTTACCGAACTTATTCTGGATCAATTTCGTGAGTCTCCTTTTATATAATAGTCTCCTTTTATATAATATAGATATATATATTAGGGCGGGTCAAATTCTGGCTCAGCAAAATTCGTAAAATACATGTAATTTCAAGACTTTTTCTCCACTACAGCATATACAAATTCTGAAAAAAAGCTGTGCGGACTTTCGTAAATAGATTCATACACATACATTCATACATTCATATTTTATAATTGAGAACAAAACGAGTCCGTTGCGAGTTCGCATTATTTAAAAAAAAAGAGTCTGAAACGTCTGTTTCGTATATGAAGTCCGAAATGGATTCGTATCTGAAGTCCGAAACGGATTCGTATCTGAAGCCCGAAACAGATTCGTATTTGAAGTCCGAAACGGATTCGTATCTGAAGTCCGAAACGGATTCGTAACTGAAGTCCGAAACGGAGAGAGGAATTTCATACGAAAAAGGATCCGTTCCGGATGCGAAACGCAATCCGTTTCGGACAAAATGTACGAAGAAGTGAGTTCGTTACGGATTCGTTACAGATCCGTTTGGCACACTGGGTACTGTCAAAATAGAATCTGTACTAGTAGATTAACAAAAAATGGCACTTAATTTTATAGGATTTTTAGTGTTTTTTTTTTTATTGAAATTTGTAAATTTTTAATATTTTTTATTTGATAATATCATATATTAAAATCACTAAGCTATATATTAGATCACCCAAAAAATCAAAGTTGGTTTTTATTCGCTCCACCAGCATTTTCTAAAAGAATGCGGTTGAAAAATAATATCTGCATCAAAAGATTGGTATCGTTTGAGGGAAATAGCCATCGGTTTTCATTTGAAGCCTCAAAAACAGCCCTAAAATTGCTTGAAAGTAGCTTAAACAACGTTTGCCCTGTAGGTTTTTTAAAAAAAATGGTAAAAGTTTTTAATTTTTTTTTTCACAGACAATTAAACAGGTAAGACTGTCCGTGTAATTTGTTTTTGGTAGGTGTGATATTTAATGGTGTTTTTGAGGACGAAACAAAATTTTTTACTCATTTTTTATGTTCTATTTTTGTTCAAAAAATTCCCAAATATCATAGAAAAATCTGCGAGCTATCAACATTACATCATCATGAAGGGCATTTAATAAGGTCTAAGAAATTAGCTACGTTTCACTATTTTTTTTTTACTTATGAATTACGTCTTAAATGCAAACAAATGGATTTTATTTTTGTTTCATTCACTTTAAATCTTTCAAATTTGAACAAAGTGCTTCTTTTACTCACCTAAATCATTGGTAATGATCTATGATTTATATGTTGTGAGAGCGTTTGGGCTTTGTTTCAATTTGATTTAACTCATAAGCCTCGTCGATATAAAATATTAAATGTTTTTGTTTTTCACGGTGGATTTAAATTAAATGGGCTCATTGGGCCCCAATTTGTCGCTAAAATGTCAAGGAAAAGGAAATGGATATTTCACCTCGTATAAATTTACATAGTTTGATCACTTATACATTGGGCAAAACTTGAAATCAAGAATTTTTTAGAACAAAAACTTGCCAGTAAGGGCAAGTCTAATCTTTCCCTTTTGTCTCCAAAACAAGCTTTCCCATACAAAAATGGTAAAATCTCTTAAACTAGTTGTCTAATTTAAATAAAATAAAGAGTTTTATTTATCAAATCCTATTCAGATAACATACAAATTATGAGAAATTTGAAACTTTTAGTTTTTAATAAAAAAATTTAATTTTTCAGGAAAGCCTTCCATTAATGTTTTAATGGTAGCATCCGACACCCTCACAGCTACTAGGTTCCACTTTCTTTGGAAGTCTTGAAGGTTTTCGGCCTCTTTTTAGTTGTTTTGACTTCCCTTTTAACTAAAGCCCAGTATCTCTCCATCGGTCTAAGTTCTGGGCAGTTTGGTGGATTAGCATCTCTAGGCACCAAAACTACTTCATTCCGTTCATCAATCTAAGGCCGCTTTGCTGTAGTGACACGGGGCAAGGTCAGGTCAAAAAAACAATTTAAAACTTTTCCATTTCTTTAAAGTTGCAGGGCAAACGTTGTTTGAGCTACTTTCAAGCAATTTTAAGGCTGTTTTTGAGACTTCAAATGAAAACCGGATGGATATTTTCCTCTAACGATACCAATCTTTTGATGCAGATCTTATTTTTTAACCTCATTCTACTATAAAATGCTGGTGGAGCGAAAAAAACATATTTGTATTTTTCATATATATTGTGGGTGCTCTACTATATATCAAATGTTATATTTTATAAGATTTCTCAATTAACTCAAATATTTTTTACCATACAAAAAATGTGCTTGGCTAAGTTTAATCAAAACACAAATTTTTGAAGGTTATTTATTTAATAAAACCCAAAACGAATTGAACAAAACATGATTTTTTTTTTAATATCTTAACATTGAAGTTTCACAGCGTAGCCAAAACTGAGTCTTTCCAATAAATATTTTTTTCTCGTATCTATGCAATTACCTGCCGATTGAAACCAATATTTTTTGGTGGCAAGTCATAAAAAATTTTGATTTTTGTCAATGGGACAACGCGCTGTGCCCCTTCTTGTCCAATCAACACCAAGCTTCACAGAACACTCTCAATATATTGCTTTAGTTTCCCTTAAAATTTCATAGAGATCAGTTTAGCGGTTTTGAAGTATATACGTGATATACACAGATACCAACATACCCCCACATACATGCATCCATTTTTATATATATACCTAGATAGGTTAAGAAAAGTTGCAATGAAGGTATGTCAATTAGTTAATATTTTATATATTCATACAATTTATAAAGAAAAATATTCACAAAACTGAATAAATTTTTAGAAAACCTAAAATAAGGAATGTTCTGTCATATTTATTTTATTTATTGATTTATTTATTTATCATTCATATCATACTTAAAAGACATTAAGCTTTTTTCTTATCTTTAATCATTCTTTGTAGTCATTTGTCCTTGATATATTTGAAAATTCCACTAAGTTTGTAAATTTTACAGTTTAATTAAAGTCAGTGGGAGTAGTAGTAGTAAAGACTATAGATATTCACTACGTATTATGATAGGTATGTTTTTCAGCATTTTGTATCAAACTTTTATGTGTTAAAATTTTAGTCAACTTTAACACATATTTTTTTTCTCTTGTTGCTTTAATGTAATAACGCTTAATACTGCCTTACTCCATCAACTAAATTAAACTCTTTTCTGGCCTAAGGCCTATAAGTCTGCTATTCGGATGTACTTGTGGTTAATAAATATGCCATCATTCAACATCAGTGGGGGAAAAACGAAATTTTATTGCAAACAACATTAAATTTTCTTAGCTTATCCAAACAAGCATTTCACTTTGATGTACGCATTTTGAAAAACGCAACAAAAATTCAATCTCTAACTCAAAGCAGTTGTGTACTTTACGATTCAGTGTAAATGTTGTGTAAATGTTTTCACAATAGTTTTGACTGCTTTGTTTTTGTTACATTACAGCCATATTAATAATTATGCTAATGAAATTCAGTCAATCGTAATTTTTTATTTATTTTCTGTTTAAGTCAGAGACTTGCCCTTTGAAAGTTCAAAGTAGCAAAATTTTTAATTACAATTTTTTTTAATTATCTCAATTAACCACATATCTTGCATAATTAATGCAAATCCGCAAAAGTATGCATTATGCTTTCGAGTATCGACATACATACATATGTTAGTCTATAATATATTCCGCCCACAAAAGCTTCTAATACATTTGACGATAGCCCAAACCTGTTAGTGACTCAATTTGTGCACCGCAATTCAATGCGTTAGTAAATCCTTTTTGGATTACCTAAATACTGCTTTCGTGAACGGAGCAACAACTAACATGCAACCGCGCTTGGTTGCCCAAACACATTAGAAGCTTTTGTAATCTGCGTTGATGGACTTAATGGAAACATCAAACCACAAACAGTGTACAATCAATGCTAGGCCCAAAACGTAGAAAGTAAAGACACAAAGAAAAGTTTGTTCAAGTGATTAAAATATTGTTCAATACAAAATTTTGTGTCCTTGTTAAGTTGGTTAATTAAAAAAAAAAATTATGTTGATTTTCTATGATTTAAATGCAAATTCTAAATGTTTGATAGTTTCAATCATTCTTCATTTTAAATACAGATTCTAGTTGTTTGATAGTTTAAAATCGTTTATTGAGCTTTAGGTATTTAAATCATAGAAAATCATCATAATAAAAAAACAAGCAATATAGAAAAACTGAAATGAAAAAAAAAATTTTATATTATGCCGAATATATATTTTGGAATTGGAAAGAATTGTTAACTGCTGTGTTACAATGTTAATATTAATGTTGTATGGTGGAGATTCGTACTGCGACCTAAATGAGATCTATTGTACCTCCTTCTCAAAGCTCCGCTGGGTTTGCGGATTACAGAATTTCATCCAGCCCTATTTCTCTTATGAATTTGAGAATATTCTTAGGTTCAAGGGATGAAACCTGCTCTAGACTCAGCTCATAGTTCCCCAGTGCTAGTTTGCGTCTGCGAGTCACGGCGTCGCAGTTTGTAAGTAGGTATATTGGAGTCTCCTCTGCTTCTTCACAGAAACGGCAGTTACTATCGGTTTCTATGCCCAATTTCATCAGGTGGTATTTTAGTTTACAGTGTCCTGTAAGGAACCCCGTTAGAATCCTTAGAGTCGGTTTTCCTAAGCTTATGTACAATTTTGCTCTCCGAGTGTTAAAGTCTCTAAGAAGCAATTTGGATTGTCTTAGTTTTGGGAGGGTTTTCCAAAGGTTTGAACGTTTATGCCTCTCCTCCCTTCTTAGTTGTTCTTTTATAGAATGTGTGCCCAATCCACAGAATGGTTCTGGTCCTATAAATTTTGTGGCTGCACCCTGTCGTGCTAGACCATCGGCTTCTTCGTTACCCTGTATTCCTTTGTGTCCTGGGACCCAAAGTATAGTAACAGTGTTATTCTTGCCTAGTTCGTTGAGTTTTGTTAGGCATTCCCATGTTATTCTCGATGATATCTCACAGGAAATTAAGGCTTTGATTGCTGCTTGGCTGTCTGACATCACAACTATATCCTGACCTTTGTATTTACGGTCCAGATTGAATTGTGTACACAGCTGTATTGCTAGGATTTCCGCTTGAAAGATACTGGGTGTTGTCCCTTTAGGTTCAAAGTGCTTGGTTCTTGGACCGTACACCCCTGCGCCTATACCTTCCAATGTCTTGGAACCATCCGTATACCATGATATACTGTGTGGTTTCTTGACTTGCGATATCATCTCGCTGTCCCACTCTTTCTTGGTACTAAGCTTAGTTTCGAAGTGTTTTTCGAAGGTATACCTTTTTACTATATCGTCTCTTGGTAGATCGATGTAGGAAGTGTGTTTTGCAATATCCTCCTTCTCTCTACTGCTAATAGTTTTAACTAAACCTGTCCCCTCTTTCGCAATGCATAACAGAGTTCGCTTGGCTACTCCCTCTATGACAAGGTGTAAGGGTGTTAGGTCCAGGATTACTTCTAGTGCTGCTGTAGGGCAGGTCCTCATGGCCACTGTGATGCATACACAGGCCAGTCTCTGCACCTTTGTTAGCATATTCCTCATTGTGATTAGCTTGGTTCTCTAGGCCCATGCTATTGCACCATAGGTGAGGATGGGTCTCACCATCATGGTATACATCCAGCGGAGAATTGTTGGGTTACAACCCCAGCTTTTCCCCGCCAGGCTCCTACATACCATGAGTGCGCGCGTTGTTTTGTTTATAGTTACCGCTGCATGTCTTCTCCAGAGAAGCTTTGAATCTAGTGTAAGTCCCGGGTACTTTACTTCTCCTTTGAAGGGAATTTCTGTGCCATCCATTCTCATTGTTTGGAGGTTTGGCAGGCTTCTTTTGTTAGTAAAAGGTACTATGGTAGTTTGCGCTGGGTTAATAATTAATCCCACTGTATTGCACCATTCCTTTGTTACTGACAGTCCACTCTGTATCAGGTTACAGAGTGTATCCTCGAACTTCCCTCTCGCTATTAAGGCGATGTCGTCTGCGTAACCCTGACATTTTGTGCCATTCTCGGTTAGCATCGATAATAATTCGTCCACAACAAGACTCCACAGTAGTGAAGAAAGGAATCCACCTTGTGGGCAGCCTTTTGTTGTTTTGATTCTTATAGTGGTGTTGCCCACTTTTGTTTCTGCAGTTCTAGTGCTAAGCATTTGGCATATCCATCTGCTGAGCATATCATTTACTCCTTTTTTGTGTAAAGCCTTCTTCACAGCCTCGTGAGAAGTATTATCAAAGGCTCCCTTTATGTCTAAAAAGGCACAGAGTAAGGTTTCTTTGTTTTTGAAAGCTGAATAGTTGTTACTAGCCATGTATAGAGCAGATTCTGTAGACCTACCCGCCCTATACGCATGTTGACATGGGTGCATTGGCGCCTTCTCCAAAATCTCAGTTCTTATATAGTTATCTATTGCCTTTTCCATTGTTTTAAGTACATATGAGGTTAGGTAAATAGGTCTGAACGACTTTGGTAGCGTGTAGTCTATTTTTCCTACCTTTGGTAGGAAGGTGACTATGGCCCTTCTCCATTTCCTTGGGACTGCTGTGTTACAAAGTCTTCTGTGTTGTTTGCAGTCCACTTACTTTAGTACTAAAAACTAAATTCTACTAAACAAAAGCAGAATTACTAGTGCTTGCTGTACAAATGTTGGGTTTTTTATGTTCTTTTGTATATGTTATCACTGGAATAATTAATAACTTTTCATGAAAACGAAATTTTTAGCTGAGCTTTAGCGATAAGAGAAGTTATTAATTTCATAATCCTTGGACATTGAGTTCTTTTGCGTACATGTAAAGTTATGTTCATTGAGTCTTTTCATTTAGTGATCATACTCCTTTCTAACTTACATAGAAGTTTATAGCAAACATTTGGCATTCTAAAGCATTCTAACGATCATATTTTAATAATTGATGGTTTTTACCTGCCGAACATTTCATGGAACTAAATTCCTGGAATATTTTTTACCTTCGTCTGAAAGTTCATCTGATCATTACTTTTTGAATGAGCACTCAATCCAAGGCCTGCTCCAACTTAACTGCAACTTTAACAAGAATAATCTTTTGTTTGGTCTAGTATTTTTTGATGAAAGCAATATTGCTTCTGTGCAGGGTTCGGACTTGAAAATTCGTAAATCGCAGTAAATTTAAAAAAAAGCGCAGTAAAACGAATTTTTTTGCAGTAGTTTTTTTGTTTTTATTACATTACATTTACATTTACTACTTATAACATAATATCGTCGTTGCGCGTGCAATACCGCGTATCCACCACTTGCAATACAGCGTATATTGCAAAAAGGCCAAAATTCATTTCATTTTGATCATTCATGATTTATTTATTCATTTTGATTTTTCGTTAAATGCTTACTTGAAAACAAAGCAAATATCTTAATTCAATAAATTTTTAGTTCAGTTGAAAAGCCATTCAATAGCTTAAAATAAAATCAGTTTTTCTGCACTCATGTAAAGTTTTACTTTTACCTTATGTGCTTATGTGCAAGTGGTGGATACGCGTTATTGCACGCCCAACAACGATATACATACAAATATACACTAAGGGAAAAAGTTATGTAGACAGTACAAAGACATCTATGTAAAATCTATGTACTTCATCTTGTATGGGAACGCAACGAGAGCTATATGTACTGGGTAACGTGAGCGTATACTGGTTATATATCCATTTATTCTTTTAGTAAAATGAAGTCATGTGAGACTTCACAAATATGCTGTAAATACATTTTTGTAATGGGTCAATAATCTATGTACAAGGTACATCGGAATTCTACTCATTGCATACACAATTTTTTTATTTTATGTGATGAGTCAATAAACTTTATACTACGTACATCGGAACTGTACTCATTGCATACAATTATTTATTATTTTATGTAATGGGCCAATAATCAATGCACTCATTACAAAAAGTTAATATTTATGTAATAGGTCCATTATATATGTACTCACTACATACAGTTATTTAATCTTTTATGTAATTGGTCAATAATCTATGTACTACATACATCAAAACTGTACTCATTACATAAAATTATTAACAATATCTTTTTAATGAGCATAGTGTGAATGTACCCACCACTTACATCTATCTATTCATTCAGGACACAAAATTTTGTGATAAGTACATAAAACTCTTTATTGACTACATGCAGTACTGTTTAAAAGACTTATATAGTCAATAAATATTTCAACAATTACTAAGTACAAAAAAATCACCAAATTTATGTGTGCAGAAATGTATGTCATGAGTACATAAATTTATGTAGTGAGTCCATAGATTTTCCCTTATGTAGTGAGTCTATAGATTGTGGTTTGATGTATGTATAACTATATACTATACATACTTGCATGATGCAAAAACATATTTTTTACTGATTCAAAATATATTTGCTGTAGAAAAATTCAATCACGGTCGTTAAAAGCAAATTAATTCTTAATTCGATCAAAAAACCTCATGTAAAACTATAAAATATTTTATTTTGTCGCGTAGCAAGCGGGGGAAAAGGGGGGCAGATGCCCCCCACTTATTTAGCTAGACAAACAATTTAAAAATAAAACTTCAAAAGTTATTCATTATATCAGTTTTTTTACAACGATAATATTTTTGTATTTTATATTTTGCTTTTCTTTCCATTATAATAATGAAATCCATTATGATAACCATTTTCTTTCTTTGTGCTTGCAAAAAGATAGAACAAAATGTAGAGTTTCTACTGCAATTCCAATTTGAAAAAAATTCAGATACACTGAAAAAACTATTAAATGAAGTTGAAAAACTTGTTACTTTGGTTTTGAATGTGCCTGCATCAGCAGCTTCATCTGAGCGTTCATTTAGTGCACTAAGACTGCTTAAAATGTATCTTCGACACAGACTACAACTATGACACAGATACGACTCACGACTTACGACTCACTCATACACATTCACAAAGATAAAACCGAAGAATTGAATTTGATGGATGTGGTGAAAGATTTTTTTCGTGCAAGGACAGAAAGAAACATTTTGGAAGAATTTAAATTGATATAACTTTTTGTACCTTATTGCATTTAAACCATGTAACGATATACCCATATTCGAAAATTTCATGCTTAAAGTTGCGTTTGTTTTAAATAATTTTAAAGGTAACGAGTTTCAAATTCTGATAGCGTTTACAAAGAAAAGTCTGTTTGAGTTTAAAAAATTGTATCTCGGGATAATAAGGTTCATGTTTCTAATCGATCTGCAAAATTGTAACTTATCAAATAAATATTTAGGTGTTTTTGTGTAAATCAAATTATGCAAAAATATGCAGTTCCTGGCATCCAGATAATTGAACATTTTGCAACCAAGTATTTGATTGCTCAAATGACTAACGCGGCCAAACATTCTGAGGCCATAAACATATCTGACAGCGTTATTAAAAGCTTGTTGTAACTTTAGTTTGGACCTCGAATCAAGTTTACTATACACAACATCTGAGTACGTAATGAATGGCATTATAAGCTTGAGTACCAAATTTCTCCTAGTGTCGACGGGTACAAATGATGCTGTCCACTTCATGTTCCGAAGGGCATAATAAATCTTAGAAACAACCGAATTAATGTGATCCTCACAAGAAAGTGAGGAGTTAATGTGGTATCCAAGATTTTGATCTTTATCAACAAATCTTAGCCCTACACCATTAAGATAAATCGTTGGTATATCAGACAAAGAGTAACTAGATTTAAAGATCGGTAAAACAAATGACTTCAGTGGATTTAGATTAAGCTTATTAGCTCTAGCCCATTTAGTTATTTTGCTCAAATCCTCGTTCATCCTGAGACATAAATTATCAACAAGACCAATAGGACTGGCCAAGTATAATTGAAGATAATCAGCATATGCATGCATGGTTACATGACGGCATTTGCTGAAGATATCATTTTTAAACATTGAAAATAACAACGGACCAAGTACTGAGCCTTGAGGAACCCCACAAGATAAGTAACAGAAAGCGGACAGACTATCTCCCACCCTAACTCTTTGAGACCTTCCCACCAGGTAACTATATAACAGACGGACCGACGTGCTAGAAAACCCAAAGTTTACATATAATTTTTGGCACAATATTGTATGATCAGCGGAATCAAATGCTTTCGAAAAATTTAAGAGACAGAGCAAGTTTATGTTGCCTAGATCAAATGACACTCTGATGTCGTCTAAAATCTTTATAATAGCTGTAGATCAGCTGTGCCCTGGACGAAATCCAGACTGAAGTGGGGATAAAAGGTCAAATCTTCGAATGTGTTCTGAGATTTGCACGGCCATAAGAGACTCAAAAACTTTTGATAACGATGGGAATGATTGTTGCTGATTTCCAAACATTAGGGAAGCATGAACTTGTGAAGCAGTGATTAAATATGTGGGTAAGTGGGCTGAGGATAAATGGTAAAATAAGTTTAATTAATTTAATGGATATTCCATCATCACCCACTGCATTGGATTTAATTTTGTTTACACACCGCGCTACATCACACTCATCTACAGCAACAAACTCAAAATAAGGTGAATATTCAGATGTTAAAGTTCTTGTGTTATAGTCGATCACATTACCAGAAGACGTAGAGCTTGCAACAAAGTATTCGTTAAGAATATTAGGATCGATCTGACAATCATCGGTTTTCAAATTGCATATATCAGCTTGTTTTAAATTGTTCCATAGCTTTTTGGATGGTTGTGCTGAACTTAACTTAGACATAAAAAATATAAGTTTTGATGATTTAACTGCAGAGTTAGCTACGTTTCTTGATCTTTTGTGCTGTTCCCAATTTGATGTTGTTGGATTTCTTTTCCAGCGGTTATAATCTTTATTTCGTTTTCTAAGGGCTAATCTTATATCATTTGTAAACCAGGGACAGCTTGTATTCTTTACTCGGCGAGTGATTAATGGAACATGCAAGTCATAAAGTTCACTGATTCTATTCATAAAATGCCTAAGCTTCTCATCAACTGAGCTAAACGACCAGCATTCAGACCAATTTGTAGTAGACAAGTCACTGCACAAAGAGACATAATCAACAGATTTATAATCTCTAAAAGAGATTGTTTTTTCAACGACATTTGGTGACATATCTACATTTAAAGAACAAAAAATAAGGTCATGGTCAGAAATAAAGGATAATTGGTCAAAAAGCAGAACAGAAGATATATCTGAGACAACAAAAATATCTAATAAGCTCGGAGAAGCATTATTTGCATATCGCGTAGGTGTTAACCGTTTGAAGCCCAACTTCAGTAAGTCTATCAAAGAAGCGGCCAACAATATTGTCTTTACATAAAATGTTAATATTAAAATCACCACACATTACATAATAGTCGTAGCCAATTGCACAATTTGACAACGTAGAAAACAACTGATCCAAACTACAGTTACGACAAGGATTATATACACACGACACAAAGATCTTAACACAATTAACACGGATTTCAATGTTGAGAAATTCTACCTCAGAACCACTCGACATTCCTAAGAGATTAACATTTAAATTATTTTTACAGTAAATTGCAACACCCCCGCCCTTCTTTTATATGCGATCATTTCGATAAAGCTTATAGTTATTAATATTTAAGCAGATATTATTAATGTCTTTATGAAACCAGGTTTCAGAGATATTACGATATGAAAGTTCCTTTAAAAAATGGTCTCTAATATCGAAATGGGAAAAACTTTTAAAAATAATGAAATTTTAATATTTTTTATTTAGTTTTATTTTTTTCTTATTTTGAAACTAATAAGAAACTAATAAGTTTATTCATATTCATGTTTCTTTTAAGAAATTTTGGTGATTTTTTGCCCCCCCCCCCCCATTTATACTGCCCCAGATGAAATTAGCTTCCGACGCGCTTGCCATTGGGTTGATCTTTTAGAATGAGTCCCCTTGCCTCTCACTTTTAGTATCACTTTACATTAAATTTTCTCTTTACCCCAAAAAAATTTACCCCAAAAACCTACATATACCTCTTTTCCATTATTTTTACTGGATTTTTTTCATAATTTGACCTTGAAACTTGCTGTGTGGACATTAATTTTGGGTTAAAGGCATACTACTGCTGTAATAGACCACGGGTTCGGATTGAGTGACTCTAAAAATGTATACACTTTTTTTCCGTTGTATTTACTGCATTATTCTCAATTTGACCTTGAAATGACCTTGCATCTCGCTTGACAAAGATGTGTGGACATATATTTTGGGTTAAAGGAATCTACTACTGCTGTAATAAACAATGGGTTCGGATTCAGTGACGCTAAAAACGTACATATAAACCACTTTCCCACTGTATATACTGCATTATTCTCAATTTTACCATGAATTGACCTTAATCTTGACATGCTAGAGCTATGTAGACCTCAAATTCGAGTTCAGGGCATCAAATTACCTAGGAAAAATATGGCCTGTTCAAATAGCCAGACACTTTTTCTTTTTGTAAACCTGAAGCCCTATTCCGGTTGGATGAGAAATGAGAATGAGAAAGTGAGAGAATGAGTTTTCATTGACTTTTTAATATGATATTTTCATTTCAGCTTCTCATAATTCAAAAAATCTGTATTATTAAACAGTGTGTGAGAAATTTCCAATGAGAAAAAAATATATTGGAAATTTCTCATAAGAAATGTCAGTTCTTTCTTTTATTAACGTTTTAAATTTGATTTGAACAAATATTCATCTGTGCACTTTTTTGGATGTGTATCTGGCGACAAGGTAAATGAAATGGATTTATATATAGTTTTCAAGTTATTTCCTGTCTACTAGTTTGTGACTCAATAAAAATATACTTTTTACAAATAAAGCTAAGAAAGCTAAGAACGAAATTGACGATGACTTCTTTTATTATGGTTCAATTAGAATATGAAAGAAGGCGAACATGGGAAAGGTAATAAATGCATTTCGTAAATATATTAAAGTCGTTATTTTAAATATTTAAATTATTTTAGAATAAATGCGAGGCGAATCTTAAGAAATTTACGAGACAAGCACAATCCATTTGAATCTATTTCCGACGAATATTTTAAAGAGCTGTATAGATTCTCTAAAGATTTATGTCTTATATATATTGAAGAAATATCACCATTCATGAAAAAAAGAACAACAAGAAATGGACTACCAGTACACGTAAGAGTTCTTAGTGCGTTGCGATTTTTTGCTCAGGGTAGCTTTTAAAGGTCGTTTGACCAAGACGCACTTTCGGCTATGTCACAACTAGGGTTTCTGAATTCCCGGGATATTTCGTTTCCCGGGAACGCGGGAAATTTTTATTCTTTTCCCGGGAATTCCCGGGATTCCGGGAAAAATTTTGTGTGTGCTGTTTCGCCTTAAAAAAGTTTTTAGACTTAAAAAAATACCTTAATAATAAACAAAAGATATACAGAAAATGAATTATATATATGACATTTTTATTTAAGATTGAGAATACAATTCATTTTGTTTATATATGTATGAGATCAGTAAAAAAAGATAATAAGTATATGAGATCAGGAAATGTATTCCATAAAGAATGACTTTATTTTTAATTTTTTAAGAAATAGTATTTTAATGATACCAATGTATTTATTGCCTTATCAGAAAGCCTATTTCGGGTTTTTGAAACGAAATTACCTGCAACAGAGAAAACCCTTTCACTTTCAATTGATGTCGGCTTTATTGTCGACAACGCGATATATATATTATTTAAATTGGTTGTCCTTTGACCACTGGCTTCAAACAACTTAAACTCTTTCTTTAATGAGTAACCCTGCGTTGTTTTAAATTTTTTGGAATCGCTTGTAGCGGATTCAATTGCATTTTTTAAAGTTTCTTCGAACGATGTTGTCGAAGTATTCATAAGCTCATCACCACTACTTGAACTATTCAAGGAATCTTTGGGAACAGGAAACAAACGTTTGTGAAGTCCTTCCGCATATGACAAAATAGTTGACTTTGCTGCATCTTCCAATAATGGCTTTTCCTTATTTGGGCGTTCAAAAATTTCCGGATTTTTTAAATACTTTATAAGTGTAAAAATTTTTTTGTCTCTTCGCTCATTTATACGTATTTCGAGAGAGTAGTACATTTTTTGGCTAAGTGAGGAATTTAAAGTAGATATTTTATTTTAAAGTGTACCTAAAATAGCTTCTGCAGTAAGCAGGCTAGCATCTTGACGGGATAATGCATCAACGGCAAGTTTAATTGGAAACAAAACATCTAAAATGCTTTTCAAAATATTAACGTTGGAGTCATTCCACAAATACGCTGCATCAAAATCAATAAGAACTTTCTTGATGCAATTTTTGGCTTTTAAAAATTTTTCAATCATTGTAACCATCGAATTCCACCGTGTTTTAATATCTAATGCCAAGTTTACTTCTATTCCAAGATCTGATTTCATATAGTCTTGCAAGGCAGTTTTTCATGGGACTTTTTAAAAAATTTAATTACTTTTCGAGTTTCATCCAAAACTCTATTAAAATCCACATTATAATCAAAACCATGAGATTGGTTCATTTCAATATCCAAGTCTTCATATTCGCCATCATCACATTATTAATTCCATCACTTGCGTTTCATTTTTAGGCAAATTAAAACCTTGTTTTGCCATAGCTCCACGAATAAACTCACTGCGTGTTATAGCTCTAATTGGAATGCCATCAATAGCAGCCATTCTTGCAACAACTTCATGTAGCTTCCGGACCGAGAGAAATTTTTTAAGCGATTCATTTTTTGTGGATGGAAGTCTGATCTGGTTGTTGTTTTCTTGTGAAGATCGTTCCATATTCTCGGCAGTTGTTGATTGTGAAGGTTTTGCAACATCTACTTTGTGGACACTCTTCAAATGTCGGAGAAGACCGCTGGTGCTTTGGCCTTTGCACATTAGAATTTTTGGACATCGCGTACATTGTGCATTCCCATTTTGTTTTTTGAAGTAACGCCAAACTCCTGACGATTTATCCATGCTAAATATTCAAAAATCTTATTGTATAATTATAGTTATTTAAATTTAATTATAGATTACTTGCTTTTGTCCGTTGGCAAAATTTGTATTGCTGACTTTAGAAGAAGTTCGCCAATAAGAAAATTTTCAGTAAATGCAACAGCTGATTTGACAGCTTACAGTGTTGTGCAACGCATTTTTAAAAGTTCTGTTCGATTTATTCTAGAAAACGATTGGTAGTGTTGAGAACATTGTATTTTTTTGCTAGAACAAAACAAAAATTGCATTTATAATTTCCCGGGAATCCCGGACAGAATTTCCCGGCCCAAAATTCGCATTTTTCCCGGGAATTTGTTCCCGGGAAATCCCGGGAAAGAAACCCTAGTCACAACCTTCTGTTAGCCGATGTGTTCAAGAAGTAGCAGCAGCAACAAATAAAATATATACAGTTTCCAAACACTGAAAATTATAATAATATTAAACGGTGTTTTTATGACATACGTTCATTTCCGGGAATTATTGGAGCAATTGATGGAACCCATATAAAAATAAGTGGTGTAAAAAAAGATATTGAGCATGTTTACTACTGCCGGAAAGGAGGACATTCTTTAAATGTTCAAATTATTTGTGATTCAAACTATAATATTTTAAATCTTAATTCTAAATTTGGAGGAACAACTCACGATTCCTATGTGTGGAGGCAGTCAAAAATAAAAAATATTTTGGAAGCTCGATATTTAGCTGGAGAGAGACATTTGTGGCTACTAGGAGACAGTGGATACCCTCTTGAACCCTGGTTGATGACTCCTGTCCAATACCCTGAATCTGAGAGTATGAAAAAATATAATCGAGCTCATAAAATGACGAGATGAATAGTGGAGAGAACAATTGGTGTAATGAAAACTAGATTCCGCTGCATTTCTAAAGAAAGATCATTATGCTACAGCCCATATAAAACGAGCATTATAATCAATGCAATTGCTGTATTGCATAATATTTTAAATAAAGCAAGGGTTTATCTTCCCGAAGATTCCTCCTTTGAAGATAATGTGAACGATGAACAAGTTTATGAAAATGAAGAAAATAATCGAAATTCAAGCAACAGTGGATCAGCTATCCGTACTAGTATAATTGACGCAAATTTTCTTTAATATTTGACTAAAATTATGAAACAAACTGTAAATGCTACGAAGAACCTGTATAGCATATTTAACACAATTTAAAAAGACAATGTAAGAAGGTATATTTTTTATTTCTATTAATTCAAATAACATTTTTTCAAATATCAACGTTTTTTTCTATTCCTCCTCCAATTTTTGTTTTTTAATTTCTAATTTAGCTTCTTCAATTTTTAAGATCTTTGAATAATTGTCTTCGGTTTCAATTCTTCGTTTTCTCCTCGGTTGAGATGTGGAACGCTCCGTTAAGTGCACAACTTTTTCATCGAGAACTTCATAGGTCACTTCAGATACCTCAGGATCCAGAAATTCTATGACCTCACTAGTTCCCAATTCTGGAACATTTTCATCCCCATAAATCGCGACTGGCGTTATGAGAGTCACAACTCTTTCCTCAATCGCAGTAAGAGGCTTGATTTTTCGAGTGCCATTTAGGTCACTCTGTTGTTCTGCCCGCTTTGCTTCTCCTTTTTTATTCTTCGTATAGCTTCTAGAAAATAAAGCAAAGTAAGGTTAAATATAAATTTGAGTCTCAAACACTGGTAATGGGTGTGTTCGCAATATATCTACGCCTACTTTTTCTAAATCAAGTCAATTACGAAGTTGTTGAATATGTCCCATTGGTCGCAAATATTAAGATATGCAAAAATCATTATAAGACACTTCATAACTACAATAGTATGCCTCAAATCCATCCAAAATTTTCGCCATTTGGCACCGTCTTTTTTGGTTCCACCAAGTGCATTCAATTGAAAGGCAATTGTCTCCCACATTTCATCTCTTTGATGAACACCATCGACTCCGATAAACTTATCGTTGGCCACATCGATATGGTGCTCCAGCCACTCAATAAGTGCTTCCTTTTTCTGCTGCGAAGGCCGCTTAGCAAGCGCACGACTAATGCTGCATAATTTTAATAATTATTTAATATTAAAATAACAAGCTAATAAATATTCTCGTATGTTATATGCTATATATTTTATGATCATATAGTACCTACCACGAGTTTTCTTCTTCCATTTTTACAAATTTATCAAAACAAGCAGTTTCTCATAAGATTTTTAACACACAAAAATATTTTTTCATATGAAAAAGTTTTGACATTAGAATATTCCGTTTTCACTAAACGTGAATAGGATTTAAAAATTCTCACTGGAAAGTTCTCATTGACATTTATTTCTCATTTTGAAATTCACAATGAAAGTTTATATTTTGAATAATCTGATTTTTTACTCATTCTCATCAATTTAGAATCGGAACTTAACATTTCTCACATTATTCTTTTCATTGTTGATTTCTCATCCAACCAGAATAGGGCTTCTGTGCTTAGATAGAAAATGTGATTCTTATTATTTTTTAGTATGTTAAACATGATTATATTAGGGTCTTTTTTTCGGAAAATATAGAAAATATAGTAAGAATAGAAAAGTTCGATTGTGATTGGTTACCCAAAATTAGTTTCTTGGAGTTTTTAAATCATATTCGATTCTTTATCATCGCCATAAATTAACGGTGATCATTGTTAAAGTTATTTTTCAATTAGCAAAGAATTAATTGTGTTCTTTCAAAAAATATTTCGATATCTTTATCTCCAAAAATAATGGCGACTATCTCGAGAATATGACCTAATTGAAAAAAGCTGAGTATGGTATCAAATTCTACCACCGAAAATTAGGCTTGCATGCCCTTTAAGTATGCTTTTTCCAAAATTTAAAAATTTCCCTACAGTTTTATAATTCATATTATTTAGTCGGTACAGCAATTCTTGAGCAAATATACCGATTGCATAACCAAAAAAAAACGAGAATTCTTAATTTTCATTTTTATATAATAGGTATAGCTTTACTTTCTAAAACATTTTGCTTTGTGTGTTGCATTGTATTGATATTTGCATAAATCTGCAAATAGCTACCGTTAACGTTTACTAATATATTCCACAATCGCTATTATATGTGAATACATTTATCACCATGCCAAATGGGCACAAATGCTAAGGCATTCCAGCATATCATGCCTTACTTTACGGTTGCACTTAAAAGTGGCTTAGAATGTTTGTTTGTTTGACAATACAACGTTGAAATAAGGTTACTTAACAATTTTCGTATGTTTCACAGGACATAACAATCTCACTCATTACCACAATGGGCAGACGACAACAAGAACATCAGCAACAATCATGCTCAATATTTATTGTTGTTGCTCGTATCCGTTAAAAAACAACTGCTTTAAGGGGTATTTATAGATTTTTCAGTGACAAAATTTAATACTCTTGTTTTATTTATATCTCCTTTATTAAGCCAAAAATGCAAAAGTTTCATGTATGAATTAAGAAGCTGTAGGCTTATTGATTTTTATTTTTGACATTTGATATTGAGGGTATAATTTTTAGAGTCTTGTCACGAAAAAATTTCGTCATGAAAAATATTTCGAGTCTCGTCACGTTTTTGTACTAATGTTTTTTGTGTTTTTGTAATGGGGACCCCCAGAAGGGTGTAAGATAAGGAGTAAAAATTTTCAAAACAAATGTTGAAGATGAAAAGGTAATAAGACCAACTCATACATAAGATCCTTCCAGGGGTAAATTCAGTTGAGCTATGAAGTATTTTCGACATTTTTGTTTATTTTTTAAGGAGACCTCAGAAGGGTGACAAATAGAGGGTGGATGTGTTTCAAATATATGTTGAGAGGGGGAAAATAAACAAAAATAATTAACGAATTGAACCTTGCAGACAAACGTGTTTTAGGGGACATGACTTCCACATGCACGTTGTGTGTAAACATCAAATGGCAGCAAGATCTTAAAAAGACGTGCAGAGCAGAAATACTTGCGAATGCTGGATACTCGGTGCAGGTCTCGTAAAAAAGAAAAAAACATTTCCTTCTTTTCATCATGTAAGTGAGCGATAAGCAATTCAAAATAACATAGCATGCAAACGAACGAGTAAGAAAATTAGGTGATGAATTCAAAAGAGAGCGATCTGCATTTGCTCTGAGTTTTGAAAATGATATATTTATAGTAAGGATCCAATAGTTAATGGACACATGACGTAACCAAATATTTCTTAAACAGCTGCAACGCCCCCAAAGCCTGTTTCCAATTTTCAATTACATTTATTCAGACATGGCCGCTAAAACACTGATCACATCTAGCTTACACAGTAAGCGACGATGGGAGTCGGTATGGACAAGATAATAGAGAACACCAATAGTGTTCGGTGATGACACACCGAAAAGTAGCAAACAAAAGCACATGATGCCACAAGTTGTTTTCACAATATGTTTTACAATTCAATAAACGGATTTATTGCATTCTTCTTGCGTTTTAGAATTGAATATTAATAATTAACACAAAAAATTGAACACTGCAAAATTTCCTGTTATAAAATGTTGCTATACAGATGAACAAAATGAAACGAACGTTGTTTGTGCAATGAAAAGAAACTATCGATCTTAACAGCACAGATCCGATTTTGTCACACCCCATTTAGAGTTCCGCATTACAATATCATCACCGACAAATTTTTACAAGCAAGGAAACTCTTGAGAGCTTGATCAAATTTCAATTACTATAAGATCAGGGGATCTAGGTTAGGTAAGGTTAGGTTAAAGTGGTTTTATTATTGGTCCGTTGTTATAATACATATTGGAGGAAGGAAGTAATCAAATGAAACTTTTTCATAATGTGGCAGAAGCTAAAGAACCATGTGGTGTTAGATCTGAAGCAAGTGTTATGCTTTGGCCTCAGTCAAATCAAGTAACTAAGCGTTCCTCTCCCCAAACTTTTCCTACCACCACCAACTACAACATTTTGTTGTAAATTTATGTGTTTAAAAATTCCTTTGATTAGAAATAATGAAAAAAAGGTTATAACTAGTGTCCGACCGAATATTCGGTTTCGGTAACGGCCAGTTTCGGCTCTTTTTGTCAGTTTCCATATTGAGGCCAAATAGCCGAAACTTTTGGTAAAAATTTCTTGCATCAGTCAATTAATTCAAATATAAAAGTTTGGTTTAACAAAAATATTTACAACGCATTGTACAAAACAAAAATTATGAATTCGTCTATAATTTGATGTATCGTGCTAACGGAAAACATTTTGGTTAATTTTATGAGTTCAAAACTTTCATTTTCGATTTTATCATTGATTCATTGTTTCATTGTGATTTAAACAGGTTAGTGTTTATATTTGACTGATCACCGGATTATTTGTCCGGATGATCTATTTTGTAAATTCAGTATTTATTATAGATTTATAAACGAAGTTGCAATTAGGGGGATGCAAGGCAACCCTTCATGCAATGAAGCACGAGACCATTGCAATTAATATCAAAGTTTTATAGGTACTGAAGACAAAATTTGATAATTAAACTTCCCAACGAGTTCTGCGTGTGTAGAATAACACAGTACAAGATTTTTCAGTTCATTGATTGCCAACTCAATTCTGAGAACTGTATGTGAAATTAGACCCAAAAAGAAGAATTTCTGCATCATTCGTTTTGTCTTCTTACCTGCCAAAATATTTTTAATATCGATTTGAAGTTAGTAACTATCGTGTAGGGGAATTTTTCACGTTTTATGCACAACAATATTTGGAGAAAACATTGACACCTTTTTATGATTTTGAGAATTAAAAAAAAAGGAATAAACAAAATAATAAATAAACCCACATTTATAAGTGCTGATTATTTGGAAAGTTTTGCACAATTTGAAACGTACAAGTGCTGAATCAGGTATATAGCCAGCCACCCTTAAAATATGCGCCCATTTATAAGTACCTGGCAGTAAAATATTGAAAAATACGTAGTATTTATAAGTGTGCATTGATCGATTTTTGTCATTCAG
The DNA here is from genome assembly GCA_963920525.1 of Dichetophora obliterata. Classification (NCBI taxonomy): domain Eukaryota; kingdom Metazoa; phylum Arthropoda; class Insecta; order Diptera; family Sciomyzidae; genus Dichetophora; species Dichetophora obliterata. Next base: position 216,149,116 of record OY986436.1, on the reverse strand, counting down.
GCAGTGCCGATGAACGCGAACAGTGAAAGTGATTTTTCTGCAGTTTTTAAAAGTGAATAACAACAAAACATAAAATATATCAATATGGAAAACAACAAGTGCCCAAATTTGGATGAATTTTGTTACGTTTGTGGTCATATCGTCCGAAAAATACAGAAAAAAGATCGAAAAAATTTGTTTACCGAGCAATTCAAAACCGCGTATTGTAAGTATTTCGATGAAGCAGATTTAAGTGGTGCAAATTTTACGCCAAACACAGTGTGCAACAGTTGTTATACTACCCTTCTAAAATGGATGCACGGAAAAAGTAGAAAGTTGTCTTTTATAAAGCCAGTAATTTGGGTGGAAGACCTAACTGGACATGATGAATCCAGGTGCTACGCATGCATAAATTTTCGTCCTGGATTAAACAGAAAACAATTGAAAGCAAAAGTATCCACTGCTGCATTTACTGCCACACTTCCAGTGCAACGCCCTGCTGATACCGATGCACCTAAACCTCCGAGTGCGGATACTGTGTCCCTGCTAGCCGAAACCGTTTTCACCAATCCGACCAATTTGGATGATGCTGATTGGACACCCGATATTGAAAATAATGGATCAGAACCGGTAACACAAATCGAAATGGATTACATTGTGGCTAAGATGGGACTATCACAACAAAACTCGGAATGGTTGACATCATTTTTGAAGCGCACAAAACTCACACAGCAAAATGTCAGCGCAACATCATACCGACAACGCCAAGCTGATTTTCAGAAATTTTATACTGTTGACGAAGCAAATACGTTCACGTACTGCCATGATATACTAGGCTTAGTGGAAAAATTGGGAATGGTTTATATCGCTAGCGACTGGCGTTTATACATCGATGGTTCAGTTACCAGTTTAAAGGCTGTGCTACTGCACAAAAAAAAAATAAAAAACCATCCATTCCATTGGGATTCAGCACTACTATGAAGGAAACGTATGAAGCATTGGGCGAAATTTTGAAGAAAATTAAATACGATGAACACAAATGGAACATTTGTTGCGATCTGAAGGTGGTCAACATACTACAAGGGATTATAGAAAAGGGCGGATATCCAAAATACTTCTGCTTCTTTTGTAATTGGGATTCACGATACAAAGGAAATCAATATCAATGTAAAGATTGGAAAGGAAGAACTCCCGAGAGCTCAACAAACAATTAAAATTACGCAATGAACCTATGATAAAGGACCTGGATGATATTTTGTTGCCACCGCTTCACATGAAACTGGGAATAGCTGGGAAATTCGTTGAAGTGGTGGTCAAAAAAGTTAACGGCGATTTTGACTGTTTGAAATCCATCTTTCCGAAACTCAGTGATGAGAAAATTAAAAACGGTACGTATCGTACTCTGTATTTAAATATTGTCCTATTTAAATTTGTTAATTTCTATACATTCGCATTACCAATAATTTGTTCGTTTTTCTTATGAATTTAAAACAGGTATTCTCAATGGAGGCCCGAAAATTTTTCGAAAAAATAAGACGCCTTGCCGATGGTTTTAAAACTGGGGCCTCTTCCTGCAAGGATGAAAACGGGAATCTAGTGACAGATGTCCAGAGTACACTGACGTTATGGGGGAAACACTTATCTAAGCTTCTCAATGGCGACGCTGACAACAATCCCGCCAATAGAGATGATATTCCGGAAACCCCAATTGCGGATGACTGCGTTGAGGTTCCACTGCCCGACTATGATGAAGTTCTGACAGCTATAGCTTGGCTTAAAAATAACAAAGCGGCGGGAGCTGATGGCTTACCTGTTGAGCTGTTTAAGAACGGAGGCGAAGCTCTACTTAAATGCATTCACGATCTTCTATGCAGAATATGAACGGAAGAATGCATTCCGAACGATTGGAATTTCAGTGTGCTCTGCCCAATCCACAAGAAAGGCGATCCCATTATCTGTGCCAATTACCGTGGAATAGGCCTTCTTAATATCGCATATAAGATCCTGTCGAGCGTTTTATGTGAAAGATTGAAGCCCATTGTAAACGCTCTGATTGGACCTTACTAGGTGTGGCTTCAGACCTGGAAAGTCCACCATCGACCAGATTTTCACGCTACGACAAATCTTGGAGAAGACTCAATAAAAACAAGTCGACACCCACCATCTCTTTGTCGACTGCAAAGCCGCCTTCGACAGCCCAATAAGGAAGTACCTGTACTCCACCATGTCTGAATTTAGTATTCCTGCAAAACTAATACGACTTTGCAGGATGACACTGAGCAACACCAGCAGCGCAGTTAAAATCGGGAAGGACCTCTCCCCACCATTTATTACCAAACGAGGTTTCAGACAAGGTGATTACTTATCGTGCGACTTTTTCAACCTAATGATGGAAAAGATCATCCGAGCTGCTGATCTGAGACGTAGTGGCACAATATTCTACAAGAGTGTTATGCTGCTTGCGTATGCTGATGACATAGATATCATTGGCCATAATACGCGCGAAGTCAGTGCAGCATTTTCCAGATTAGAAAGAGAGTCAAGTCGAATGGGTCTGTCAGTGAATGCAGATAAGACGAAATACTTAGTGTCAACAAACAAACAGTCCCAGCGTCTTGGAACCCACGTTACCGTTGACAATACCTCCTTCGAGGTTGTGAAGAACTTCGTTTATCTGGGATCCAGCATTAATTCAACCAACGACATCAGCATTGAGATCAAACGAAGAATAACTCTTGCCAACATGTGTTACTTTGGGCTCAGTAGGCAATTGAGAAGCAGAGCCCTCTCTCGACGAACGAAAATCACGCTCTATAAATCGCTCATCATGCCCGTCCTACTTTACGCATCACAAACCTGGACGCTGAGCAGTTTAGATGAAAAGACTTTAGGAGCATTCGAGAGAAAGATTCTTCGTAAGATCTACGGACCAATCTGCGTCAATGGCGAGTACCGAATACGGTGGAATGATGAACTGTATGAGCTGTACGCTGACATCGACATAGTCAAGCGCATTAAAAACGAGCGGCTTCGCTGGCGTGGTCATGTTCAGCGCATGAAAGACGATGCTCCAGTGAAGAAAACATTCGATTCGGTACCCAGCGGCGGTCAACGCAGAAGAGGACGACCGCATCTTCGTTGGAAAGACCAAGTAGAGGACAACCTGACGTAGCTTGGAATTTCCAACTGGCGCCAGCAAGCGAAAGACAGAAATGGCTGGCGCAAATTCTTAGATGAGGCCAAGACCGACATACGGTTGTAGCGCCAACTAAGTAAGTAAGTAAGTATTCGCAATGTACCTGATATTCGGAAATTGATCAAAAGTGATTCTTTCACAAATTTGCTTTCAGAGCATCACGACCACCAACATGCATGGAACGCATTGAAAGAATTAATAGAAGGCGTTCTAGGAAAGGACCGTGTCCAGCGAGAAGAGATACAGCAACGAGTGGACAGGTTGCTGTATTATTTCGAAAAAATCGATGCATCCATGACGCTGAAATTGCATTTCTTGCACCACCACCTCGATACCTTTTTGGCACAATCACCTCAGGAATCAGACGAACAAGGAGAGAGGTTCCACCAGGTGACCATGCCAATTGAAAAGCGGTTCAAAAGCAAAAAATTGGATGCATTGCTTGCGGAGGTTTGTTGGTGGAGTTCCACAACTATGCAGTTTGAAGAAAGCACCAAAGATGAAGACATTGAAATTTGTGGATACAGTGAAAGAAACACGCCCTTGAATAGTACGTATATCTCGGATGACGATACAGACTCAAACCATGAAAATGAACAACCTACGAAGAAAACAAGATCATCAGAACCACAAGCGTCAACTTCTACAAGGATGGATATTGCCAATAATTGAAAAAATGTTCTAAATTTTGTTTTAATGCATATTATAATTGCGTATTAATTGCATATTATTTTATTTTCAATAAGTTTTTATAAATAAATCTTTTTTTTTTGCATTATAATTTTTTAATTTTTATTTTTATTTTTATTTTAAGGGTGGTGGCTATAACTGATTTTTGAAATTCATACCTTTACTCAATTGCGAATAAAAGCGAAACGCGTGCATTGATTTTCATGATCTTTGTCTCATTTTGCTCATAGGTTATGTGACTTTGCGAAAAAGTAACTAGACTTGAAACTTATTTCCGTTTTGTATTTTTTATGAATTTAAAAAAAAATATTGTTTTCTTCATGCGCTTATTTTTAACTTGGAAACTGTTGCTTTTATAGGAAAACAATATATAAACAGGGAATTGTAATTCTTAATTATTTAAAATTTATTTCAACTAAATTGGGCTAGTGGTTGTCGAGCTATGTCAAACAACATGGCCTAAAACGTGAAAAATTCCCCTACACGATAGTTACTAACTTCAAATCGATATTAAAAATATTTTGGCAGGTAAAAAGACAAAACGAATGATGCAGAAATTCTTCTTTTTGGGTCTTATTTCACATACAGTTCTCAGAATTGAGTTGGCAAATCATGTGTTGTACTGTGTAAAGGAACAGAAAACCAAATATTTCTGTTTCTTTTAAAAAAAAATACTTTTTTTTGCAGTTATATAAATATGTACAGGGTTGTCCATATTCGAAGCGCCTATTTTATTTTTAAATAAATCAAAGAAACCACACTTTTTTGTCTGTTTGTCATGAATATCATTTAATTGGGTTCAAGTAGATTTGCTTACATTATTTCTTGAATATGATATCTCGTAAATGGTTGCCATTCGCCTCTGCGACATATTGTGCCCGTTTTGCAGCATTTTCCATGGTTTTCTTCAACATTTCGATGGGAATGGCGGTTATTTCTTCACGGATGTTGGTTTTCAGCTCTTCTAGGGTCTTTGGCTAGTTGAAGTAAGCCTTTGATTTCAAATAACCCCACAAAAAGAAGTCTGGAGGCGTTAAATCTGGTGATCTTGTCGGCCAATCGAAATCACCATTTTTTGACATCAAACGGCCAGGGAACAATTGCTTCAAAAAATCGATTGTAGTGCGGCTTGTGTGTGGTGGCGCGCCGTCTTGTTGAAACCAGTAGTGCCTGATACGCTTTCGACGAACGATTGGCATGAAAAAATTGTTTATCATATCGCGATAACGCTCCTGATTGACAGTAACTCTGTGGCCATTATCATCTTCGAAAAAGAACGGCCCAATGAGCATTTTAGCACAAACGCCGCACCAAACAGTGACTTTTGCATCGTGAAGAGGTACCTCTTGAATCTCTTGTGGATTTTCAGTAGCATAAATACGGCAATTTTGTTTGTTTACCGTTCCGTTCAACTGAAAATGAGCTTCATCGCTCATTGAGTTGAGTTTTCTCTATTGACTTGTATGTAAATTGACTTGTTGAATGTAAATTTCAACAATTTTAGAGCGTTTGCGTGGCGTGTACTGTTCCATTGTAAACATTTGCTTGGAATGACGCTTCAAACGCGGTATGTCATTAGTCGATTTGGTATCACTGCGGAAAGTTACAGTGTTGCCAGATGGGCGCTTCGAATATGGACAACCCTGTACATTGTAGGGTCATACTATTTTGAGTGTGGAAGATATAAAGTATGCAATACTGTTGTAATAAAAAATTAGATACGAAATGATCTCATTTATTATTATAGTAATTTTCATTTAATTATTATAAACTTCAATATTCAAATAATACTTTTTTATATTTTATTTTTGTCTTATGTGTATGAAAATACTTTTGTTTCCTTTTAATAAAAAAAATTATTTGTATAAACTTAAATTTTCATATTAATAACCAGTTTCGGTTTCGGCCGAATATTATAAAATTTCCGAATATTCGGTTTCGACCAAAACTCCGGTTTCGGTTGGACACTAATTATAACGTAAGATCATGCACAGCCTAGACAGGATTCGAACCCGGGACCCCTGAGCGACAGTTAAGCGCGCTACCACTAGACTATCGAAGCCACCCCCCCTGATCTATAATCGACCAAAAGTCTTGTATACCTACTCGTATGCTTATTTTGACCTATGTTTTTAACCTGTTTTAAGTATGCTTAGCCCATTTTCAAAATAAAAACGACTCTATTACCTTAGATTTTCTTCACAAGTTTTCTCCAAGCAAAACTGTGTTTTCCGAAATTTTTTGGAAACCCAGATATAGTTCCGGCATAAGAAGACTCTTATCATTGGTTTCGTACCTTACGAAAGAACTTCGAAATTAAATATTTTCTCTGAAAGTACAAATATTTTTCGGTTCAAAACTGAAAAAAATAGTATAAAGACTAACTAAATTTTAGTTATTTTTTAAACTTTTTCATATTATTCTAACAATTGAAGCTTCGCCGAAAATAAAGTTGTAAGCGACAAACGAATAAAATATGTTTTTGTGCTTATAACCTTTAAAAATGGTGTGACTTGGATGTGGATATTTTTTTAATATACCAATAAAGAGGAAATTGAAATCACATGGTTCTAAGAGCGACATTAAAAACGTTTTATTAATTCCGGAAAACTTATAATTTTGTAGCTAACAACGTTATTCGCGTCGATGCACAGTGCTCTTTTTCGATTTTAGTATGACTTTTGCATTATCTCAGAAACTATAGAAGCCAGGGTCATGGAATTGTACAAATGAGTTTCAGCCTTAATTAAGTAACAGCACAAAAATTAGAATTCTAGGTCAACTGCATCGCCTACCTCAAACAAAGCAACGCGCGCACTTATGGTATGTAGGAGCCTGGCGGGGAAAAGCTGGGATTGTAACCCAACAATTCTCCGCTGGATGTATACCATGATGGTGAGACCCATCAATGAGGAATATGCTAACAAAGGTGCAGAGACTGGCCTGTGTATGCATCACAGGGGCCATGAGGACATACCCTACAGCAGCACTAGAAGTAATTCTGGACCTAACACCCTTACACCTTGTCATAGAGGGAGTAGCCAAGCGAACTCTGTTGAGCATTGCAAAAGAGGGGACAGGTTTAGGTAAAACTATCAGCAGTAGAGAGAAGGAGGATATTGCAAAGCACACTCCCTACATCGATCTACCAAGAGACGATATAGTAAAAAGGTATGACTTCGAAAAACACTTCGGAATTAAGCTTAGTACCAAGAAAGAGTGGGACAGCGAGATGATATCGCAAGTTAAGAAACCACATAATATAGCATGGTATACAGATGGGTCCAAGACATTGGAAGGTATAGGCGCAGGGGCGTACGGGCCAAGAACCAAGCACTTTGAGCCTATGGGGACAACACCCAGTATCTTCCAAGCGGAAGTCCTAGCAATACAGCTGTGTTCACAATTCAATCTGGACCGTAAATACAAAGGTCAGGATATAGTTGTGATGTCAGACAGCCAAGCAGCAATCAAAGCATTAGTTTCCTGTGAGATATCATCGAGAATAACATGGGAATGCCTAACAAAACTCAACGAGCTAGGCAAGAATAACACTGTTACTATACTTTGGGTCCCAGGACACAAAGGAATACAGGGTAACGAAGAAGCCGATGGTCTAGCGCGACAGGGTGCAGCCACAAAATTTATAGGACCGGAACCATTCTGCGGATTGGGCACACATTCTATAAAAGAAGAACTAAGAAGGGAGGAGAGGCATAAACGTTCAAACCTTTGGAAAAGCCTCCCAAAGCTAAGACAATCCAAATTGCTCCTCAGAGATTTTAACACTCGGAGAGCAAAATTGTGCATAAGCTTAGGCAAACCGAATCTTAGGATTCTAACGGGGTTCCTTACAGGACACTGTAAACTGAAATACCACCTGATGAAATTGGGCATAGAGACCGATAGTAACTGCCGTTTCTGTGCAAAAGCAGAGGAGACTCCAATACACCTACTTACAAACTGCGACGCCGTGACTCGCAGACGCAAACTAGCACTGGGGAACTATGAGCTGAGTCTAGAGCAGGTTTCATCCCTTGAACCTAAGAATATTCTCAAATTCATTAGAGAAATAGGGCTGGATGAAATTCTGTAATCCGCAAACCCAGCGGAGCTTTGAGAAGGAGGTACAATAGATCTCATTTAGGTCGCAGTACGCATCTCCACCACACAACATTAACATTAACATCGCCTACCTCCCATACAAACCATATTTTTTTAAAAAACCGCATAAAATTGCTTATTTATATTTTTAAAGAGTAAATTTAGTTTATTTGACTTCACTTAAACGCCATGCTAAAAATATTTTAAATCGGATAACTCTTAGATATAGCTCCTATCCACAAAACAATATTACCAAATTAACGAAATTTTAAAAAAAATTTTTAAAAATGGTTGCTAATACAAAATAAGGTCACAACTTGTTTTAAATTACGAATTCTATTTTATTTTTCATTAAATTTAAGAGTACCTAAAATTTGTCTTGAAAATCAGTGCATTTTAGGGCAAAATTTGATTTTTAAGACTTTTTTTAAATTAAGTGGTTTTTCTTAAAAGCAGCTAGATGCAGCAAGTTTTAACAGAAACAGAAGGTTGAAGTACGATTTTTTTATGACAGTTATAGCCTTCGACTTTAATTATGCTTAATTAACTAGATATTTTCTAATAAATTTTACTTAAATTTTCATTCCTTGAAAAATTTACAGTGATATTTCAATGATTTTTCTATTTTTATTTATTAACATTTTTTGTTGTATTTTATATTAAATTCAATGGCGATTAAGACATAAAAAAGTCCACAAAATGAAACCTTGAAATATACATTGTGCTCGAAGTTATTATTGTTTAAGCTTGACTTTATTTTTTGGGTTTTATTGAGCTTATTTTTGTTAAAAAAGTTTCAACGAATTTTATAATTGACGAATTTAGATATTTTTTGGAAGGTTTTAACCTTTGACCTCCCTCCAAAGTTAACTTATAGGGTTTTTCCAAAAAAAGGGTCAATTTGTCCCATACTGAAAGCAGCTAGGGGGTTAAAGTGTTCCGAAAAAATATTCCCCGGAAAATTTTAATTTACGCTTTCGTAAACAAGAGCCACCTTGAATTAAGTATAACACATAATTTTTTATATTTTTTTATTTCATTTTGATCAAAAAAATTTAAATTTAAAGCCACTGTAAAAAAACTTTGTGACGTAGTAGAGCAAAAAGCGACTTGGTCTTTTGTTATTGATGTCAAATACTATCGTTTGAGATTGGTTTGGTTCACCCCCGAAAATATGTGTTGCGCTGTGTAATTTGACGATTAAAATATTTTTTATAAAATTTTAAAAAAAAACCCAAATTTCATCCTAAAATTAAAAAAGCGCACTAGAAGCCTGTTTAGCGCGAATTAATAATATGAGCTGAAAGGATCGTCTTTTATGTTATTTTTTTCGCTGAATCCGAATCTGATATCAGAATTATCCTACGACTTAACCCTTTCGCTACATTGTATCCATATGGACACAAACTTCTTTATATCAGTATAAGTTGCTAGAAATCGGAAATTTAAATAAATATTATTTTTTGTGTTTTTTTTTTTTAATTGTTTGAATGTCAGTCATTTTCAATTCGTTTAGTGTTTACTTTTTATGATATTTTTAAGTTTTCGTCCCAAAATTTAACTTTCCGCTTGAAATGAATGAAATTTTTTTCTACAATTTTAATCATTTATACATTTTTTATTTATTTTCTTTCGTTGTTTATCTTTTAAATAACATAGATAATTTCATAAAAATTGTATAATAAAAATTAAATTTATATACAAAATTTTTCACTAATTATTCACACACAGCGCGCAATATGAGGCGCTCTCGACTTTGTGCTATAGCTTCGTTAATATTTTCAATTTTAATTTGAAATTTTTACACTATTCTTCCAATATATTGTACTTTCAAAAACCATATAAAAAAAAAATTTTTAAAACTTAAGCACCAGACAACATCCTTAAGCTACAAGAGTTACTAAATTAAAGCACCTTTTTTATTTTCTACGTCTAAAATTTCAACGGTTGCAAACGGCTGCACGTATTTTATTTTTTCAATTGACACATACATATTTAATAACGATGCCTGTTTTTTGAAACAACATTATTTTTAACTTATTTTTTTAACTGTTTACAATGAAGCTTTGAAATTAAAATAAAATATAAATCTTACCCTCAAAATATTGTTCCATGGTTAAAATATTAAAAATCAGTAAAAAAAAAATTCGAAAACAACTTAGAAATACACGGTATTGACTTTTTATTGTAATACACAAAAGAGCAGAGATCTCAAACTAACCGTATTTGATTGTGTTTGCAAGGTTAAAAATACGAATAAAACTTGACATCAGATACCTCATTTCATGACAAATATGATACCCAGTTCAAAAAAGTATCATCTAGACCACAGTGCAACGCTTCAAGTAGGAACAAAAATTGATACTTCTAGAACAAAATTAATATTTTTTTCGTTTATTGTCTTACCCAAATATTATTAAGTTGTAAAAAGTGCAAGTTTTACAACTCATCTGACTATAAAGTTTGAGTCTATCAGTTCTTTTAAAGTAATTATTCTTCCAGCAACTTCTTCTACGAAGCGAAAAGAAATCTTCCGTAAGGAATGCATTGCGTTTTTGACAGCGAAAAGGTAGGGAACTTTTTTTTTCGTTGATTAGTACGCTGTTGAATGAAAAATTTGTTCAATGCAGCCAAGTTCACAACCATGATTGGAGAGTTAAAATGTCAAAATTTCGCTGTCCTTTATATGTCGGTACATTCAACTGGCGTGGAAATTTGACATTCAACAATAACCCAGTAGTTCACGGCATCATTGACAAACTTTTCGTGATGATTTCTTGAAAGCAGTTTCTGCATAAGCTGCTGGACTTAAAAAAAATTCATACAAACTATAATGCAAAGCAGCGGATGTCAGCGTCTAACTTTTTCCACTCTATTACAACAACTTACAGATATTCATGATTGCTGTAATTCGCCGAATCGTTCAGAGGCTAAACTGCAACAATACAGCGTTTTCACTTCTTCAACGTTTCGGTATAAAATTCCTTCACGAATTTTAATTCCTTGACGAATTTTCTTTATATTCCTGTCTACTTTTCGTTAACGAATCTTCCTCAGTATTTCGATATTGGGTTCGTGCATGATAAATCTCGACGTTTCTGTATTGCGTCTTCCACGAATTTAAAACATTTATATGAAATTTTCGTCAATGAAATGTATGGCCAAGTTAGCATGTTTCGTCAAGGATCAAGAAAAATCGTACATGATATTCATTTGAGATTTCTGCAAGACTGGAACTACTGGGAATGTTCAACTAACACATTTAACAAACAGGTAATTACCCTGCAAACCAAAGTTTCCGAATTTGTCTGAATTCCGATTAGTTCGTAACTATTTCGAGAATTCTTAACGAATTCGTAACTATTTCGCAACACTAGTTTCGGAACATTTCCGAATAATTCGAAATAGTTCCGAAATCAAATTTTCAAATTTAAATTGTGAGGTGTTTTAAATATTTCGAGATGAAAAAAATTTGTAGGCCATGAGCTTAGCGACATTTTAAATAATTTTCCATTTGTAAAATAGTTTAATTTTAAACAACTTTTTCTTTAAAACAGATGATACAAGATATGGTTCTAATTTTAATTTTTACAGATGCAAATACAAACGACATGTCAGATTCACATTTACATATGTTCCGTAATAGTAGTTGCAAAGGATCTGTAATTTTTGGCATATCATTTGTACGAAACATATAGTCTGGGGCATCTTAAGCCCTAACTAAACTTTGATTCGAAATTGTTATTTAATTTTGTATTACATACGGTACAAAAATCATTAAGAGATCGTGGCAAATTTGATGCTTCATTTCGTCACAAATTCGGTGGTACAATTCGTTTAGAAATTGTAAAGAATTCGTTACGAAAACGATAATTACGAATTCGTTACGAATTCGGAAACTTTGGTTTGCTGGGTATATTATAGTAAGTATGTGTTAGTGTTGAGTCTACACTAAAATTTCACGTGGAGAATTAAATGCCTAAAAATGTTCGTTCCTACAGCATACTAAGCTTTATACATCGATTACACGAAGACAAGTCACTGAGTAGCTTATTAAAAACTTTCATGGGATATGCTTCCAAAAACGAAATGGTCAAATGGACTATAATTCTCTTTAAATGTCTTTCGTATTTCATCGTGATTTAATTCATTTAATTGTAGATTCATATCTAATGATGGTATTTCAACCAATTAAAGTCTAAAAGACAATCATGGTAAAAAATGTCTTATTTCTACTACTATTTATCATAGAGTTAACTAACTTGGAGTTAACTAACTGCAATACATCTCACTGACCAACCATAAACAGAATCAACAAAATTCCCTCAGCCACCCAGCTGTAACTCATTAACCCAGAATACCAAGTTGTGCTTTATTATACTCATAGTTTCTGTTGTGTTGTTGTTTTGCCGCTTTTGTACTTCGTTTGGTTTACAAATAATTACCCTTATTTGAACACATACAACATCAACTTATTGCTTGCATCATGGCTTTGAGATGATCCTTAAGAGTCCTTGCTTATCTCATACCTATGCTCTGCATCGTTCCGACTTCAACTCGCGCGTTTCAAGCAACTATTTACAACTCTGATGCCACATCCGGTTGCTAAGCATTTGCAGCGCATTAAGCTTGAATTTTCAATGGATGCAAACTAAAAGCTTAACAAATACACAAATGTACATAAATGCTAAAGCTTGCACTTTTACAGAAATGTATCCACACAAATACACACACACACACAAACACACTCACCCAGGGACTTAGTATTAAAAGTCACGTTCTTCAAATGAATTCTGATTCTATGACTTTTTGGATTTGCCTTTCTTTGTATTTAAAAAAGATACACTTTATGTTTACTTGTAGTAGTGATGGTCTCATGTGTCGTGTGAGTGTTGCAGCATTTGTGTGCCATTGTGAGTTAGTGTGTGTTTATTGTTTAACACACATACCGTCTCATTTAAACGATTGCATTTTCGAAATAGCGGTTATGCAGCACGTAGCAAAGTTTTAACTTAAAATCACACACACACACGCTCGGCTTCAAATGCTGTAGCACCAATACCAATACTATCGCCCACACCAACATCAACATCTTGCTAGAAACCAGGCTAATGTTTTTCTGTTAACTTTTGCGTATTCTGCATTTTTCGGAATAATCAACCTAGTTATACCTTTCAGTTGGACTTGTGTTTTCATTCCTCCCTCCTCCCACTTGGCTTCTTCACTGCATAACATTATGGAAAGCAGGACTTAAAATGTGCAAAATGTGGCAGCTCTGGTATGCACTAGCAACAGCTAGCACGAAGTCAAGCAGCAACAACTGCAACGCAAAGCAACTAGAATTTAATTTGCTAGCATTATTTTGGAAATTGTTGTACCTACAAAGTTGGAGTGGAATATTTAATTTTTGGTTGAACACAACTAACTGCATGTTTTGCTATTTCAAAAAGATTTCAAAGTTGCCCAGTTTAATTTTAGAATTGCACAGTGTTTCGCTGTTGATTAGGAATGACCTAATTTATACAAATTATTCAACGCAATTTAAAGCTATGAATTATTTAGCATAAAACAATAAGTGTCCAATGAATATTTTTTAATGAAAGGTTTTATAAGACCGTTCTTTAACTAATTTTTATATTGAAAAAATGCATGAGTAAACCGAATTGCAAAATGCCGATAATTACAACCAGCAGAACCCATTATTTTTGAAGTGTTTATGTCTTATCAGAATGCGGCTATAAAATGTTTTTTTTTATTTTTATTTATTTAATTTATTTTAAAATAATGTTCACATATAAGACAAAAGACTCTGTAAATGCAGTAAGAATCAAGAAAATAACTAGTAATAAACAACAAAATATGCTATTAGTTTTTTTATGTAATTATTGAATTTTCAAGTACTTGTGAGTTTTGATATCTTGACGACTTCTGTAGTACTTTCCCAACATCAGTACATTTAACCCATGTCATCAATAAAGTTTTAGGCTAAAATTATATGTCAACAAAAAAATTAACCAAAAAAAAAATAAATTTTTTAAAAATCACATTGCTTCAATTTTCTTTTTTAATATAAATAAAGGTTATATTTATATTAAAAACTATGTTTTTACAAAAATGCTAAGCAAAAATTTTTCGTAATTGGACCAAAAAGTGGTAAATAATAAAAAGTTAATGAGTCCATTAAAAAATACTTTAGAAAAATTACAAGAATTTTTTCTTAAAAATATTATTTTGATTTTTGAAACTCTTTTTATTTTCTATGTAATCTTTTAAAAGTACTTTTGAATGGACTCAGCTATTTTTAATTAATTTTTAAATTTATGCACAGATTTGGGCAAATTTATGCTTGAAATTTTTGGGAATAAATGATTGGTCGGTCTTTCATAACAAATCTTAAAAATATGAGGTTTAAATGAATGAGATTAGAGATTTTTTAATAAATTAACTGGAGGACTGTAAATTTAGTGACTTTCAAAATGGTTGAAAAAATCACTTTTTGGAACTCGATTGCGACAAACTTCATTAAATAAAATCTATTTTGCTTTATATTGCATACCATCGAAAAACTGCTGACTTTTTTTTTTTTTTTTTGATTCGCCCGGAGGTATGAAATCTTCCAAAGATACGTATACCCGTCCTATACGCATGCACGATTTACATTCTAAAATCTGCCCGAATCAGCCGGGACAGACAGAATGCACCTACGTACTAAAACATACCCCCTATTGGCAATTAGGATTTTCCACTAAGCACATTAATTGGCTTTTCAGCGGAATTTAAAAATTGAATATATATAAAACGCGTATTTAAGTATACTTGATTCTATATAAATAAGCAACCTCGAATTAAATAATAGTAATTATCAATTTAAGGTACCCGAAAAACAATCAAAAACACTAAACTCATTTTAACTGGTTTGCGGCCATTGTCCAACCCAAGGACCTACGTGGAAATGAGATAAATCTCATACCCGCCAAATCACAGTTTGCACAGTTGATGATAAACTTAATTCCCTTTTAAGCCCTGTCAAGTACTTGTTTGAAAAGCATGTTCCATTACGAACAAATAGGTTAAAAAATGCATCATGTCCCTGGTTCTCTCAGGGTGTCCTAAATGCCATAAAGAAAAGAAATTATTTACACAAGCTCTGGAAAATTAATCTATCTTCTACTACTTGGGAAGCGTACAGAATGGCCAGGAATAATGCCGTCCTTTTAACAAAACAATCTAAGTCTCGATACTTCTCTGCCAAATTAAATGTTTCCCTTCCAACTAAAAACCTGTGGAACAATATTAAGAGACTTGGAGTAAGTAAAAAGACAGCCTCAGAGTGCCAAATTGATCCGGACTTGTTGAACAATTTTTTCATTGAAAACACTGTCCACTCGACCAATAATAATATTTCCCTTACAAATAACTATGTTAACCAACCTTTTGAATTTATCCCTGTAAGTGAGCTTGATATTGGAAAGTGTATTATGCAGATAAAATCAAATGCAATTGGCGAAGATGGTATTCCAATTAAGTTTATTAAATTAATACTTCCACACATAATCTGTCCATTAACGCATATTATTAATCACTGCCTTATATCTTCTTCATTTCCGGCAACTTGGAAATCTGCAATTGTTTTACCTGTTGCTAAAAAGTCTAACCCTTCTGGGCCTAGCGATTTTAGGCCAATAAGCATATTGCCCCCCCTATCTAAAGTCTGCGAAAAAATAATGAGCCAACAAATAAATAATTTCCTAAAACAAAATAGCCTTCTGTCTCCATTTCAATCTGGTTTTCGAGCAGGGCATGGGTGTGCTTCAGCGGTAGTTAAAGTTATGGATGACCTACGGCCTGCATTTGATACTGGTTATGTGTGATTACTCTGCTTATTAGATTTTTCGAAAGCATTTGACAAGGTTAGTCACCAATACTTATGCCAGAAACTCAGGACTTTGTTCGGGTTTAGTGAAAGTGCAGTGAATTTAATAGCAAGTTACTTGTCAAATAGATTGCAAAGAACTCAAGTTGGACTTGCGTTCTCTAACCCTAAATCTGTGTTAAGTGGTGTTCCACAAGGTTCAATTCTTGGCCCTCTTTTATTTTCTATTTTTATAAATGACGTATTTGATGTTTGCATTTGCACATTCTTCTGTGCATGCGTATGCGGATGATATTCAAATCTATCTATCAAGTAGTACTGACCTTCTAGATAACCTCTGCCACAGACTTAATGAGGATTTAAGAAGCATTCATCAATGGGCTATTAGTAATGGACTACAATTAAATTCTGCCAAGTCATATGTACTACCTATTTGTAAAAACAAACATTACCTAGATAAAATTCCTGACCTCTACATTGGTACAAATAAGCTTAGTGCCGTATCGAAAATCGTAAATCTTGGTTTTTGTATGAATTCGTCCCTATCATGTATTGATCATATAAATAGTGTTGTCCGCAAAGTTTATTATATCCTTCGAAATTTAAGAATGTCTGCAAATCTTTGTACTATTGATCTTAAGCGAATGCTAGTGAAGCAACTAGTTTTACCAGTTTTTACTTATTCGGAAGTAGTTTACAGTAGACTCGACTCGTCTTCGCAACTAAAACTAAATTTTGCTTATAACTATGCCACGCGTTTTGTATTTGGCTTAAAAAAATTTGACCGCCTCTCAACTTTCAGAAATGCAATACTTGGATGCAACTTGATTGACTATCTTAATGCTAGAAACTGCATCTTTCTTCATAAAATTATACATAAAAAAACACCACATTATCTCTATGAAAAACTGCAATTCAGCCTTTCTAGAAGATGTAACGTTCTTATAGTTCCTAGGCATAGCTCTCTTAATACCTCCAATCTGTTCTTCATTAATGCCGTAAGACTATGGAATACTCTACCACGCAGCATAAGAGAAATAACTCGGGCGGAAGAATTTAGGCAATCTATTATGGCTCACTTTTCTACTCCTTAAAATCTGTTTCTTTCCTTGTTTTCTTCTTCAATATTTCCTTTTTTATGTTTAAGTTTTAATATTTTAAGATTTTTTAACAACTAATTAATATGATAAATTTGTTTTTTTTTAAACAATTATTTAATTTTGTTTAATTCTAATGTTTATTAACTTGTTGTTATATCCAAATATATACATATATAAATAATGTTGTTAATTTATACCTTTATGTTGTACTGTAAAAGAACTTAGTTCTTATTTGTACTAATGCTATATGAAATAAAAAAAAATAAAAAAAAAAAAAAAAAAAAAAATAAAAAAAAAAAAAAAATCCCAATTAGTTGGATATGCATTTGGGCCAACGCAGGCATAAACTTGTGTGGAAAAGAGATATACTCTGGCATACCAATCCAGGTGATAGTGTGAATTCAGTCTAATTTCAAATCAGGAAACCACGTGAGCACGTAAATCCCAATTCGATTTAAAATTAAAATATTGAATAATTAAAAAGTAAGTTTTAAAAACGATTCATATTTGATGGTCCTTACTTTATAAAACATAATATCGAGACAAAAAGGAGAAACAGAACAATCTCAATTACCAATATTACATTGTTATAAAACTGCGTTAGGTATAATAGGATGAAGTTAAATTGATTTAATTATTTAAATGTAATATAATTTTCCGTTTTAACCCTTAATAGCCTGATTTTTTATTTTGAGCTGAAAAAAAAATTGACGTTATAAATGTTGTTATTCTAAACAATATTTGTTCTACGATTTTTTTGATAGGTGACATTTACCTGAGCTAGATAAAGAATACCTGGTTGGTTCTTTGCGGAACCACTAGGCCCCCTGGCATCAAAAATTATAAAATAAAGTTTATAGCACCGAAATTTTTTGTTTTATAAACATTAACCAATTTTATTAAGAAACATTAAAAAGTGAAAAGGAAATTTAAAATTGTTTATGTATATAATAGTGTTATTAAGCCAATTAGTTTTGATGAAACTCAGCGAAGCAGTTTTTTTCAGCTGAAAAGCACAAATGTATCCTACATTTTTGGCACCGGACCTTTGTACGGGATGTACATTTTGGAAGTTTGCATCGTGGCTTCCCTTCCTTTATAAATTCTGGCAAATGCCCAACGTTATCCAGGCGAATATCACGCGGTGGCAGCGGAGCAGACATTGGGCGATGACGTTTTGCAACAATTTCAACTTCAACATTACTTGGCCGCCCTTTTCCTACTCGCATCTCAGTTCCAGATTTTATCAAGCAATGGGCAACTTCGCACACAAATTCATGCAAAGTTTTCATCGGTTCCGTTTGATTAGTTGCTGCATGATGTCGCATATATAAAATCCAGGCATTAATCATTGCCATATCACACATATGGTAGAACAAACGGTTTGTCCACTTGCGAGACTTTATGCGGATATGACTGCGGCCTAGTGACGAATCCAGAAGATCAACACCGCCCATGTATTTGTTATATTCATGAACAATGGCTGGACACGGAATGGTTTCCATTACCTTTTTCTTTTTATTATATCGCTCAATAGTTAGAGCATTTTCAGGAGTTTGACCATCTGGCGAAATATATGGTTTCACTCCGGCCATTGTTGATGCCATATTTACAACCTTATTGTCATTCCATGCCACTGTTGAGACGTCGATTCCATGAAACGTTCCAACATACTCTTCCCAATCACCTCGATTGTTAAATTTCTGCGGTAATTTGCATGACGGAAGTCGTGGGCGTCGAACCGTTCCAAGCGTATATATGCCTTGTGTCCGTAAATACACCATCAACGGAATCAATGTGTAATAGTTATCAAAATAGATGACGTGATTTACGAATCGAGGAACCGAACGCGCCAATCGTACCACAATATTCGCAGACGCACCCAAATTGGGCTCGTTTTCCTCACGATGGTCGTCGTCGCCAGAATAAATTTCAAATGCATAGCAAAATCCGGAATCATCACACATAAGAAACAATTTGTCTCCCCAAGGATGAGGTTTGTCTGGCATGTACTGTTTCAGATAGTGCTTAATCTTCGTAGCACAGATTTGCTCGTCAACACACAATCTTGCTCTCTTCGGCACTTTTTTAAAATTTTTGTTCAGTGCGGTGATGATCGGACGAATTTTGTATAGTCGATCATAGCCCAAATCGTGCTGGGGTATGGGTCCATATGTTTGAACTGCTTCGGACACACGATTACGTCTGCTTTTGCGTGCTGGTGATCAGACAGCGATGGCTGTTGATCCGATGTTGATGGCTCTTGCACACGATGACTTCGCGGCATTGTGTCGTTGTTATTGAAGTGTAAGAATTGGCGAATTTTTTCATGACGATTTCGTGTTATGCAATCTATAATAGGCTTAAAACCATATTCACCCCAATACGATCGAACGCTCGGGTACTTAAAAACCTACATATAGTAATTTATTCCCATAAATCGTTTGATCTCATCTGGCGTGGTATTCAGTGGTTTATCAACGTTTTTTTGCATCGCGTACAAGTTGCTCTGTTCGACGATATTTGAAATAATATCATCCGTTATGAAAAAAGAAAAAAACTGAATCGGTGAGTTCAATGCTAATATTTCTGGTGTCAAGTCATCATTTCCTTGAAATTTAACACAATTCGAATACAACTGAAGATTTGTTTTTCGCCACAATGGTTTTTTAAAAACATTAGACTCTTTGTCAATCGATACGCCTTCAAACATTGTCGCATATTCTCGCCATCGGGAACAATCACCAAAAATAACTGGGTCTTCTACAATAGCTATAACAAATATATGTCAATACAGACCAAAAATAGGTTTTGTTGTAAATTATCACCTTAAATTGATACAGTGTTAGCTTCAATACTTAAATTGCCTGAATCGGCATTAGCCATTTCGACATCGCTCACGTCTACTGCAGAATTGTCTTGAATATCTTCCAACACTTCACTGTCTCCATGTACATATCCTAAATTTTCATTACGAAAAGCAGACTGAAAGTCGAAATCTGGGTCATCCATATCGTCAAAATCACCATCATCTTCACTTTCCGACCACGTTGACCGACCACATTGACGTACTCGGAAAGTTGTTCATCTGTTCGAAAATCACAAATTCTTCGCGCCATTTCTGCCTAATAAACTAAAAAAAACACAACATAAGCGATTCTGTATAACTTCATATAAGCATAATTTCGAAGTCCCGGAGCCTGACGGTTCCGCAAAGAACCAACTAAAAATTGGTACAAAATCTAGTAAAATATAAAAATTAAATCACTTCAAACGTTCACAATACCTTTTAGACACTATAACGATCACGGAAATATTTTTTCAGCTTCGATTTAAACGAATTTAACACAAAAATAATTTTTGTAAAGTTCGCGATTTCACAAAAGTGCTTTTTCTCGAGGTTGTGTTACACTACTAACCAGACACGTGTCAAATGAAGTTGGCTGCAAGTGGCGATCTTCTCAAATGGTGGCGCCTACATCAATAAACATTTTTAAAGACCCAGCGGGAAATTTAAAAACAAATTGCTAACAAAGTTACCATTTTTCGTGGTTGGTTCCTAGCGGTACCAGTAGGCTATTAAGTCTTAAGACTTGCGGTTTATTAATCGTTTTTTGAATAAGATTCAGGGCTACTTCGGGGACGCGGCAAATGTCCAACATTTACCGGTCTTGGATTGCTTTTAAATTCAAATTCGCGTACAATTGTGTTAGGCGGCCAGAAGTTTACATCAACTATAGAATTAAATAAATTTTCAGGAACTGTTAATCTAAAAGAAGTAATCGATCTTATATTTGAATATTTGAATTTATGAACCGAAAGATGCAAGGAACAATTCAACTTTGATTTAATGAAAAAATCTATATCAACCTCTGTTGTATCCGTAGCTAAGCGAGAAACAAAGATTGATTTAGTTGGTGGAATTGTAATGATTGGCTTTGTACACCCAAACAGGGAAAAGGGTGAGGGAAAAAAACAACCTGTTAGAATAAGTATATTGCCTTACTTGGCCAAATAAATATATAAATGATATGTAATCGCGTATAAAAATTTTTTACTGTAGCGTTTAAAAGTTTTTTATTTTTCCCTGAAGATGACCCCCGATGGAAGTCGCCATATTGGAAACGCAATAAATTTATAAAAGACAACTTTCAAAGTTGTTAATTATTTATTTATAAAACAGACCTTCAGCCCGAGAATTTGAATAAATATTATATTAAACACATTCAAAGTGAAGTAAATTCAAAGGAGTACACGGAGATAATTGTTTTGCTTGAATCAAGCAAATGCTTTGCTTAAAAGAATATCAGCAAAACTTTGCTCAATCACGGTGTAATTTTAGAAAAAGATTGCTGAATTGAAATCACTCCTCGTGTATTTAGGAAAAAGCAAAATTTTGATTAAATTCAAGCAAAATTTTGCAAAATTGTTATAAACTGCAAAATCAAATTTCTACTTAATTCAAGCAAATATTTGCTAAGTTATCATAAGCTTAAATAGGAAATTTTTGCTAAACTCAAGCAAATAATTGCTTGAGTTATTATAAACTCAAGTAGCACATTTTTACTAAAATCAAGCAAATATTTGCTAAGTTATTATAAACTCAAATAGCATTTGTTTACTAAAATTAAGCAAATATTTGCTAAGTTATTATAAGCTCAAATAGCAAATTTTTACTAAGCTCAAGCAAATAATTGCTAAGTTATTATAAGCTCAAATAGGAAACTTTTACTAAACTCAAGCAAATAATTGCATAGTTATTATAAATTCAAATAGCTAATTTTTACTAAACTTAAACAAATATTTGCTAAGTTATTATAAGCTCAAATAGCGAATTTTTACTAAATTCAAGCAAATTTCTTCTTAACACACGAGCACACGTTTATTCTTTATGAAGAAAATAAGGCGACGATTACGAAGCAACTGCGATGGTCGAATGGATAAGCCCATGCACTTACGCTCACGCGGCCGAGGTTCAAGTCTCCGGTTAATGGTCATTATTCAATTTAATTAAATGTTAATAATTATAATTATTTCACTTCAAAAATATGAGTTATATTTATAATAACTCAACCAATGTTTGCTTGAATTAAGTAGAAATTTGCTTATGCAGTTTTAAGCAAAAATTTGCAAAATTTTGATTAAATTCAAGCAAAATTTTGCTAAGTTATCATAAACTGGAATAGCAAATTTTGATAAGTTTATGCTGAAATCAAGCATAATTTTGAAATGGCTTAGATTCAAGCGCAAGTTTTGCTTAACCACAATACCAATTTAGCAAACATATTTCTCCGTGTAGTATTCCTTTTATTGAGAACCCCAATTTTTTCCAAACAAGCATTTGGACTTTAAAAAGTTTATAAAACTATCTTTTTGACCTTCAACAAATCGATTTTTGTTACATTTGTAAGCACAGTACTTGTTTATATTGTTGCTTCAGATAGATTGTCATTAATTTGGTGTTATTACAAAGGTATAGATCCTTGTCTGCGTTGTTAAATTTCTCAAATTAGGTTAAAATTCGTATGTCGACCGACGTGAGTAAAATATTAAAAATATGAAATGAAAAAGTAAATAAAAGAGATCGCTTTCATTGAAATACAATTAAAATTGCACTTTTTTAAATTTTTGACAATAAAGAAGAATTATAACAATATACGTACTGGAATTAATTATTAAATTTCGATAATTCGTTTTTAAGATTTTCTCTTACTTTTAAGACTCCACATGGTAGAATTTTCATTTCAATCTCAACAAAAAAACATAAATTTATTTTGTTAAAAATGCCAACTATTGGAACAGTTAATAATTATAAGTTTTATCTTCTATCATTTCGACTGATTTCTATAAAAGTCTCTAAGGTCGTTGCTATTGCTGGATCAAAAAAAATATTATCAGCTTTTTAATTAGTTTTGTTGTTGTTGCCTTCTTAAAAACTTTAAAGCTCGCAATTAAATTCATATCAGCTTTGTTAATCATTTGTTAATCATTTTCATTCTAACATTAATAAAATGTTAGGCTAGCATTGTAAAGCAAGTGTATTTTTAAATACCATCACCTATGGCATAAAAAAAGCCAAATATATTTGCTTTAAATATCATATTGTTACCAATAAATGTTTTTTATCAAACACCCTTCCCCCCCCCCCCTCATTGGAAAATCCTGGCCATGAAACTGATAAGACTCAATAATAGTTGACAACTTCCTTCAGCCAATACAACAAAAAAATTCAAAAACTCAGCTCAGCAATCGTACAAAATTGCCGCAAGTGCCAATGGTAAATTTTAATGATGTCCTTTTGCAAAATTTTAACCTCAACCCTCCTCGTTGCGTACACAAACACAAACTCAACAATGTTGCCCATTTTGGGTCAAGCATGCATCCTTGCTGTTATTGTTTGTTGGCTCTTTAATGGGCCTGTAAATAGATCAGATAGCTAGAGGCAATGAATGTGACACAAATGGCAGCACATTTCTTTGTTATTCTATGCTGACGCCACTATTAAATAAACCAAAGCACTAAGAACCAAAAGAAGTGGCCAATTGTATACAAAAGGCTTTGAAAGACTGCATGATTTTATGCCCACAAGTAGGTGGCGATAGCTTTGTTGTGGGCATCAAAATTACACAACTGTCAAATTACAGAAGGACCATTCACGCTTCCATTGCTTTGATTATAAAAGATGACCCAACTATTTTTCAAGTGATTAAGATGTAGATATAAAATAATATATGCTGGGTATAGAACTCGCTTAAACTGTCAATGTTTTTATTTATTAACTCACTTAGTTTTGAATTATAGTTACTTTTTATGATTTGACTTCTATGACCCTTTTAATCGTTCTTGCTGTATCTCTGCTTTTTCGAACATTATTTTTATACTTTTTTATTTTTTTTTTTTTTTATGGTAATATTTCTGGTCATTGCTGTTCTTGCTTGAAAATTTTTGCATTGCTAAAGGATGTTTTTATTTTATTTGACTTATAATATTGCCACCACATTTTCAAATCTTAGATTTGAAAGAAAACTTTTAAGATGTGCGTTAACATTTTTAGTTTTTATCAGTTTGACTTATATTTTTGTATTATATCTACTGACTTGGCGGCCGTAGCCTAGTGGGTAGAGTGCGTGGCCCCTAAACTAAAGAACCGCGGTAGCCCGGGTTCAATTCCAGCTCAGACAGAAAATTTTTTTCAATTGAATTAATTTTTCTGTTCGGTCGTCACCTCTCTGCAGACAATGGCAAACCTCAGAGAGTAAAAATTGCCATGTAAAGCTTCTTGAGAACATAAGCCGTTCGGAGTCGGCATAAAACACGTAGGTCCAGGTCTCGCTCATTTGTGATCAAACATTTAATAACACGTACAACACAATTGATCAGTAGAAGCTAGGTCAAAGTCCTTTCAAGTGCTGAAATGGCCAGTTTATTTTTTTTTTCATCTACTGACTTTTATTTTATACATGATGACATATTGCTAAATCCCTTTAAATTGTGAACGGAATAATGAACGGAGATAAATAAATCTTTTGTTATGAGTAGTGTGACCATCTGTCCCATTTACTCAAGACATGTCTCCGAATTTTGGCAACTGTCCCGTTGTTCCCAAATCAAACCAAATGTCCCGAAATTCTGCCACAAAAAAATATTTTATTCATATAGAAAAAATTCGTCAAATGCATCAAATATTTCATCATCTCGTATTTCAAGCATTATCGTTTACAAAACTTATATAAATTTATGCTTTTATATAATAGCATCAAACATAAGAGTTCTAGTATAATAGCCCGTCCTATGACATGTACTCCGCACACTTGCTTTTTGGAGCCATTTGCCGAAATCACTTTTTTCTCTTTTTAAAGCTTGATTTTTTATTCACTTAATTTTTGTAAAATACAAATATAAATATAATATATAAATAAACTGGCCATTTCAGCCCTTGGAAGGACTTTGACCTAGCTTCTATTGATCAATTGTGTTGTGCGTGTTATTAAATGTTTGATCACAAATGACCGAGAACTGGACCTACGTGTTTAATGCCGACTCCGAACGGCTTATGTTCTCAAGAAGCTTTACATGGCAATTTTTACTCACTGAGGTTTGCCATTGTCTGCAGAGAGGTGACGACCGAACAGAAAAACTATTTCAATTGAAAAAACTTTCTGTCTGAAGCTGGAGATTTGAACCCGGGCTACCGCAGTTCTTTAGCTTAGGGGCCACGCACTCTACCCACTAGGCTACGATCGCCACAGGCAACTGACAATTACAATTACAATTTAGAAAGTTTTTTTTACTCTTCCGTAAAATTTTTTAATTGCAGCTTACGGCTTTTTGATTTAATATGAAGATATTTAAAAAATTGTCACTACCTAGGGGGAGGGCGCTTGCCCCTTTCCCCTCTACGGACAGCCATGCTAGTTATAAGTGCTATTACAATATCAATATTTTGGTAATTAATACATGCTTCGAACGTACAAAACGTAGTTTTAAAATCTTTTATTGAAGTCAACTTCTTTCAATTAGTTCTGCAATTCCTCGCCGAAAGCCAGGAGTCGTAAGCCTCTAAGAAACTTAGCTAGATTGTTAATAATTCTGCACTAGTTCCAATAAAGTCAAGTACTATTCCCACTGCAATAGCCTTTGATATCGATTGAACTGGCAGTTTTTGTGGGTTGATTTAAAAAAATTACATAAGGGGTATTCACATTGCCTTGGGTAGTTGGGTATGGGTAGATTGAGTACTTTTGGTTATTGCGAGCACCCTAAATTGCAATTGAGTACTTTGTAAGATAGTTCTGGGCAGTTCTGCATGTTTGTTTGATCCCCCGGCTTATGTAGCTGACGAAAGATGAGTGACAGCTGGAAGAGGGTTGCCACCAAATCATTTTTTGTCATTTTATGTGCGAAAAATGTAGGCCATTAATTGGGCGTAAAAAAAATTATTTCATATACGAGTAATTTTTTAACGTGCACTTCGCAGCATATTATCATTTACTAGTCATCTAGGAGAAAACGTTTGCCTGTCACAGACCGGCTTACATAAGAATCTTCACGCCAATCGGAATAAAAAATTTTAATTTTTTGTATATCTGAATTGGCATAACTGGCAAAAACTACGCCCATTTTTGGTTCAGTTTCCGAAAGTAACTTTATGCACTAATTTACTAAATTTTAGTATAATACGACCAAAACCGTCTAAGATATAGCATTTTTATTGATTTGTAGACGCTAAAAGGGTGTTTGGCAAAATTGTCCTAACCTATCGCGTAGGCGAAACAAATAGGCTGCCAAAATTTTAGCGCAATCGGCCCAGTAGTCAATTTTAATGATTTGTGAAAAAGTGGGCGTTGCTATAGGTCAACCACGCCCATTTTGAGTACTGTTCCCGAATGTAACCATACAAACTAAATTACCAAATTTAAGTCTTATGCGACCAAAATCTTCTTAAATAAAGTATTTGTATTGATTTGTGGGCTGTAAAAGGGGGCGTGGACACCATCTATAATACAGTTTTAGACAGTAACCATACAAACTAAATTACCAAATTTTAGTCTAATAAGATCAAAACCGTCCGAAATATGGCACTTTTACTGATTTGTGGACGGTAGAAGGGGGTGTGGCTTTTTTTATTAAGCAAGATATTAACTCTCTTAATCGAGATATTAACAGATATTGTAAATTTGGTTGCCTTAGATGTTATCGTTCCTGAGATCTTAAGATACACCGCAAGAACGATTTTATATATGTAGAAGGGCAGTAAAAGTAGGCTTGGCAAAATTTATATATCTTGTGACCAGCACTTGGTCTCATAGCAAATATAAACCAAGTTTCATTATAAAAACATGCACAACTCAGGAATCATAAAGATTTCTGAAAAGTCGGCGTAGTTATAGTTCCACCACGCCCATTTTTTATTGAATTGTCGATAGTAGCCATACGAACTAAATTACAAAGTTTTAGTCCAATACAACCGATTTCTTCTGAAATATAGCGTTTTTATTAACTTGTGGGCGGAAATAGGGGGTGTGGCAATATTTTTTGTGTTTTATTCGAGATATTCGCCTTGACAACAAATATTGTAAATTTGATGCCTTAGGTCAATTATTGACTATTTTTGCAAAAGGTGGTAGCACATGGAAAAAGTACTCAATTTGGCAATAAAACAATCTACCCAAACAAGTCAGGGGGTCAGCTAGAGTACATTGGTAGATGGGTACTTGGGTAGAATGGCACTTTACAAAAACAAAATGTTCGGCATTTGCCATTCTAGCCAACTACGTAAGTCAGTGTGAATACCCCTATAGATATATTGTGCTAAAAATGAACCTAACTAAGCACCAACATAAACACATATGTGGTTATATCGGTTTTGTTAAGAAAATCGGTTTTGTTAAGCAAAGAACTAAACATCGCTTTTATTGAAGTTATTTTGATAACGCCTTTAGTTTATAAATTTCACATGTTCAATGGTTACAATTTTAGTTGAATAGCAAACCAGCTTTATTAAAAATAGTATAAATAGTATCCAATGCAAGTCCAAGGTAAGCGCTTCAGTGCCATCGTTTTGAGTCACTCTCCAAACATTCTCCAAAGTTCCTATTTTACACAGGCCACACAACTTCAAAGAATACGAGCGGCAAACTTTATTTACAGTGGCTTCCGTTTTATAGCGCTGCTTGTTTATATTCGCTTAGAGCTATGTAGCTATGTGCGGATGTTTATTTGTTTGCCTGTGTGTATTTGTTTGGGGGGTGCGGGGGGCACAACAAACTACCGGCTGTTGGGTGTTCAATGAGCTCTATTTTGTTATCCAAACAATTTTGGCATTTTGTGTCATCAAAAGAAAATGAGTTAATAGACAAATAATCGGCGGTCTGCTGTCATGTCTTTCTTCAAGTCATGCATTTTTTTTTATTGAAAATAAAAGATGCTTCCAAGTTTCTTTCTCTCGATTTTTGTTTATTTAGGTAAATGCTTGTTGGTTTCGGCGGCAGTTTTTCTTGTTATTGTTGATTTTGATTTAGTAGAATGTGCATTATGAAAGGGTTAGTGCAAGATTTTATTTTTTTGTTTGTTTGTTTAAATTAGCATTTATTCTGTTTAGCTGAGAGAAATTATGTACTTTAGTATGTATTATTTTTTTTTATTTGATTTGAGTTTTAGAGAGTTTTGTGTGGCAGTTAGAGTTGAGACTATAAATTATGTAACAAGCAAGACTGGAAGGGATTTCATGAAACACAATTCAAGCAAAGATATTTAGTGTTTTTACTTTCACTTTGATTGTTTTTACTTATTCAAATTTACTTATTGAACTTTTACTTAATAGTAAAGAAGCGATAAGTAATAAAAAGTAGCAAGGTAAAGAGCCATATTGTAAAAAATCGTAGGTCACATAAAGTCAAATGAGAAAATATTCTCAATGGAAAAAAGTCGCAAAGTAAAAAATTTCAAGGCACAAAAAATTCGAAGGTTAAAAAAATCGGAATCTAAAAAGTTGTTTAGTGCAAAAATTCCAAGGTAAAGCAAATATCAGAGTATAAAAAGGTTAAAAATACAAAAATTTGCATACAAAAGAAATTGCGAGTCACGAAATATCGCCTGGAAAAACATTGCAGGTTCTAAATAGGTTCAAAAGGGTTGAAAACCTACAAACAGTAGCAAGGTAAAAAAGTTTTGGGTTTAAAATAAAAGCTAACAAAATATCGCAAAGTTAAGAGTCATGTTGTAAAAAAATCGCATGGTACAACCAGTAGAAATTACAAAAAAATTGCAAGTTGCAAAAATTTGTACGGTGCTAGAAGATGCGAGGATGTGAGGTGCATTAATGTTTAAGGTAACGATTCTCATGATGAAAAGGTACCTAAGTTTGTACGGTACAAAAAGTCGCTGGCACAACAAAAAGCAATTTATAGAAATTTGCATTGTAAAAACGTCTTATTTAACAAAATGTCGCAGAATACACAAAGTTTCAAAGTGCGAAAAATGTGAAAGGTAAATATTCGCATATTAAAAACGTAGCAAGGTACTTTAATGTCGCAAGCTTAAAAAAGTTCCAAGGTATAAACTCAACTCAAAGGCTACAAGTTGTTGCAAGGAACACAAAGTTGCAAGGCAAAGATTAGACATGTAAAAGTTAGTAAAATAAAAGATAGCAGGATACAAAAAGTTCCAGGGCTCGAATTCAAAAGTGACTATGCTGATTGTAAAGCAGTTGTAAGGTACTGAAGATCGCAAGGTACAAAAATACGGAGTTTAAAAAGAGTTGCAAAGAACAAAGAACAAAAGTTGCAAAGAATTGTATGGCAAAAAGTTGCCATACAAGAAGTTGCGAATCACAAAAAGTCGCAGTGTAAAGTATCACAGTACAATAAAGTTGCTAGGTACAACAAGTCGCATTGTAAAAAGTCGCAATATGCAAAAAATCGCAAGTATAAAAAGTTGCGAGGTGCAAAACATATTAAAGTTTAAGTTAACAAGTCAGATTTAAAAAGTAGCATGGTTCAAAATGCAAATGCGAATATATTCGCGATGAAAATGAATCGCAGGTTACGGTAATAGCAAGGTACAAAAAGATGGAGTTTAAAAAGAGTTTCAAAGAACAAAATGCCGCAAGAAATTTCCATACAAGAAGTTGCGGATCACAAAAAGTCGCAATGTAAAGCATCACAGTACAATCAAATTGCTAGGTACAATAAGTCGCATTATAAAAAGTCGGAATATGCAAAAAATCGCGGGGTATAAAAAGTTGTGAGGTGCAAAACATATGAAAGTTTAAGTTAACAAGTCACATTTAAAAAGTCGCATGGTTCAAAATACTAATGCGAAAATATTCGCAATGAAAATTAATCGCAGGTTACAAAAAGATGGAGTTTAAAAAGAGTTGAACAAAATGCTGCAAAAAGTTGCCATACAAGAAGTTGCGAATCACAAAAAGTCGCTGTGTAAAGTATCACAGTACAATAAAGTTGCTAAGTACAACAAGTCGCATTGTAAAACGTCGCAATATGCAAAAAATCGCAAGTATAAAAAGTTGCGAGGTGCAAAACATATTAAAGTTTAAGTTAACAAGTCACATTTAAAAAGTCGCATGGTTCAAAATGCATATGATAAAATGAATCGCAGTCTACGGTAGTAGCAAGGTGCAATAAGATGGAGTTTAAAAAGAGTTTCAAAGACCAAAATGCCGCAAAAAGTTGCCATACAAGAAGTCGCGAATCACAAAAAGTCACAATGTAAAGTACCACAATACAATAAAGTTGCTAGTTACAACAAGTCGTATTGTAAAATGTCGCAATATGCAAAAACTCGCAGGGTACAAAAAGTTGCGAGGTGCAAAACATATTAAAGTTTAAGTTAAAGAGTTACATTTAAAAAGTGGCATGGTTCAAAATCCAAATGCGAAAATATTCGCAATGAAAATGAATCGCAGGTTACGGTAGTAGCAAATAGTAGCAAGGTACAAAAATATGGAGTTTAAAAAGAGTTGCAAAGAACAAAATGCCGCAAAAAAATGCCATACAAGAAGTTGCGCATCACAAAAAGTCGCAGTGTAAAGTATCACAGTACAATAAAGTTGCTAGGAACAACAAGTCGCATTGTAAAAAGTCGCAATATGCAAAAAATCGCAGGTATAAAAAGTTGTGAGGTGCAAAACATATTAAAGTTTATGTTAACGAGTCTCATTTAAAAAGTCGCATGGTTCACAATACAAATGCGAAAATATTCGCAATGAAAATGATTCGCAAAAATCACAGGTTACGGTAGTAGCAAAGTACAAAAAGTCGCATGCGTCATTTCATGTATGTATATTAAATTTTTAGCCAAATATAATAATCTTTCATATATAGGTATTCTTAAAGTGGCCAAGCTAAGAGGTCGCCCACATAATAAGTCAAACGTTTAAAGTGGGAGGGCGTCAAACATTTGTGACTGTATGTGACATGGAAAAGGTGTGTCGTGCGTTACGTTACAAAAACAAAATTTAGTTTTAAAATCTTACTCAATACTTTGTAATATCTGGCAATGTGAATGAGCTTTTCTACGGTACTCTGCATATCCAAGAACTTCAAAGCCTTTTCTGAATGTTACGTTTAAATTGACATAATTACATGCTTTTGTTCTAAAGAACCGTTCAACTGTAAGATTTTCATTGGGGTTAGTTAATACTGGGAATACAAAAAAAAGAGTTGTCTGAACCACGAATTATGGAATTGAATTTTCGAATTAATGAGAGCCGTGCGTTTTATTGGGATAAAAGGAGTCATAGCAGTCCGAAGTATCAATACGCTAAATTTCACTATCGAGCTTTTCATATTTCTTAACTTATAAGCATCAGAAATATCGTCTGAAGATTTACAAATAGTTAAATTTACGTAATTTCTTTTATAAATATACTCGCGCCTTGTAAGAATAATAAAAAAATTGTATTCCTATCGATTCTCCATTACTCCAGAAAAATATGTCCCACAAACGGGATCGTCGAGCATGCTGCCAACTTTGAGATGCATAAGTTCAACTTTTACGAGCATACGCTCGTATCTACTTGCGGAAAGTATTAGAGCCCGAACAAAATCAAATATCGTTGCGACAAACGATCCTCTGTGATCGTTGAACGCAGAGAATGAAAACGTTGCGACCTACGATACAGGGTTGATTTTAGTCCCATTTTAGATTTGACGATTTGCCGCCGATGTCGCTCACCGGTTCTTTTTATCTTTTGTTTTGTTACAAATACGATTCAAAGCGAAAATTAAATTCAGCAAAGTAAATTATAGCGATTTTTTGGACAATTTTTATTTACCCTTTATACTTAGTTCTCCAAGAATCGCAAGAATAGCAGAAATGAGAAACCCTTTCCCGTTTTCCTTTCTGTCTACTGTGTAAGTTGTATAGTCAATTCCTAAGACATAATATTTTTGCAGTACCAAAAAGCCAATTAAAAATTAATAACCCAGAATAGCAGGAATAAGAAGGACAATATCAAGTATCGAAGGACGACATGCCTTGCACAAAGCATAGCAGTTCTTCTTCTTTTACCATTTTCCAAGCCGAATTCACAATTTATCAGAAAATACAGGTACCTACCTGCATTAAAAACGAATAAATATGGAATTTACTATGCTCTTGTATTTCAATTGAATTCAATTGGATTTGTTGGCGATTCAGCATCATTGCTGCAGCTCACAACATCGAGAACAACAACAACCATAAAGAAGTACCGCACGCATATCATTCTTGAAATACAATAAAATGCAATCTCATTAAATCCCCCGCAGTCGTAAAGGACGCAGCCAATGGTCATAGCACACACACACACACATGCACACACTCTTCCAGCACCCAACAACGCCACAGGACGAGTCACTTGCATTGAACATTGAAAATTTTGCATTGAAAATGAAACGGCAGGCTGGCAACCATGGCGATACTGTTCAATGTAGTCAAGTCAAGTCCAATTGATTACTTGCGATTAGGCCAATGAAGCTTAAAATTACCACATAAAGCGTGCTGCTGCGTCCAGCAGAACAGCCAGCCGAAAAACCGACTTCTTCAGCTTAATAATCGAGTCACATACGTGGTCAATGTGAACCAACGCCGTAGATAAGGGGGCTTCAGGGTTTCACACCCCCCCCCCCCTTAGCAACCCAAAATATTTTTATATTTTTATACATATATAAAAATGAATGTACGTTTGTTAGTTTGTTGGTTTGTTGGTTTGTTTGTTTGTTTGTTTGTGTGTCCTGAATACATTTCTACACCGTTCATCCTATCGCAATGAAACTTTTAAAATTGGTTGTTCGCATTCATGCGCAGGTTTTATTCGTAGTACGGACAGCGTTGAACAAGGGGGCGTGGCACCTCCCATACAACCCAAACTTGAGATATCGAATAGCTTTTGAGTTATAGTTCGCACAGCCATGGAATTTGGTATTTGACCACAATTTACATGTGCCGTTTTACTGATAACATACAAAGAGGAGTGGCACCTCCCATACAACCCAATTTTCCGATATCGAATAGCTTTTGAGTTATAAGCCGCACAGCCTCGGTATTCAGTATTCGAACTCAATTTACGCATGCAGTTGTACTGATAACACCGTATGGCGTTGCACAAGGGGCGTGGCATCTACAATACGACCTCAATTAGAGCAATTTAACAGCTTTTGAGTTATTGGTCGCACTGCCATGGAATTCAGTATTCGACCACAATACTGAATTGACAACGGGGCCGCAACACGGTAAAACAAGACTCGAGGACTCAGTTTTAAGATTTCAATATTGTGAAATTATCAAGGTAAGTTCGACAGATTTGAGTTACTGTGAAAACAATTCCGTGTCGTTTTTATGTGTTTATTACAATGTGAGCTAACGTAGGCTAACATAGATCGTCGAAGCAAATCGAATGTGTGGCGAGATACTTCACGTACAAATCGTCATAATCGCTTATTAAGAGCTACAATCATCAAAAAGGTGTTTTCGGATACGGAAAGTGTTTACAGGTTCGGGGATTGCTTTGACCTTATCTATTTTGCTATATCTTGAACATCAGTACAAAATGTAAGAACTCATGAAACAGCTTTTAATGCCATATTACATATTGATCATGAAAATTGGTTCATAATTAATACTTCTTTGAAATATAGACCCGCCAAAACTGAGTAATAAAATGAAACTTGCATTGATAAGCCAAGTACCAGAAAGGGGAGAACCAGTATTGGTATAATTTTATATACGTTATTAAAAAAAAATGCTGCTATTTTTTGTTGCCTGACTTAGAAATCATTT
The DNA here is from genome assembly GCA_963920525.1 of Dichetophora obliterata. NCBI lineage: Eukaryota > Metazoa > Arthropoda > Insecta > Diptera > Sciomyzidae > Dichetophora > Dichetophora obliterata. Next base: position 216,115,392 of record OY986436.1, on the reverse strand, counting down.
GTTTTTGGCTGTTATTCGAAAACTCTTTATATGATATAACTAAATAATGAAGTTGTGCAGAAACGGTTTGTTGCAATTATGTGACACCGATGCATAAGCAGTTAATATTCTCAAAAATTGCTAAAACACTGCGATATATCTTTTACTAAGCTTATAATAGCCAAACAAAATGATTGGATACAGATATTCATATGTTTTTAATTAAATGCCGCTAGATAGGTGATTTCGGCCACTGTGCTCCGTTACAAATTGGCTGACTCTTTATTGATCACTAAAAAGTCAATTACTGAAAACTTTCTCACAATTTCATGTTACACATATAAATTATACGGATATTAAAAGCCTTTTAGTTAAACGCCAAGGAGATATTAATTTTCTTTATACTCATTTACATTTGCATGGTGTTGTAGGAATAACAAAAACTATTCAGCCGAATCATCTGAAATTTTAATTTGCTATTCACAACATCAGTGGCTATCACTGGAAGTAGAATCAGAATATTATTTCAAAAATATCGTACATTCTACGGTGAAATCCGGTAAGAGACGAGCTGTTTTTAGAACTTAAATTTTAAAAATGCATCATTCTGACAATTTTCAATATTTTTTCTTTCTAGTTCCAGCCATAGCTGTACTCATAGTGATTAATAATATTCTTGATTTTTTTTCAGATTGTAGAATGCGGAGCTAAAATAAAACGCGTGCTATTTTGTTTGAATCAACCAGAAGAAGGGGAGCATTTTATTTCATCTATTATAGTACTGTTATATTATACAATGTATCATGTAAGACAGAGGTATAATATATTCTACTTAAGCTATGTTTACAGATGTGTTTAATGTACTAAAGTACCATACACTACAATAACCCCCTTATAATATATGTTCCCCTCTTTATCAATAAGATTATAATTTCTACATAATACAAAAAATAGTATTATTGTTTTCTTTCTCTTAAATTATATCGATTATTGGATAACAAATTATTATTTTGTTGAACATCACTATCGTTTTCATTTAATTTTTCCCTACCGTTCTCAGAATCTGGTATTACAATTAATTTCTCGTTTTCATTTCCCCCTGGAAAAAGTTCTTGGCTCTGATTTGGCGTCATATCTTCTTTAAAAATATTTTCTAAAACAGGTGCATGCATTGAGTTTGTACAAAAAATAATTTTATTTGCATGTATTTTCCAAATTTTGTTATCATTTGTTTTTACTAGGTAAGTCTGCCTTCTAATTTTTTTATGTATTTCGCCTCTTGTCCATGAAATTTTTCCCGGTGTGGAATAATTTTTTATTAAAATTTTATCATTATTATTAAATACTGTATTTTTTGAACACTTATAGTTTCGTTTTTGGTTTTCTTGTTTTTGTTTACAAATTTCTTTGATTTCTTTGTAAGTTACTTTTTTAACTTTTCTTTTTGGATTCAATAAATCCAATCTTGTTTTAAGTTTTCGTTTATTAAACATCGCATACGCAGGTGACACACCTGTAGTTGCATGTTCTGCGTTGCGGTAGTCTAATAAAAAATGACACAAAGCATTGCTGAACTCAGATACTGGTGTGTTGTATAAATTTCTTTTCAAAGCATTTTTCAAGGTTTTAACAAGATTCTCTGCTTGTCCATTTGTCGAAGGGTGGCCAACTGGTGTCGTTTTATGCTTGATACCATTTGTTGCCAAAAAATCTTTAAACTCTTTTGAGCAAAAAGAAGTGCCATTATCTGAAACTATTTCATTTGGTAAACCAAAACGAGCAAAAATTTCTCGTAACACAGCAATTGTAGCTCCGCTTGTGGTATTTTTTGCCATATCAATGCATTCAACCCACTTACTAGTACTATCTATTAGTACCAAGCACCATCGGTTCATAAACGGCCCAAAGAAATCTATATGTAGCCTTGACCATACTTTTTCGGTTCTGGCCCAAGTTATTAACTCCCGTTTTGCTGGTGTTTGACGTGTTAGCAAACATGGCTGACAATCTTTCACTATCATCTCTAAATCTTTTCTTTGGCTTGGCCACCAACAGCACTCACGTGCCATAGACTTCATTTTTACGATTCCCATATGTGATGCATGTAAAAGGGCGACTACGTCTGACTGTAGCTCTTTTGGGATCACTAACCTATAGCCCCAAAACAAACAACCCGATTCTTCGGATAATTCAAATTTTCTTTTAAAATAAGGCATTAAATCAATATCAGAACATTTTTCTTGCCAACCCAACCTTAAACAACTTATTACCTTTTGTAGCACTATATCCTTACTAGTCTGAGTACGTACTACCTCTATATCTGGAAATACCTTTTCATTACCACGTTTTATGAAATAGTTTAAATACACATTATCAGGTAATTCATCATCCAAAGAATGTGATATTTGTGGATATCGTGAAAAATAATCAGCTACGTTCGCATGAGATTTTACGAACTCAATATTAAATTGATACCCTGTCAACACAACAGCGATACGTTGTAGCCTACTCGAAGCCATTATCGGAATTCCCTGTTTTGGGTTAAAAATATGTTGCAATGGTTTATTATCGGTAACCAACGTAAAACGCCGACCGTAAATATATTGGTGAAACTTTTTCACACCAAACAATATAGCTGCCGCTTCACGGTCAAGCTGTGAGTATCTTTTCTGTATCTCTGATAGCGTTCTTGACGCAAACTCAATTGGACATTCCTCCCCTTTTTCATTTATTTGAGACAAAACTGCCCCAACTCCTACTGGACTTGCATCAACTATTAGTTTAGTTCTGCAATTAGGGTTGAAATGCGCCAAACAACTCTCAGCTGTTAAATATTTTCTTAATTTTTTTACTGCTTCGGTACATTTTTCCGATCACACAAACTCTGCATTCGCTTCTAACAATTTATAAAGTGGGCTTAACGTGGTAGACACCTCTGGTAAAAATCTCCTATAAAAATTTATAACCCCTAGGAACGCTTGAAGCTCTTTCAAGCTTGTTGGATTGGGCATTTTAAGAATTTCTTGAACTTTTTCTGGGTTCATGTGTAATCCATTTTTATCAATAACATGACCTAAATATTTAATCTGTTTACAGAAAAATTCACATTTTTCACTAGAAAGCTTACAACCAGCATTTTTTAATGACGTCAGTACTCCCTCAAGTCTATCTATATGCAATTTTCTGTTAGGAGCAGTAATCAATATGTCGTCCATTTCTTTTGAGAAAAATTTCCATTATTTTTTGAAAAATTGCTGGCGCTGGCGATAACCCATAAATTAGACGCGTATACTGATACAGACCTTTAGATGTTGAAATCGTTGTTAGTTTTTGCAATTCCTCATCTAACTCAATTTGTTGATACGCCATACTCAAATCTTATTTAGAAAACTCTACCCCACCATGCAATTTAGCAAAAATTTCCTCAAATCGAGGAAGTGGATATTTTTCTACTTTTAAATTCTCATTTAAATTGACACTAAAATATCCACAAATACGTATACTGCCGTTCTTTTTAATAATAGGGACAATCGGTGTGCCCCATTCACAATAGTCCACAGACTTTAGGACTCCGAGTGACACCAGCTTATCTATTTCCTGCTCTACTTTATTTCTTATTGCAATAGGAACAGGTCTCGGCCTAAAAAATTTAGGTATAGTGCCCTCTTTCACCTTTAAAATTGCCTTACTCTTATTAAAATGACCTAAACTACCATCAAACAGTTCACCAAATTTTTTCACGATATTCTCTTCATCATTGAGAGACCCTTGTAGAACAAAATTGAAATTATTGAAGCTAATTTTGAACGCTTTTAAAAAATTTCTGCCTAGTAATGGTGGCCCACCATTTTTTATAACCACGAATGGCATCCGAACATGTTCGTTTTTAAATTTAACACTTAATTGGCACACCCCTAACGGACTAATATTCACGCCATTATAAGTTTTCAGCAACATATTCGTTTCTTGCAATTTAAATTTAGAATAATATTCATTATACCATTTTTCCGAGATAACATTATTTTCTGATCCCGTGTCCAACTCCCAAAAAACAGGGCTTACCATTTATAAAAATTTTAATTTTAATAGGACCATCATTTTCGCTATTAATTGTAAATAAACATGCAAGAGATTCGTCCGCATCACTCATAAAATTAAAATTTTTATCTTTACACATTTTTTTTAAATACCCTCTTCGTTTGCAAGAATTGCATTTATAGTTTTTGAACTTACAATTTTCGCTTTTATGGTTATCATAACCACACACTTTACATATTTGGTGTTGTTGCTGCTGTTTTTGCGAATTCGTATATTTGCTCTGCTTCGGCTCTTGTTGTTGTTGTTGCTTATGTACGGTGAAGCTCTTCTTCACATAGTTGAAATCTTCGTTTTTAACCTCAACTGTAAACTGCCGTTGTACATACTCCGCATGGTTGGCAATTTCCAACGCTTTTTGCAATTTTATTGTTGTTGATTCAAGGAACATTTAATCGCGCGCTGTACCCTTTTCCAACCCCATCACGAACTTATCGCGTACTGCGGTTTCAAGGTGAACGCCGAACTCACAATTTGCTGCCAGCTGCCGCACCCGTGCTGCCCATTCATTTACTGATTCGCCTGGAGACTTTTTTTCATTGTAGAGCTTGTATCTTTCCGCGAAACCACAGCTACTTGTTATGAAGTGCTCTGCCATTGCTTTTACACAAATATCAAACGTTGTCGCAGTTGCTTCCAATTGAACTGGACACAACAAATTCTGCAATAACATGTATGATCCTTCTTCCAAAGAAATAAGCAAAACTGCTTTCTTTTTTGCAGCATCAGTGATATCATTTGCCACCAGAAATTGATTAAGCTGATGGTGGAACACTTTCCACGAATTTTTGTTGTGGTCAAATATCGGTGACTTCCCAACTACAGCGATGCTCATTTTTGAAAAATAAAAAAAAAATAAAGTAATAAAGTTTGACTTTATTTTTTAATGATCTTTTGCTTAAAATGTTTTTTTTCTAATATTTCCTCGTCGCCATTTGTAGAATGCGGAGCTAAAATAAAACACGTGCTATTTTGTTTGAATTAACCAGAAGAAGGGGAGCATTTTATTTCATCTATTATAGTACTGTTATATTATACAATGTGTCATGTAAGACAGAGGTGTAATATATTCTACTTAAGCTATGTTTACAGATGTGTTTAATGTACTAAAGTCCATACACTACAAGATAAATAAAAGAGTCCAAATGTCAAAAGCTACATCACTGCCCAAGCCACTTTTCTTTCAGAGGGTCTCATTGAGCGCCATTTTGAACGTGAACATCATTTTTTTTAAATTATAAAAACTATTTTGTATGATGAATGAGTGTTACAATTTACCCTTTAAGTTTTAATATCGTTATTCAATATTTTAATTTTCTAAAAAAATGCCAAAAGTATCTTAAATTTTCGAGTGCTCGACCTCCTTAAATTAGATATAATACAAAATAAATAGTTTTCTTAAATATCTTGCCTTTGCACTGGTGTACAGTTTGAAAGTCATTGGAGTAATAGTTTGACAAGCACTGAAATAAATCGAATCCGAAAATTTTGAGAAGCACTGGAGTAATTACACACTATACGTTGTGGAAGCACTGTAATAATCAAGATCAAGCTTCTTGACGAAAGCTACTCGCTGTCTTTATTGATGACGAAAGCTTCTCATTGTTTTGATGACGAAAACTACTCGCTGCAATGATGACGAGAAAAAATCAAAGATTTACCCTCTACCAAAATCGCTCAACGCGCCTAAAGAAGTTTTCACCTCAAAAAAATAACTTCAATATTAAAGCTTTTCCCACAGCTGTAAGGGTCATATCCAAATAAAATAGATATGGAAAAGTTTAGAACCAAACTTGAGTTAAAGAAAACTAAATGGACCAACAGTAGAAATAAGGGTTCCAGAACAGCTCTTGAAACACTTAAATTGTTTTGCGGCGACAAGTCTAGCTGTCAGAAATGATGTTTCCGGAATTTAACAAAATTCAGGAAATATTTTCTACTTTGCCCTGCACTTCAGCTTCCTTTTCCTGTTAAAATGTTCCTTTTGCATATTAAAGTGATGGAAAATTTACTTCGAAATGCTACTGGAACGGAACGACTTACTGCTTTAGCACTATTAAATACTCATAAGGATATTTCTGTGAACGAGGAAACTGTTATCGACAAATTGGCTTCGCGCACAACACAATTGGCTTCGTTTCTACAACTAGGTATTGTAATATATTTTGTTACTTGGTGATATCGCAGGAGCACCATGTAAAGCCTTTTTTATTAAAAAAAAAAGAATAAAAAGGACTCGTGTTTTTATAAATAAAGTTCTAGGACCTGCCTAATGGGTTGCCGGCGAAGTTCGCCACTGGCGCTATTTTAAATATCCTTTTTTATGCCGTTCACTTAAAAAAGTGCAGAGGCTAAAAAGGGTTTAAATCGGCAGCTATTAAAGCTCAAGACTTATTAAAAATGAAAATAGTTGGCAGCTGTTAGAGCTCAAAACTAGATTAACTTTATTTGAAATTTGTTCATCCTTTTATAGTATGTATAACGGTATTTTGTCTTAAAACTAGTTAACAATTGTTTTTGTATATAAAAAGTAAACAGAATCATATGTTCTTAAATTAGTGTCAAAGTAATAGTAGAATATCGTATACCAATTTGTAATTTATTAATAGTAGTATAATGTGTGTGAGTGAGTAGACTTAGATTATTAGAAAACGTAAACATAATCATATGTTAACATATTTGTGTAGGAGTAAAAGTAAAAATGTAATTTCATATATTTTGTATTCAGCAATATTAGTACATGTGTGCGAATGAAATAGATAGTAGTGCTTAGTACGAACATATGTTCTTATTGTTTGAATATTATTTTAGTATAATGCAGTAAAATAGAATAAGGTGATCGTACCGTGAGGGTGTGTATCTTTTAAATATGTTTTATAGTTGTTTGTTTTAGAGTGATTTATAAGTATTTTATAATGTAGAAGTGTGTATATTACAGTATAAGTATGTTTATCTTTTTAAAATGTGTGTTTTCGTTGCTTTACTTAAATAAATACTTGTCGTCCTGCCCAAAACTAAACTATTGACTCAAAATTTGTATGTTAAAAATTAAAACAAATAAAATTTCATTAACTCTTTTCACTTCGACTCTTCAAATCGGTAAAGAAATTTGGAAAGATCTTAAGCCTTCAGAAATCCCTATGGAAACCTTATGGAAATGAAAAAAAAAAAACAAATATTTTTTGCCCCCCTTATGAAATACCTATCTATGACGTTGATGTCAACGTATATCATGAAAAGTAGAGAAGAAAAAGAAACAATGCCACAGTTCGTCCTAAGCGTTCTGTTTCGCCCCAAATGAATTTTTAATAGTTGTTGTTGTTGTTGGCAACACTGCATGCCACACAATGCTAGTTTGCTGCCTGCATGCGTGTATATGTCACACGCAGTTGTTGTGCTTTTTTGGGATTTTTATGCGTCGCTGTTAAACATAGCTGGCTTAGTGCATTATTTTGTATCACGAAGCAGCACACCAACGACAAGTAAGACACGAGAAGCAAAAGAATTTCGTATAGAAAAAAGTATTGCTTCTCGTGTCTTGCTTGTCGTTGGTGTGTATTATCGTTATACAGAATAAAGCAGTTAAGCTAGTAGTAAAATGGAAACAAAAACATAGTTTTTCCTAGCATATTTTTGGGCGCTTCGACAAGAAATACCTGCGCCAGGATTTATATTGATATTAGTAAGAAGCTTAACATCAAATGCCGCTGCTTCTTTGTGCTACTTTGCGCCGCTTTTTACGCATGCAGTTTGTTGCTGTTGGTGTTTTGGTTTCTTTATTTCTTTCCATGGCTTCCAAGGACTCATGCAGGGGCAAAGGCTTAATTTTATGAGACTTAAATAAATATTTGATTAAGCATTAAATCTGCTTAGAATTTACTTTGATATCATTTGAGGGTGGATAAATACCAGATCCTGATTAAATAGTTCTTTTTTGTTTTTAAGTACAGCACAGAGATTATTCTGGATAGCTTCAAGTTATTTATTTATATTGAAACGCACAGCAGAAAATACGCAAAATTTCCAGATTAATTTTTTCTTATTAATTTTTGTTTTTTTTAGCAAAAACTTGTCTTAAATCAGCAAACAGCGAACATTACCTTGATTATTTTTTTTTTAATTCTTTTTAAATTAATTTTTTTGACTGGGTCAAAAATGCCTCGAATTTCAAAAGAAAATCTTTGTAAATATTTAATTTTATTCAAGTAAATAAAAACCGAATGATTATAAAAAGGGGACAAAAATTAATTCTTTAATGATGAACAAAGCAGCAAAACAACGAAACAACTTTACCTAAATAATCAAAAGAGACTGAAAAATATCATTAATATTGAGAAAAAATACACCTTTTAAAAAACTCCTAACAGTAAAAAGGAATGCATAACAGAAAGCCAGTGGCGGTTCTAGAGCCTGCTTTTGGGATGGTCTCATTTTCACATCACTTCAAACGAGGGTTGCTTTATATATTTCAGGATAAAGACCAGGATAAAGACCTATTTTTTTCATTCGACATAGCTTTATTGTTTTTCGAAGTATTCTACTTTACGATTGATACATTTTTACATACGTTCGGACCATAATCAGAACATTTATTCCATTGCACTTGAGACACCTTTAAAACATAGTTTCCGCACGTATTTGAATCACCTCATTTCGATGAATATTTCGAATATTTGTGAACATTTTTTTTTTAAGAATTTTATGGCCTTTGATTTAAATTCACATATTTTTACAGCTTTCGAGCTAAAGCTGATTTGACTGAACAGATAAGTATTTGAATTTCTTGGATGAGGAATAAAAGCAAGCACTCACCTATAAAAAAATTTCAATGTTGTTTTTCTCATGAGATATATTGATGTTGCAACGAGAATTTTAAGAGAAAATACCACTAAATGCTAAATACTTAATTCTTAATAGTAAATACTTACTGCTTAATGCTTAATACGAAATACCAACAGCTAAATACTAAATACAAAATTTATTTATTCATTCATTTATTCGATTGCTAAAACTTAACAGGTTTTAGAGCAAATTTAAAATTATAAACTTAGATATTTAATACAATTCAAAAATATACAGTATGATTTTGATTGAAATCAAGTATTGTGAACAAACTAAAAAGTTTTAATAAATTGCTTAAAGTATATAATTCTAATAAAGTATAAAAATAAAAAAGTTAAGTCAAATCGATAATATCAGACAACATAGCAGGGTTGCGTTTTCAAGACAAACAAGGTCAAGATAGCAATATTATAAATATCGCGTTACAAGACAAACAAGGTCAAGTTAGCAACAATTTTTGAAGCCGGACTTCGGTGGAGTCGTGTGACAAACAAGGTCTCATAACCAACAAAACACCACTCCAATAATTATATATATAAAATATATCGTCAGGCGCGGATCAAGGGGGCCTATGGGGGCTGAAGCCCCCATACGCTTAATTAAATTTTTTAAATAAATACTAGCAGTTACCCGCGGCTTTGTCCGCAGTAGGTTCGAGTCATTTCAGCATTTATATTTTTTGAAAAAAGCAAGAAGGAACGAAAAGCTTAAAATCGTAAAAATAGTAAGTGGCTCATAACTAAGTGTGTACTATAAGATATGAAAATATAAATAAGCAAATTATTTGTAAAGGTCTCTCTTTTTCATAAAAACAAAAGAAATTTAGTCCAAAATGTTATGAAGGTATTTGATTTTCTCGGTTGGCTCTTAAATTTCGATAACGTTGAGTATGTATGTCTGCCTATATTCGGTTGTTGGCATTTTTCTTTGATTGAATTGAAGAAAAAAATATTAAATATCTACATTCATTCAGCTCATGTAGTCAGTGTTCCAAATAACCAACGTTAATCCTTCTTTCAATGTGATCGATGCACTAATTCTTACGCGATAAAATTATAAAAAATCATAGATTATTGACACAAATTTCAATTGATTTGTTTTTTTCAATTAGTTATTTCAATTCACTTACAAGAAATTTAGCATATTAAAAACAAAAACAAAACAAAAATGGCACAAATTCGACTAAATGGTTCAGCACTATCAAACATTCACAAAGAAAGTGATATTAACCCAGAGGAAATCGCTGAAATTTTTTGTAATTTAAAAGATCAACGCATGAGTAACGCGAATTGGGATGTTGAAGATCCATAAGCTTCTATATAATGACTTAATTTTATACAAATAGCAAATAGCTAAACAAAGAAAGTAATAAAAAAAAATAAAATAAGCATTTAAGTGCGTGAAGATAAATTCGCCTATCCGACGCTGACTTAGCGAAGACTCAAACCAATACTTTTGATGCGCAAAAAGTTAAATTTGTATTTTTTGCTAAAGTAGTTTTTTGCAGGAAATTTCCTCCCAAAATTAAATTCGTTCTTTTTGCACAGTACGAATTTAACTTTTGGGAGGAAATTAAATTCGTTCTTTTTGCAAAGTACGAATTTAACTTTTGGAAGGAACTTAAATTCGTTGTATATGCAAAGTACGAGTTTAACTTTAGAATCGAGTTTAGCTTTTGTTACAATTTTGAGTGCACAATTAAGACTTTTGCCATACATCTTTTTTCAAAAGTAGTGAAACTGGCGTTCATGGTACTAAGTGTTTCAATGCAAAAATTCTTAGAATTTGAGTGAAGAATGTTTTTGAAATGCATATAATTGGACAGGAGATTAAACCACCTTTCTAACGATATATTTGCATTTTTGTACTTAAACTTAGTACCGTGAACGCCAGTTTCACTACTTTTTAAAAATTATTTATGGCAAAAGTCTTAATAAGCTATATATCGTTATGAAGGTGGTTTAATCACATGTCCAATGATATGCATTTAAAAAACATTCTTCGCTCAGATTTTGAAAATTTTTGCATTGAAACTTAGTACCATGAACGCCAGTTTCACTACTTTTTATAAAATATATATGGCAAAAGTCTTAAATGTGTGTGCACTCAACTCAACTCAAATTATCCATTTTAGGTTTAAATCCATTATCCATTTAGATTGCTATATTAATGTGTTTACAAATATCACCAGATGCATCAGATATATGTATGTTTGAGAGAACTTAATCATAATCAACGACAGTACTGCAGGTAATCTATAATTTTATGTTTGATTGAGTCCATGGATTTTTTTTTCACTTAAGGATATAACATTGATTCACTTAAGGATATAACATCAGATACAAAATTAAAATCACCGCAAGCGCTTCTAAGAGGTTCATTTTGCAAATAATTAGTTCTACAAAAGTTCATGTGGAGTAACTCAAAAGATCTTCTAGGACGAAGAGGAATATTAAAATATATTTTTCTCAATATATATGGACTGTTGACATATCCATGTAAAAGTTTTATAATCCAACAAGAATTTATCATAATTCTACGATTTTTTAAAGAAGGAAGATTTAAGAGTTGTAACCGATATTCATAAGGTGGTAAGTGAAAATCAGTATTACAATAAAGATAGCTTAAGCAAAACAAAAGAAATTGTTTCTGCACTGATTCAATGTCGTCTATATTACAACCGTATCGTGGGCACCAAACAACTGAAGCGTATTCTAAGATAGGCCGCACTAGGGAAGTGAATAAGGTTAAGGTTTTCGTTATAAATGGATCATTAAACTCTTTTGCCCAATGTTTAATAAATCCTAAAGTACTATTAGCTCTATTTATTATTTTATTTACATGAATATTAAAGCGTAGTTTAGAATCCATTGTAACTCCAAGATCATTGAAAATATCTAAGGACTCCAATGAATAACCACAAATTTTGAAGGTACATTTAATTGGTGGTTTGCGCGAGAAAGACATATGCTTGCATTTCTTCATGTTGAGGTTCATACGGTTCGTTTTGCACCAGTTATGAAGATGATCAATGTCGGCTTGCAAAAATACAGCGTCATTATCATTTTTAAAAGAAAGGAAGAGTTTGACGTCGTCAGCAAACATTAAGATGCTGGAATGCATTATGACAGATGGCAAATCGTTTATAAAAAGTAGAAACAGAAGGGGCCCAAGATGACTTCCTTGAGGTACTCCTGAAGTAACAGGAAACTCATGTGATTTCTTGAGCTTATAGACAACAGATTGTGTTCTATTGCTTCAGTAAGATTCAATCCACTTTACCAACGGTATAGGAAATCCAACAAGTTGTAATGTTAAGATCAAGAGTTTGTGATTTACAACGTCAAAAGCTTTGCTAAAATCCGTGTGAATAACATCAGTCTGCATGCTTTTTCCAAAATTTTCTATAGTTTTTGATATAAATTCGAGAAGGTTAGTAACAGTGGATTTTCCAGAAAGGAATCCATGTTGGAAAGGAGACATTAAAGATTTAACGCTATGCGATAGTCGTGATGTAACAATTGCCTCTAAAAGTTTAGGCAAAGCGCTTAATTTTGCGATGCCACGGTAGTTATCAATTAAAGACCTATTTCCGGATTCATGCAGCGGAATGATAAATGAATGCTTCCAGGCTGCAGGAAAATAGCAGGATTTTAATGATGAAGTAAAAAGTAAAGAGATTGGAGTTACTAATTCTTTACAGCAGTATTTTAATAAATATGAAGGTATGTTATCAGGACCACTTTTATATGATGTTTTAATATTTTTTAAAAATGATAAGACTGTGTTTGCATTAATTATTGGGAAATAAATATATTGAATATTGAAGGGATAACTTAAATAATAATAGGACGATGATGAATAACACGTCTTGAAAAAGTCAGCGAAAAGATTGCAAATACTATTAGACTCAATTATTATCAAACTCAACAGAATTATACTTCATAAATCAATCTTACGTTTTGTGTTAACAAAGTTCCAGAAGGATTTAGCATCAGATTTGATGTTTAATTTTACTTTTTTTAAGTAGATATTATAGGATTGTTTGCATAACTGTTGGTAAATTAGTTCCCCCGCTCAATGTGATAAAACAAATAAAAGTGATCGTAATATACCGAAAAACAATCGCGCTCCCAAAGCATCCCAGAATGTTTTGTCTTGCTCAAGCAGTGAATCTGCATTTTTTGATGATACTGAGAATCTCTGTTCTGACACCATTGCTGTAATTACTGGTGCTGGTGCTGTTAACGCTTATGTTGGTAATGCTATTCCTGTTGTTGTTGCCGACTCTCTGATTGGTGATGCTGTGTGGGCTCTTAAAAATGCAAATGCTGCCGCTTATTCTAATGCTGTTAATGCTGTTCCTATTGTTGTTACTGACTCTCTTAGTGAGGTTAATGACAGTGGGACAACTCATGAATTTTTGTCATCAAAACCTATCTCACATATAAATAAACATAGCAATAAACATTCAGAAATAATTAAACCAATTATTGGATGTAATGACTATGTTGGCGAAAACTTTGATGTTATAAAGCACCGAAAGTGGTTTCATGTATCAAATTTAAGATCAACTACAACATATCAAGCGATTCAAGAATATGTGTCATCAAAAGCAAATATAGCATTAACGAAAGTTTCCTGTTTTAGTTTAACTAAAAAAGATGTTTCGGACTCAAAATTTATAAGTTTTAAAAGAGCCATACCTGCAGCACTTGTAAGTGTGGTCTACAATTAAGATTTTTGGCCATCAGGGGTGCGTGTGAAACCTTTTTATGTTTCAAAAAACTACGTGCGCCCGCCAAAACAAACTCAGCACACTTAAAAAAACTATCTAATAATGTTAGTATTTTATCGAATAATAGCGGCATTTTGAGTCCTGTCAATAAATTTCTACAACTTTATTACCAAAATTCGGGTGGCCTCCGTACAAAGTCCACTCAGTATTCTTTAAATATTATGGATTGTTCTTTTGATGTTATCGCTTTAACGGAGACTTGGTTACATCAGAGCATCTATACATCTGAATTCTTTGATGAAACGTTCGAGGTTTTTCGCCGTGATCGATCATTGACATCAACTGGCTTAACAAGAGGTGGTGGTGTCTTAATTGCTATCCGTGCAGTTTATCGTTGTCAGCAGATATCATTGCTAAATACATCCGATCTCTTGGAACAAATATGCGTTCGGGTAGATTGCCCTTGGGATGGTGATGGTTCTAACTGCATTAAAAGTATATATATATTTGTATCATATATTCCACCTTGCTCTTCAAGTGAAGTTTATTCTATGCACTTTATTAATATTTTGAACGTAATTGATAGGCTCAAAGATAATGAATACCCGATTGTATTGGGTGATTTCAACTTAAGTAGTGTAAATCGGACTTATTCTAAGGATCTTTTAAGTATGTTCCGAACTCGATTTGGAAATCGATTTTTTAGACTCTATATATTCCTTGGGTCTGATTCAAATAAACTCTGTCACAAATAGCTTGAACAAAATCTTAGATCTTATTTTTATTGATAATGAGCTAAATGCCAATTGTGTTGAATCGGATTTACTTCTTTCAAATAATAGTTTTCATCATAAAGCACTTTTAATACAATTAGAAATTCTTATTAATGGTACATCTGCCATAAAAGAAGATACTTTTGTTTTTGCATTTAAAAAAGCTGATTACACAGCGATATCTAAATTTTTATCGAGTGTGGATTAGCGCCTGGGTTTTGGTGATATCTTGTCAGATAATTATGACTTTTTTATCGAAATTATAAATCAAGCATTTACTTGCTTTGTTCCTATTAAAATGATAGGGAAAAGTTCTAAGCCGGAGTGGTTCAATAAAAGTCTTTCAAAATTAAAAAACCGTATGAACAAATTGTTCAAAAAAAGTAAAATAAATATATCTTTTCGTCAAAACTATTTACAGGCGCGTAGTGAATACGCATCTCTTAAAGAATCGCTCTACAAATCTCACCTTAATAAGCTGGAGTCTGATATTAGAGAAAATCCGAAGAACTTTTGGAATTTCTTAAATAAAAAAAGGAGCACGAAGGGTTTCCCTAAAAATATGTTTTTTAACGAAAAAACTGCAAGTAGCACTTCAGACGTCACAAATCTTTTTGCTGATTATTTTCAATCGAATTTTTTATTAGACGACGGAGATGACGTTAACTGCCCTTTTTATTATAATGACAACCGTATTATTGATATGGGTTCATTAGTTCTTTCTGATGATGATGTCTTACAAGATTTGCTCACTCTAGACATTAATAAAGGAAGCCATTAGCGCTTTTATTTAATTTATCTTTAAAGACAGGGCAGCTTTTGAATATTTTGAAAGAATCCATTATAGTCTCTATCCATAAGTCTGGCTCTAGGCAAAATATAGCGAACTATCGACCGATATCAAAATTGCCCTTGATCCCTAAATTATTTGAGTCAATTGTCAAAAAACATATTTATGCTAGAATTAAAAACTCTATCTCTGAACTCCAACACGGTTTTGTTAGTGGTAAATCTACTTCTACAAACCTAACACTGTTTTCTCACTTCATTAAAACTAAAATGGAAAATGGCAATCAAATTGACGTCACTTTTACTGATTTCGCCAAAGCATTTGATAGAGTTCAGCACTCCATTATGGTTAAAAAACTTTCCCTAATGGGATTTTTTTCCTCTTTGTTATCCTGGCTGAGGAATTACCTTTCTGATAGATATCAAGTTGTCCGTATTGGTAACTGCTACTCAAAATCTATTACCAACCATTCTGGTGTGCCCCAAGGAAGCCACCTTGGACCTCTATTGTTTGTCTTGTTCATCAACGACCTCCCAAACTTTTTACAGCATACTTATTATTTGATGTATGCTGATGATGTTAAACTGTTTAATTCGGTTTCTTCACCTTCCGACCATCGGCTTCGTCAAATTGATTTAAACAATATGATTAAATGGTGTTCAGTTAATAGACTTTATTTAAATGTTGCCAAATGCAACATTATGTCTTTTTATATGAAAAAAGAACCAAATTTTTTTAATTACTCAATCGCAAATAGTGGTCTTTCACGTGTCGAGTCTACATCTGATCTGGGAATTCTATTTGATAGAAAAATGTCTTTTTCCAACCATTACGATTACATAATTACTAAGGCTAATGCAATGATGGGTTTTTTGAGGCGTAATTCGAAGGAATTTAAGGATCCATATACCCTTAGAACGTTATTTTTATCTTTAGTAAGGTCTATCTTGGAATATGGATGTGTGATCTGGGATCCATATTACGAGGTAGATTCTTTGCGATTGGAAAGAATCCAAAAACGTTTCACTCGTTACATAATGTTTAAATTAAATTGGAATTTTATGCCAACGTACGTATCCAGGTGTGCTCTTCTAGGTCTTAATACCTTAGCCTCCAGACGTAAATTTTTTCTTGATATTTTTGTTCGCGATATAATTATGTCACATATAGACTGCGCGCCACTCCTCGCTCTTTTAAGAATATATGCGCCTGAGAGATATTTTAGGCAAAGAGATTTTTTTTACATTCCGTATCATAGGACAAACTATGGCCGTAATGATCCTATTAATAATATGTGCTTAGCGTTCAATTCCATAAGTGCTCAAATAGATCTCACTCTGAATAGACACACTTTTAAACAAAATTTATTAAGAATTGTTTAAAATGAATTTATAAAAGTGTAATATTCTTTAATATAATTATGTTTACATTTTATTAGTTTTATATCATATTGTTTTTATAATTTATGTGTTATTACTCAAACTGTTAAACGATTGTTGATAGTTAAAATAGAAATAAATAAATAAATAAATGTATTAAATCGAGGTATAGCATCCAAAATCGCATATGTTGTGTTTTTTGATATTTTTTATAGTATTTAAATACTTAATAATAAATAATAAGTACTAAATAATAAGTCCTACAAATAAAATACTATATAATTAATACTTAATAGTAAATACTAAATAATTTATAGAATTAACGTAATATGGGTATATTAACTTTGCCACCTTCAGAGTCGATTTAGCCATGTCCGTCTGTCTGTCTGTGATCATGATAGCACCCGTAATTTTATAGGCATCGTAACGAAATTCAATATATTTCTTTTTTTAAATGGAGGTCACGTTCGAAAATGAGCCAAATTGGATGAAAACGACGCCTAGCTCCCATTCAAAGCGACTTAACCAGTCACAAAGTAAAAATCTCTTTAAATTCCACAAAAAAATATCTTATATATTAATATCAACTTTGAGTATGAAAGTATGAGTATGGAAACCACGTCTACCTCCCAT
This sequence comes from Dichetophora obliterata, assembly GCA_963920525.1. NCBI lineage: Eukaryota > Metazoa > Arthropoda > Insecta > Diptera > Sciomyzidae > Dichetophora > Dichetophora obliterata. Next base: position 216,098,163 of record OY986436.1, on the reverse strand, counting down.
ACAAATTGACTTTTTTCTAATTACTTCAAATTACTAATACTTAACAATTAACATGTACTTTAAGTATGAAATTTGGACAAATCTAATAGAAGTGACTTCATGAAATCCTCTTTAATTCCACAAAAATTACTACAATGGCTTAAAATTTTTCAAATTAGTGTAAATCTTAACTATTCACTCGATGTTTGAAATTTAAAAAATAAACTGAAAATTCCACCCACCTTCCATACAAAATGACGTAATCATTATAGTTAAACCTTTATAAATTCCAAGAAAATTAATGTTTAAACTTAGGATTGTACACAAAAGCTTTAATAAATAAAAAGTTATTTCGTTTCGAATGTTATATATTTGGATAAAAATCGCGACCAATAAAAGTGACGTTATCAAAATAATACAATATTTAAGACTGCAAATAATTTAAAATATGGCAATGGGGCTATTTTAACTTCGGTCCAGTCAAAGATATTTCCTTACTAGTTTTCTATTCATATTAATTAATTGTTCACTCATTTGCAAAAAAAAATATCTTCTGACCACTTAAGCCTATCATAATTTGACAGCTCAAGTCAAGCCCCCTAAATGTGTCAAAACCACGGGATTGCCAAGAAAAAACAACTCAAAACATAAATGTCAATTATTATTATTATTAACTTACTTTAAGCTGCGTAGCTAATTAGTATTTAAAAATATGCTTAAATTTTCAGCGATTGCATAAATACAACGATTGAAAGGGTGTCGCAGCCATCATCATCATCATCATCATCATTGCCTTACTCATGCACGAGGAGGTGTCAAAGCAGCCCTTAACCAAAGTGCTTTTTAACATTTGACATTTGACACAACGGAAAAAACGCGTGCTCAACGCATACTTATTTTTGATTGTTGCAAGGACAGAAAAAAAGCATACAAAAATTTGAACAGAATTTAAATTTTTCTAAAATGCGGGCATTTTTTTATACCCTCACTCAGAAGAACAACAATACATAATTACTTGCTTGCTGACACCTCTGGCTATGCTCGTAATGCTCTTGTTACAAAACCACCACATGGTGGGTTCAGTCAGCAAGGATTTCAATATTTTTAACATTTGTTTTCGGTTTTATTGCGCACTCTTCTAAGTGCAGCTCGACTGACTTCCTAGCGGGATTAACCTAGCAACTGTTATCTTTACTACCCCTGCCAAGTACTTTTCCACTGCCTCTGTGTCCTTTTTGCATATGCTATGCTTTTTTTTTAAATGATTTCAACAATAATTTCGATTCTTATGAATTCAACCCTGCGCTTGAGTTCACTCCTGCTGCGTTTTGCTGAGTTTCTAGCTTTAAGTATTTGTTGTATCTGTTTTGAGTTTAATGAGCAAAAACGAAAAATGTATGGCGAAATAATATTCCATTCAGACATCATTGCCACAATGAATCCTAATCCTTAGCCTTCCTTTCATCGAGATCCTCTTGTAATCCCCTTGATTTCCAAAATGCTGTCAATAGCTTCTTTATCTTTTGTTCTTTTTGTTGTTGTTTGCTTTATTCTGCTGTACGATTTGTGCTAATTTTGCGGATTTTGCTTGTAATCCTTTCGCTAACATTGTTTATTTGTCTGATTTTATTAAAGATTTTCCTCAAGGACTTTTATTATATTTGTCATGGGAAAATGTAACAATATTTTTGTAAAATGACAAACCATTCCAAAAAATTAAAAAAAAGATATTTGCGAACATTTATTATTGTAATTCTTTATTTTTCATTTGTTTTATAGCGTTTTCGTTTTTCGAAGTAATGCTACATTTTTTCTGACCTTTTTAAATTCTGCCCTCTTAAGAAAGAAAATAGTGACCTCTAAAATTGCATCGTGTTCTTTTCTCGAAAATTTTGACCTGAAGGACAAGGAAAAATTCAGAATTCGAAAAGAGGTTAGAAAGAGGACAGAATTTCAAGAAACGAAAACGCCATTAAATACTCGCTTCGACGGAAAATTTAGCACGTAAATAATACATGGAAAATTTTTTTTTAATATTTTAGTTAATGAAACTTTGAAAAGTGCTATACTATAAAAATCAATGTTAAGGAGTTTAATATTTGAAAAAAAAAATTAATAATTATAATAATTTAGAGGATGCTTTAGCAATTCTTTTGAATTTGAAAAATCGATTTTACGTAATAAAATAAATGCGAATCTAGAGTCAAAAATTACACCAAGATCTTTAATTTCTTTTGCAAATTTCAATGGCTTTCAAATTCTTTTTTCAAATTCTTTTTTCTTTAATTTTTTAATTTTTTAATTTTTTCAAATTCTTTTTTCTTTGCAAATTTCATTTCAACCAGATGGTTGGATGTTTTAAAGGCCACCGCTGACTTAATATAAGTAGAGAACATACACATTTTATTGTAAAAAAGGACACTATTTTTAGCTCTCCAATCGAATATACAATTTATGTCGGATTGTAGTAACGGGCCATCAGACAAAGTTTTCATTTTTGGATAAATTTTTAAATCATCTTCATAAAGACACTAAGAATTTTTTGCTTTTGATATTAAATCATTTATGAAAGGAATACTTTTCTGAGGAACACTAGAAGAAGCTTCGAATGGCCTCGAAATTTTTTCAATATAATGCCATGATCGATAAATATGATCGAAGCCATAGTAAACAATTGGAATAGAAACCTATGTGGTTTGGATAATCTTTTTACTAAAATATAATGAGAACCTTTATCAAGGGCTTATGAAAAGTCTGTAAAAATTGAATCAAATGCATATCCCTGCTGAAAGGCTGAAATACAGTATTCATTTAATATTAAGTGAGGTTTGTTACAGTTGATCTAGCTGATGCAAAAACATATGGGGCAGGAGATATTAAACGTTGTACAGCAGATTATAATTATACCCCCAAGCGTACTGAAAATTAGCTATTTAATTAAAATATGTTTAAATCTGATGAAACAACGCCTACCTCCCGTGATAACTTTAGTAACTTTAACAAAATGGTAAAATCTCTTTAAATGCCTCAAAAACCAATGTAATGACTTTAAATTTTGGACATAAGCTTCGGTCTCAAATATAAACCATCTATATTGTCCAAATAGTATAAAAACCACGCCTACCTCCCATACAAAATAGCTGTATGAAAACGGTCTCTAAAAATTCCACAAAAATTAATTAATTAATTTTAATGCATTACAATTATGCACACATGCAAAGCATATTAAAATGCACTTTTTGTTTAAAATTTTAGAAAATTGTGTAAGAATTTGGTCAATCTCCCATACAAAGTGACGTCATCAAAGTAGCATAACTTTTATAAATTCTATAAAAATTTGTTAATTAACAGCATATTTAACACATTATCTTTAATATCATAAACATGTTCTGAATTTAAGTTTTGGAAGAATTGGATGAGCAGCACGCCAATCCTCTATACGAAGTGACATCATCAAACTTTTAAAACATGCATGACTTAGAATGTACTGTGGGAGGTATTTTATCTTCGACCGAGTCGAAGATAATTCTTTTCTAGTTTTTCTATCACTATGGACTCAAAAAGTTTTGAGACAAAGATAGTAAGTTAATTTTGAAATCGGTCTATAATTTTCAATATTATTTTTACTGTCAGGTTTGTCAACAACAATTATTTAAAAAGATATTGATTCATATTAGACAAGCAAACAATAACGAACGTTTTTTTATCAATCTTCTTAACGCATTAGACGGACAATTTTTTTACACATTGGTAATTTTGACTCATTTTTATGTGATACGGTTAGTTTTGCGATATCCGACTTAGTGATACCATATTGCATCATCGAACTTATTGGGTTAAGACAATTCATATCAAAGAAATAAAAAAATAGGCTTTTGTTTCCTATTGTTTTGAAAATAAAAATAAAATTGATTTTTTTTTTAAATCAACCATTATTAAGGCTCCAGTATAAAAGTTGCTCAAAAATGCACAAAATTGGTTCAAACCAAAAATAAGTATACCATCGAAAGGATTTTTTATAAACTATTTAGTTTTGGTACCGAAAAAGCGATACACTCTAACATACACTCAAAAAACTATGCTTCCCTTAAATTAAGAAACTGTGACTTCAATTCATAGGCATGGGTTTTTCTATATTCAATAGAGGTTTCTCCTTAATGTAGAGAACTTTTACATGATTTAACAAACTCACGTCTTGATTTCGTTGCATTGTTATCGAAACAGCTTCTTAATTTTGAAGACAAGTTTTTACTTAAATAGAAGAGGTAAAGTTATGATAAAAGTTAAATTTCTGAAAATTGCATAAAAGCTGAAATAATTTCACGAAAAACTGTTTTGATATCAGGTCCGCTTGCAACATTCTATAACATGATTTCTTAAATTTGGAGAAATATAAGTAAAAAGTTTGGTAAAATATAATAATACCACTTGGATATTTCATAGAAATACATTTAAGTTTTTCTTTTTTTGTACACCACAAGTGATTTATTTTAAGGATGCTTTTCTCATATTTCTAAAAAAAATCCTTAAAAATGACTTGCAATGCGAACCATTTTTTATGAAGCAAATTAAGAGATGATTGTTTAACAACTGCAATGGTTGAACGGATAAGCTGACGCACTTACACTCACACGAACGAGGTTCAAGTCTCCGGATAGTGGTAATTTTTGAATTTAATTTAATGTTTATAATAATAATAATAACAATAATAATAATAATAATAATAATAATAACAATAATAATAATAATAATAATAATAATAATAATAATAATAATAATAATAATAATAACAATAATGATTACACAAATAATAATATTAATAATAATAACAA